>JBBBDQ010000569.1:880000-1022500 GCA_037127315.1 Ascarosepion bandense | reverse complement strand
TCTTCGAAGATATTGTCCAACATTCACTGCCATATTGAAGAACCAACATCACATAGCAATCCAGTACTTCCCTCATTTTTCTAGTAGAACACCAAAAATGTGCGGTCTCAATACAACCCACAAAACAGCTCTCCTCATATACTGGCGAAAACAAGATAAAAAATTTCAACCCGTCTCCTTGGAACAATCAGACCGTCTTATATAAAGAACATTTGGTGAAAAACTGAGGGAATAAAAACATGACTGACAAACGCATGTCCAGTATAGATAGAGATCCATTTAGAACAACATCCCAGTTGTAAATGCCTAAATGTTTTATTTTTAATTTTTAAGGCCAAACTACCGTTGTTTTTATTTTTAAAGCGAATTCTTTCTTAAGGCTCTAACAGCCCATAAAAATATTGATCCAGTATAGAATATTGCTTGAATTTAAACCAAAATATTAAGTTTGAAAAACTAGCCAGTAAAGACAACGTTGGGCATTGTTATGCAAAAGACCTTCAGATGTAGAATTTTCGTATCTAACTTATTTAAAAGAATGATATCTGATCGAACATTATATGGAAAACTACATTTTATCATAATCTAAATGCGTTGCGTATTGGGCAGAGGAGAGTGAGAATGAATCAACGCTGTGGATTCAGGTTTGGAGCCATTTTGTCTGTTCCGCTCGAGGGGGGCGGTGATGTCGGCATTTTATTGATCCATTCATGACTGTGGTAGAAAGAATAAGCTGGCGATTTAATTGATTCTCGTCGTAAATCAACGCCATTGATTTTACAAAAGCAAACTAGTTATGATTTCCATAGGCATGCATGTATACCTGTGACACTATAACGCTTTATGACTGAAAAACACACATGCTCACAAATGTGGATGCATGCACGTTCACAGTCCTCTCTCTCTCTCTCTCTCTCTCTCTCTTTCTCTATCTATCTATCTATCTATCTATTTAACTCATACACACATACACACACAAAGACACACACACACGCATATATATATATATATATATATATATATGTATATGTAAGGAAAGGGAAACATAGTCGACATTGATAGTTACAAAACAACATCAAAACCTGTCCATTTGATCGGATTATATATTTTATATTTTATATTATATATTTATATATACGATTTTCTCCTGTATTATCAGACCGAAAACCACATTTCTACCCAATTATATAGAAAATTTAATAATAAAATCAAATATTCCTTTTTCATATTCTTACTCGTTTTTGTTCAAAGCAAGGCAATAAAGCCTCTAAGAAAAATAATTTAGAGAATATGAGAAAATCATATTTGCAGAAAAGATTAAAATAATGAACAAGAATCAAGAAGACAGTAGATAAGCATCATCCTTTATTGCATGAACACTAAAAAAAATTAAGTTTGTCTAAATCAAATGATGTGTATGTAAAAACATTCCCCAATTAACATATAAGAAACAATGAATATAATGTCTACTACTACTAACTACTACTACTACTACTACTACACACACACATGCACATACACACACATACGCACACACAGAAGTATACAGGAACATGCGTTATCAGTTTTTCAGTGAGGCTTGGAATGTGTTCATTTCTGAAAACTTCGAAAGAACTCATCATCCGAAACCTGATAAATTATACTATATTTTATTTAACAAGTCATATACATGCATTTGATTAAACACTGAAACAACACAAAAATAATATCTTATGTTATTTCTTCTTCATTCCCATATCTTAGACTCTGATAAATCTTTACTAAAAGAGAGCTGATAAAAGTTTCCTATTTATTCTTGATTCGATCATATATAGATATTATTTTTTAAGCGTACACAAAAATACACATACATTTCTTTCTTTTATTTTTGAACCTGATGATGACTTGAATGTCGAAATGCATAATTAAATCTATTTTCAGTCAACTCTATTTTAATGAAACGGTTTCGTTTCTTAAATTTAAACAATTTGTCAGCATTTCTATATCCTAAATTAACAGCCTTGCATACAAACACTCATGCACACACACATATATATATAAATATTAAGATATGAAAGAAAACAAAAATTTAAAGTCTAAAAACACATGAGCTAACCATCTCAAAAGCATAATCATGCACATTCATATAGGAATAGAACACAGGCTATCAAACAATTCGTCAAACGAAACGGTATTTGATGAAAAGAAAAGTAACTATGAAGAAAGCACTAAACAAATTTGACCGCAAGAACATTTTAGAATACAATTCTCAACCAAACAGACAGATAAGAACAAAGATAGAAAATGAAACATTATCTGGTTCAATCCCCCATTTAACTTAGAAATAAAACACAAAATGGGACAAATATTTTCTTAAACTGATTGATAAAAACACTTTCCAAAATACTCAGAAATAAACAAAGTTTCAATAGGAACACAATTAAATTGAGTTATCGCGGCAATGGTAATTTATAAAATTCCATAAAGAAAAAGAACGGCCGAAATATAAATAACATTGTACAAGACAAGATCATTACTAAAGAATTTAACTGCAAAGAGAAAAAATAAATGCCCACTTAAAGGGCTTTGCAATACAAAAGAAGTCGATTTCAAAGCAAATTTCAGTCAGTTAATTGCCATAAGTGATAAGCGCTTGGGTAATCATATACCGAAAGAAACATGACTGACTTGACAGACTATTATCCCGTAGTAGGTTGCCATAATATTCTGCGGTAGATTAGTTGGCAGTCAAGGCTATAAAACCCAATCTGTCCTATTATTTGACCCATAACTAGAGAGGAGAGATGTATTAATACCTTTCCCAAGAGTATTTTTGCGTATGTGAATGCAAGTAATTCAACTGGATTTTGAACACGGCTTCAGAAATCGGCATTAGTCCCAGAAAACACACTAAAAAAATCCACAAAGCCTTTTTGACCGTGCATAAACTAAAGTTTCGTGAGATAGCAGACGAGTTGAATACATCAGAAGGCAGTGTATTCACCATTTTTCATGAACATTTGTCAGTGAGAAAGCTATGTTCAAAGTAGGTGCCGCGTTTGCTCACAGTCGATCAAAAACAAGGTTTCGACGATTCAAATCTTTGTTTGTAACTGTTTCAACGAAACAAGAAGTTTTTGCTTAAATATATGAAAATAGATGAAACATGTATCCACCATTTACTACAGAGTCATATTGGTAGTCAGCTGAGTGGACAACAGCAGTTGAAAGCAATACAGAGTTACCAAAAGCTTTTGACCTCCGTATTTTGGGATGCGCAAGGTATTTTGTACATCAATTACCTTCAGAAAGAAAGAACCATCAATAGCGGATATTACGTATCATTGTTGATGCGTTTAAAGTAAGAAATCGCCAGAAACGACCCCAAATAAAGAAGAAAAAGTAATTTTTCACCAAGACAACACACCATGTCAGAAATCTATTGCAACTATGGCAAAACTAGATGAATTGCACTTCAAATTGCTTCTGCATCCACCCTATTCTCCAGATCTGTCCCGCAGTAACTACTCTATGTTTGCAGATCTCAAAAGAATGCTCCAGGGAAAGAGATTCGTCTCCAACGAAAAAGTGATATCGGAAATAGAGGTGTATTTTGAGGTCAAAGACAAATCGTTCTACAAACGCGAAAGCAATTAAAAACTTAAAAACAAATAACTTTTAAAAATTCCGATTTTCAGCCTTAAATGACCCAAAGAAGGTAGATATGAGGGTTAAACAAACAAACCACCGACGAACAAACCAACTAACAAATCGTTCTACAAAAAGGCATTGAATGCTTAGAGAAACGTAGGATACAATATATCACCCTAGAAAGAGACTATGTTTTATTATATACGTCCGGTATTTATTGAATGATACATTATCTATCTATCTATCTATCTATCTATCTAACTACCTATCTATCTATCGTGAAATTTATCCCTAACGTCTGATTGTAAGTACCTATCCTAGCGGCATTTCCATTTTAAAATTAATCTGTAAAATCCTCTTTCTCAATCTTTATCATCTACTTCAGCGTGTTCTCCCTAATCTCGCTTACTGATATCCAAGTTCAATTTTAACACTAGGAAAAAAAACCTGTAGTTGCAGAGAGTGAAATCTTACTTGCAAAGACCTGCTTAGGAAGAAGGATTTATCAAAGAAGAATATACATACTCACTATAGTGAAGGCAGCCCTCATACAATTATAACCAGTGATTGATCAAACATTCACACAATAGCTTTTCACTGATGATTGAATAAAGCTCATGGCTATGCGTTTGATCACGCCTCTGCAATAATCTCCACTAAAATTGCTTCTCGAGATATTCAATATTCTTGATAACCTCAGAAATAACGTACATATTCTTATATATGAGATTTTCTCCACGGTAAAATACGAATATATATTGTCTATTCTATAATAATTTCCTAGAGTTATCTCTAGAATTCATTAACATATTTACTTACTTTAAGAGAAATCTTTAACGAATTTGCACCCAATAAGACTGTCGGTATAGTATGTTGTTGGGGAAATTATTTTAAAAAATACAACGTACGACATATATTGTTGGTGTTTGAAATTCAATAAATTCCATTAGTAGCACCAAACGATGAGAAAAACAAGAGAATGACACCACCGAGAAACGATATAACAATCTTTGGCGAACCTTTTACACGGACTCAAAAAGCGAACATTGTCATCACGGAATGTCTGCTTCGTTAATTTTTAATAAGAAGTGTCTGAAAGAAAATTAAAACCTAAATACACTTTTCTTACATACGAACTTACTTAACTAAGACTTAAATAAGTAAAGAGAGCAACTGTGAAAATAATAGTTGTGTGTGAAGGTGTGATCATAATCTTACACACTGGATTGTCTCTGCTTACATTTTTGTGAAGGTAGGAACCGGAGGAAATGAACCATTGCCAGTGTTTGCCTTATGGCTAATTTTTTTAGGCTATTTCTATATTCTTGACCTTTATTCTTTTGGAGTTATTTATTTTTCATTTCATTTATTAATTTAATTCTATTTTGTTAGTAATTTACCTACTCATTCAGTTAATTGCCATACCTGACACAGGTTTGTGCAACTATATCTTGAAAGAAACATAACTAACCGAGCAGATAATTTTCCCGCAGTAGGTTGCTATTACTTTCAGCAGTAAACTGGTTGCCAACCAAGGCTGTAGTACCCACTGTGCCCTGCCATTTAACACATACCTGGGAGAAGAAGAGACGGATTAATAACTTTCCCAAGGTTATTTGCGCGTAAGTGAATGAATTCAGCTGGAATTCGAACTCGGATTTCCGATTTGAATACGTTAGCTAATGAAGAAAATGAAGAAAATGATGTGCGTTGTGGTGCAGTAGATATCGGCTCAGAACGAGAAATCGGGGAGCCGAGTTCGAATTCCGGTTGAATTCGTTGCATTCACTTGGGAAAGGTATTAATCCGTCTATTTCTTCCAGTTATGGGTTAAATAATAGGACAGATTGGGTTCTATAGACTTGACTGGCAACCAGTCTACCATGAAAGTAATGGCAACCTACTGTGGGATAATCTTCTACCCAGTCAGTCAAGTCTCTTTTGAAACATGATGGCCCAAGCGTGTATTACGTATGGCACTTAACTGACTGAATGAAGAAATTACGATCTCAGGGACAAAATGACAAACATAACTTAAAACTATTTGCGATAATTGATAAAAGTAAATAACATAATCTAAAGGATTCTAAATGACTAAAAATTAATATCATATATAAAAGAACGAGAAGAAATTATTTCTTGCCTTTCCTACGTCTTTAATGGCGTCTATAGAAATCCCTGATCAAGAATAGTGACACGTGTTAAGGAGTTCGCTGAAGATATCAAACGGTGCGACTATAATATGAGGTCTACCTCATTATAACGTGAGGTCTGTCTCCCGTTTTAACTATAGCGTGTAGTCTCTCTCTCTCTCTCTCTCTCTCTATATATATATATATATATATATATATATACACAGGAAAAACTATTAACAAGTTGTAAGTTTAAAAATGTATTTTTTTGACAGTATTTGTTTATTTCTATTATTATATTTTATATTTAAGACCGTCCTCGGTCCTTGTTTCTGATGAAGGACCGAGGACGGTCTGAAATATAAAATATAATAATAGAAATAAACAAATACTGTCAAAAAATATATTTTTAAACTTACAACTTTTTAATAGTTTTTCCTATACATATTAAGACAGTATACGTGGATCTTCACTATGTTATATATATATATATATATATATATATATATATATATATATATATATATATATCACCCCCTGATTGTACACTCTGGAAGAATGGTAAACTTTGAAAAATCAATAACTACTCTAGCATCTACGCATCGTTCATTCAGTAATGAATTAGAAAATTCTGAGATATAGCGTGTATATGTCACGCTAAAAGTCTGCCTTCTTCTACCGAGCCCCAATAGCTCAGAGGTGAGATCGCTGACTTATGTCCTTTCGGTCGGGTTTCAATCTTGGCTGCTGGTAATCGGATGTCAAACCGTACTGATGAGCTGTGATTCAACAAGACATATCTGTCTGCGGATGACTATATATATCTCGAATAAAATGAGAAATATTTTTAAACCAGACGTCAGTACAGTATAGTTACTGTAGATTTAAATTTTTTGAATCGAAAAAGAAAAATAAATATATCGGTTAATACATATTTCCGTATAATTTCGTAACATTGTCTTTTTGCTTTAGTTTACATTAGCATGCGATTCAAAGCAGAGATTGATATTATAAAAATCAGAACATGTATTCAAGGCTTAATTACGACGTTATTTACCATGATATATTCTGTGGTCGTTTGAGGAGACACACCAGCTCGAACATTTAGGCCGGTGGATGTTTAATATATACTGTTTGATTATAGTAAGTAAAACTGACAATCCACTTCAATAGAAGTATTCATTAAAAATATAGTTAAATCTTATAAATATGCCGGTTGATACCAATGTCGTAGATTTCCGTATAATATATATATATATATATATATATAATGTCATCCGCAGACAGATCTGTTTCGCCGTATCATAGCTCATCAGTACGGATAGTTTCCGATTGCTTTTTTTTTTACCCAGGATTGAAACCAGACCGAAATGGCGTCAGTCGGCGACTCTACCCCTGGTCTATGGGCGTTCGGTGGAAGTATATATATATATATATATATATATATATATATTCTGAATTTTACATTCGTTGAATACCTATTTCAGTGAGAAAATTTTCGCTTATTAAGCAACGATAATAGGAACTGTTTTTTTGCATTCTAACCAATATACTCATATTTTTTCGGGGATTTAATATATATATATATATATATATATATATATATATATATTAGTCATCCATATATATATATATATATATATATATATATATATAGTGGGTAGGTAGAGAGAGAAAAGTGAGAGAGTGAGACAGATACATTTCTTAACGCTAAAGTACAAAAACTTATTTTAACTGAATTAGTACAGTGGTTATATAGTTCTAGTCCGATAGTATATTTGCATGTCTGCTGTTTTGGTTTCGATGATCTGCATGAAAACTTTCCTCTGTGCAACATATAAAAATATGAAATACGAATAATTCGGATATCACTTTACATTTATCGTCGAAATAAATTGAACGGATTTCTAATGCTTAGAAACAACATTAAACATTGAAAAGAACATTTACACACGCCTTTTCTTATCGCTGAAATAGTCTACATTCATATCAGTCAGTCAATTAAGTGCCATACTGCGGATATCACGGATCGAGCATGTAAGCAATGGTGAGGATGGAAACGAAACAAACAGCTAACATTCCTGGGACAAGCAACGAGGAAGGAGGGCTTGGAGAATCGGATACTAACAGGCCAAATAGAGGGAAAAAGAGACAGGGGAACTCAGCGGATAACATATTTGAAGGGCCTGAGCAGGTAGAAGACAGAACGGGGTTTGCGTGGTGTAACAGGAGAAAGCGTGCTAAGAGCCACCAGGGATAGGGAGACGTGGAAGGCCATGATCGCCTACGTCTAAAAAGGACAAAGCACATAGAAGAAGAAGACTTGATACACGTTTGTGCGATCAGGTCTCGAAAGACACATGGATGACTGGGTTGAAGATTTTCCCGCAGTAGTTTAATATTACATTCTGCGTTCGACCGCTTTCCAACCAAGATTGTAGAACTTAGTCTGTTCTGCTATTTAACCCATGAATGGAGTAAGAATAAACGGATTATATTATATTATTATATTACCAATTAGTAATTAGTGGAAGGATGTGCGTTGTGGTGCAGCGGATATCGACTCAGAACGAGAAATCGGGTAGCCGGGTTCGAATTCCAGTTGAATTCATTGCGTTCACTTCCGCGCAAATATCCTTGGGATTGGTATTAATCCGTCTCTTCCCTCCGGTTATGGGTTAAACAACAGGATAGATTGGGTTCTATATCCTTGGTCAGCAACCAGTCTACCGCAGAAAGTAATGGCAACCGACTGCGGGATAACATTTTGCCCAGTCAGTCATGTCTCTTTCCAGACATGATCGCCCCAAGCGTGTATCACGTATGACACTTGACTGAATTAGTTGAAGGGTCATTTTATTACAACAGAAAAGTATCCTCTAAGTTATGCTAAAGACAAGCATTCTTTATGTTTCCCACGGTTATATTGAATCATTCAAATAATTATCGTATTTGATACACCCTTGGGCGATCATGTCTTGAAAGAGATATGATTGACCGGACATAAGATTTTCTCGCTCTATATTGTCATTCCAATCTGCGGTAGACTGGTTTTCAACCACGTCTATAGAACCTGATCAGTCTTGTTATTTAAACCGTAGCTGGAGTGAAGAGATGGATTAATACCTTTCCCAAGAGGATTTGCGCGAAAGTGAATGCAAATAATTCAACTGGAATTCGAACCCAGCTGTCTCGATTTGTCATTCCGAGAAGATATTCACTGCACCTCAAATTCATTCATATAAGTTGATCTATTTTGTAACTCAGTATTCGCTGTGGTATAATGTAAAACAGTAAAGAATATTAAATGGAATTAGATTCGTATGTCCTTAAAAAAGTGGTTCTTATGGAAGGTTTTTGTTACATTTAGTAGATTATATGTGATGACATGCTTTTCTTTCAACTTTTTTCTTTCTTTTTTAAGATCGAAGACTGATTAGTTTTCTGTGCCATTTCAGCAAAGTAGCTGCGTGAAGGGGGAATAACGCTATCCATCAAATCAAAGTTCTTTCTATTCAAATTGGGCATCTAATCCATCTTTTGCACTCAGATTTCGCGCCTAAATTCTTCGCCAGCCGATTTATCCACGAAAATGAATGCGTATTTTCCTAAATGGCCAAACAGAAATGAGTAGCTTGGCCGTAGGCGAATAGTTCTTGTCTTAAATTAATATTGGAAAGTCAATACTCTATAACCTCTCACAGTTTAATAATCTACTCATTTTTCGATATATATATATATATATATATATATATATATATATTAACTATAGTTATAATACCAATATCGACAAAACTAATTCCGTCACGATTATCAATAATTAAACCACAACTAAAACTAAACTAACCCAGAGGGAAAAGGAGGGGAAGAAAAAACGAAACAAACGAAATACTTGAACAAAAAGTCAAGCATTCGCGAGAAAGAAAAAAAACCCAAGACAAAAACCTTAACAATAAAGAGCTCAATACGAAAGCAGAGTAAAAGAAATACCCAAAGCGAAAGTAGAGCAAACAAGAACGAAAATCTAAGGGTGAGCGAACAACCTGAACAGCTCGTCAGGTAAAATTGGCTCCAATTTTCCCCGACTAGCTGTTAAGCGAAACCGTGTTAGGTCGTTGGCTCACTCTTAGATTTTCGTTCTTCGTATATATATATATATATATATATATATATATATATACATATATATATATTTTTTTTTTCTTTTAATTTTTTCCTTTTTTTTTCTTTTCTTTCCATTAATCAGTGGTCTATTTTTTCTTTATCCTTGTTTTTTTTTCTATTCTTTGGGGTTCTTTTTAAATGAGCGAGAATTTTTTTTGTAAATAACCGTTACAAATATCTAATCTAAATATGGGCTTGTGAGCGTCTGTGTAAAAAAAAAAATTGGTGGGGATATTTTGAGGATCAGCTGTTGTACCAGTTGGGTCTGACGAGCTGCAATAATAACATCATTATGCGGTGAAATATCTATTACTTATTGGAATTGTAGTAAATCTAAAATCTATATATACTTTTGATTGTGATAATGTTTAGCGCCGTTGTTTCTTCTGTAGTTTTACTGATAAAATGTATTTTGCCAAACAGTTTTTTATCGTAATATGCTCGATATCTGCCTAGAGATTAAGCTTTAATACGTGCAAAGTGTTATATATCAGTCAGACAGTTAAGTGCCAACCGTCAACCGTTGAGATGTTCTCACTCGTAACAATTAAACAAACACTCATTCATGCATACAGATAAAAAAACAAAAGCAATAAAAATAAATCAAACTATCGCCTTTGTTCATTTTCAACGTTACGAGGATAGACAAAAATATGTTTACTTACACTTCCTAGTAATGTTTCTGTTGCTTAGAGGTTTCCCTGTCGAAATTATACTCTCTGATTAAACCTAAATTCTTCTTTAATCCCTCAATGCGTGAATTTATTTTGAAAATAAACTTTAATTTCCATATGCGTGTTTCTTGTAAGGCTGTTAAATTGAGTCACTTAGTTAAGCGCTATACGTGATACACGCTTGGGTGATCATGTCTCGAAAAAAAACATGACTGACTGGGAAGAAGGTTATCCCGCATTAGGTTGCCATCGCCTTTTGCGGTAGACTGGTTGCCAACCAAGGCTATAGAACCCAATCTGTCCTATTATTTAACCCATAACTGGTGGGAAGAGACGGATTAATATCTTTCACAGGGATAATTGTGCGTAAGTGAATGCAAGAAATTTAACTGGAATTCGAGCTCGGCTCACCGATTTCTCGTTCCGATCCGATAACCACTGCACAACAACGCATATCCTGAGAAAGTAAACCGACATTACAAAAATAAAATAGACAAACGTGAAAGTTTGAAAAGATACACGACCGAAAGCGCGTCATAAAAAAAATCAAGGCGAAATTAACCTTAACTAACGAAGATAAATGAGAAAAGAAATGACACTTTAATGAGTCTCATACCAGATATGTAGTTCTGGTCTTTAGATGGTAACTTAAAAAGCAATATGATTTAGTCAGATGAAATATTACCGTGTAGCCAGATGTACCACGAAAACCTTCATATGCATGTACGTTTAATTATAGCCGTGTGAGTGGTGTTAACTGTGAGTTTTCTAGATGATGAATGTTTATTTCGGAGAATTATATCACATGTTCGATATGATCTTTTATTGGTACTACGATGTTCCCAAGAGTAACCAAATGAACCCGTGAAACAGATTCTTAAGGACTTTTTTGTATAGACGCTAACCAAGGTCGACATAACGAACTGGTAAGCAGGAAAGACAGTTCGGCGTTTACAGATAAAAGAAAATGTGACCTGAGTGTGTCACTGCAAACTACTGAGAATCGCTTAATAACAGCGAAACATGTAATCACACGTGGCCGAGTGGATAGAACTTTGGCTTTCCCAATATAACATCTGAGTTCGAATCTCAACATAGTAGATTTGACAGTAAATTGATTTTATCGGTCATGAGAAATTGTTTCAGCGTCTAGAAACTATACTAAAAGTGAATAGAAACCTTTTAATTCGATTGAATAGACCGAACTATTTGTCAGTGACGTAGGAAGCCAAAATTTATTTTGACGGACAGTTTTACAATACTGACATTGTTTCAATTACTGAACATTCCAGTTGATGTGCGGTCTATGCCAAAAGCTATGATTAAAGCCCACACAGAATAGTTACATAATAAACTAATGGTAAGTACTGTGGATGTTAAAGAAGGTCAAATAGGACTGAGAAGGCTTATTAAAAAACAATAATTGCTATCCGTCCTTGTTAAACAGCCCGACTCGGAAACGAACATGAATGAATGATTAAAATCTCTATGTTCATTGATAAGCTGACTCTCCACCGCCCATTTTTATATTATATATGAACCCTTATATAACATATTGTTATATATATATATATGACCCCGTAAGTGAACAATATTTTACTGCCTCATGATTTTGCACTTGACACCAAAACCTGCAAGCTTTTGAGTTGCAGTTCCATATGTTATTATTGTAGCACTAATAATTAAAAATCCTCTACATCTGTATTGAGCACCTTATAAAAGTAACAATAACTAAATTGTGGAATAAATATCCATTAGTTTATACTATTATTATATATATATACACTACCGGCTATAGACAAAGAGTTTTAAAAAATGTTTTTTTGTTAATACTACGCAATAACATGAGCATCAAATGAACTGTTCTGGTGTCCAGTTTTTCTGCTTACTTCCCCATGCTAGTCTGTTCTTATTATTGGCTAGCAGAGGCAAAGAATTCCTGGCTACCTTGTAAAATTTTGCAAAGTAATAACAAAAGAACCATTCTATTTTCATTTAGAATTATCCACTTGGCAATAAATATTAAAAAATAGTTTGAAATACTTCATTTTTTAAATAACCTGGAGTGGCCTAATAATTATGGCTAGTATATATATATATATATATATATATATATATATATATATATATAGAGAGAGAGAGAGAGAGAGAGAGAGAGAGGGAGCAAATCTACATGATGCGATGGGTAAATTTTCGCTATTTCCCTTGTAAAACTTTATAAAGTAGTAACATTCTATTTTTATTTAGAATTATCCACTTGGCAATAAATACTAAAAATAGTATGGAATACATGATGTTTGTTTTTTAAACTGCGGTTGCCTAATAATTATGCCTGGTAGTGTATATATATATATATATATAGTAAATCACCTAGAAATAGATCTTCATGTTCTTCGAGGTTTATTCCCCGAATAGTGCTGTTAAAATTGTTCATCCAATGATTGGATTTGACCATATACCAAACACCAAATAATTTTCGGAGGAGGATCTTACTATTTTGAATTGGTACTCGTATTTGAGTAGATGCTTTCCCTTTCTTTATAAGCAAACATTATGTTTATTCAGATCAACTGGACTGAATGATCGAGAAATCCTCTTAGGAATATATTCGTCCCCCGACAGAATTCGAATATCCGTCCCTAGCGGTAACCATCATTAGATACGACGTGTCTTAATCATTCGAGCACAAAAAGTAATGGTCAAACAGAGCCCGAATAGTCCTACATAGTCAAGTTCACCAGACCCAATGACGATTTTCCTAGTGAACGCTGGTTCCAACCCTGCTGGAAGACGCATATTTTCTGATAGATGCAAATAAATATACTGTTTAATTATAAATTAAGAAAAAACAACCAGAACATCCACGTACATAATGTATAAACAAAAAATATATGCCGCACATAATCCATTTCCTAACTTATTTCGTAATATTTCGTACATATATATGCATACATACATACATACATATATATATATATATATATATATATATATATATATATGTATGTACATATATATACATACATATATATGTATATATACATACATATATATGTATATATACATACATATATATACATATATATATATATATATATATATATATTTACTCAGAAATTATAATATGAATATGTTATAATATCACTACAACAGTAGCATTTCTTTTCGACACTACTTGTGTCTTATCAAGTGATGAGCTTTATTTCAATTTGAAGGGTTTTAAAAGTTTAAAACAAGCCAAACCACCTTAATCAAGGAGGCATTGTAGCATAGATTTTGAGGACCAATCAGAACAAAATAACTTCTAAGTTGAAGAATATGTGAGCAGACTCAAAAAACTATTTTTGGGGACATAAATATTATTATTTGATTAAATTGTGATCAGCACTATTAATCGACTATTAGATATATATTAAATATATATATATATATATGTTTAAAATATCTATGGACACACAAGTATCTATATATAGTAATTTATGAAATCTATTCTAATTACATAGAAATAAATTCAAAACCAAATTGTATGTAAAGAATGCAATATTTCTTAAACTTAAAATATTGATAGTGCCACTATCTATTCTTATCAATATAAATCTGCGCCACGGATATTTTCAAATATCTTCGTTCCTAAAAGAACTACTCTTTTTTCTGTTCAACATACATGATGATATAAATGTAAAAAATTAAAGTAAACTTAAATTCATGAGATTCTAATAGTTAAAATATGCAATACATAAATTATTCTACAACTAAAATAATATCCATATGAATAATATTATAATAAATCAAATAATTCCCTTTTGTTTTTTAGATATTAAATTACGCCCGCTAGTATCCTCCGTAATTTATATAGACTTTTCTAACTATGAGGGTCGTTCAATTAAAAAAAGGAAATTTTTACTTATGTTTATAAATACTTGTGGCAAAAATAAATACTTTTGACAAAATAAATGCTTGCATTTTTTTTGTTGTTGTTGCTAAAAATTCATCCGTTCGCCAATAGCTTAGCGGAAGGCACTCTGACTGACACCAAATCGATCGTTTCGATCCCGGCTGGATGCGATCGGATGTCTAGCCACCCTGATTAGCACTGATACTGCGAAACAGACTTGTATGTGGATGACTATATATATATATATATATATATATATATATATATATATATATATATATATATAAGATTCAGCATCTTGGGAAAACATTATACACTGCTTATTCTGATCAATGGTCACGAAAGGGAGGCAATCTGTCATAAGCAAATCTATTAGACCAGCAACGAAATTAATCTTCGTTAATAACAATGTGAAATCGATGGACATGCCAAAACTTCTAATGTTTGTTCTTGAGCAAATAACCTCTTATTTAAGAGTCTTGCTTAAGTGTAAGCACCAGCGATTGGCAATTAAGCCTTGGACAAATGCTTTTCGAGTGTACAGCCATTAAAGTGTATAGGATTGTATTGTAAACAGTTTGACATCACTTAAAGCATTGTCACAATGCAGTCTTCTTAATTTGGTCATGCGCCTTACTAAGCAAAACTTTGTAGTTGCTTCAAGCATTTCTAGGAGTTGTGAAAACCGCATGAGAATCGAGAATTTGGATTGTTATTCTGATATGCAGAATCGTTCTTATTAATGACAAGGAAGAGTTGCTCATGAAGCAAGTTGGTAATTGCATTTGCTGACATTAAAATAGCTGAAAATGCTATTAAAGCGAATCATTCTTGTAGAAAAATTAAAAATAGAGAAGAATTCGGTGAATTCAACTAAGGTTAAAAAAGAGAAAGGCACAATGGAGGAGAACGATGTGAATTGTTGCGAAAACAGAAATGATGTTGAATTTGGTGGTGATGATGATGCCGAGGATGATAACAAAGAACCTCGAAATAAAAAGAAAATATTTTAAAAATGGAAAAATGAGAAAGTATAGGCGAAGAAAACGTTAAGCAATATCCCGGTCAAAAAATTAAAAATGTGTAAAAACGTTAGCTATTAAAACAAAATTGAGAATGAAAAGTGGAAAAAAGAATACAAACAAAAGAAAGAATGATAATTAGAAGAAAAACAAAAAAGATGGAGATGAAGGAGGATCCCGTGTGTATTGTTGTCTTGATAATAACTATTGTAGTAATTCGAATGATTCTGTCGGTAGCCATTTTAATGATAATATTATCAAAATTAACAAGCAGAAAGCAAAGTAAATTTAAAGACAAAGATGTACACGCAACAGAAATTTGACAAGACAGAATGGAAAATGCAATTGTGTAGAATGCTAAAACAGTTATAATATTGTAAAATTTCCAATTATATGAGAGAGCGGCATAACAATAGAAATCAAAGCAATAATATTGTTAAAACAACTACTTCAATACACGAAAAATGTTTTTGGGAAATTAAAGCAAAGAAAACAATTATAAACAGTAATTATTCCTGGAATAATACAATTAATTGTAATACTAAAGAAATTGGTGCGCATTAAATATTATATCGCTGAAATTATTATTCGTTCAACTACTACTACCATTAGAAGAAGTAGTAACAATAATGCTACTACAAACATAACAAAATAAAATCTTTAATATTAATAGCAATAATAAGAACGAGTTTGAATTTTAGTACTATTAGTTAGACTAGTTTAGAAATAGAAGATTAGAGGAAGTTGATTAAGATACATATGTGACATTAATTATATACAAGTCCCTTTAAGAAGCTAATACGAAAAGATTTAAGATTTGGAGATCAAAGATTCAGTCGACCTACAAGAAAAGAAATCAAAATTATATTGGGAAAACTCGACGACATGATATCTGTCTATATTTCTGAGATGAACTAGTATTTGCAGTATTTACATATTTGTTGATATTTGTAGATGTACGTTGTGGTACAGTGGATATCGGCTCGGAACGAGAAGCCGGGGAACCGAGTTCGAATTCCAGTTGAATCCATTGTATTCACTTACGCGCAAATACCCTTGGGAAAGGTATTAATCCGTCTCTTCCTTCCAGTTATGGGTTAAATATGGACAGATTGGGTTCTGTAGCCTTGGTCGGCAACCAGTCTACCGCAGAAAGCAATGGCAACCTACTGCGGGATAATCTTCTGCCCAGTCAGTCATGTCTCTTTCGAGACATGATCGCCCAAGCGTGTATCACGTATAGCACTTGACTGACTGACAGTTTTTGCTACTTGTACGACGTACTAGCAGTTGTACGCCCCAGCAATTCTCCAGGGATTTCTGGTAGGAATTTCGGACTGAACAGTTTATTACAATCACTGGGGTATACGAACTCCTTGCATAAAGCCTCATTTAGAGTTATGTCCCTCTAATCCTGGAAGTTAATTGTTCACCACTGTTGTAGCCTGGTATTGTGACTCACAACTCTAAGTCAGGAACTAACCAACGTCTTTATTCACTGGGCCATGTGTCCTTAAGGAGACCTGATATTTCTACTCGTTTATGTTCATCTCACGAGACTTTATTAAAAGCAAACATTCCGTCGCCACATTTGCTTAAATAAAAGAGAATATTTACTCATTTTTCTAGATTGACATGGTAGACAATAATCTGGCCCTGACTCTCCGTCCCTCGTTCTCTCTCTCTCCCTCGTTCTCTCTCTCTCTCTCTCTCTCTCTCTCTCTCTCTCTCTCTCTCTCTACGCGTATATATCAGTAAATAAATAACTTGGATATCTAACATCAAGAAAAGACAGATGAAAATTATGGGATATGTAATGAGAAAGGAGTGCTTGGAGAATCTAATATTCACAGGACAGACAGAGTGGAAGAGAGATAAAAGAAAGCCATGCATGATATATTTGATAGATTTGAGCAAAGAGTTGGCAGAGCCGGGTTCGGGATGGGTAACAAAAGAAAGTGTGTTAAGAGATAAAAAGAATAGGTAGATGTAGAAGGCCATGAACACCTATGCCCTGAAGGGAGACGGCAAATAGAAGAAGAAAAGTGTGTTGAGAAATTGGTTAAATTAATGCACTGATTGTAAATGAAAAGAGTTTTGCTACGCTCCCTACAGTAGAATACCTCTTACCTTTGTTTCATGACTTTTTTATTCTATTTAATAATTATGATAAAAAAAACTTTGTAGAAATGAAAATGCGTAAAATATTCAATATTTTAACCAATCCGTTCTGTGTGTGACATCTCTACTTATAATATTTGTTTTTTAATTGAGCAATGTGCGTTGTGGTGCAATGGATATCGGCTCGGAACAACAAATCGGGGAGCCAGTCAAATTCCTTGCATTCGCTTACGCACCAATATATTTGGTAATGGTATTAATCGGTCTCTTCCTTCCAGTTATGGGTCAAATAGTAGGACAAATTGGGTTTGGTAGTCACCCAAGTCTATAGAACACAATCTGTCTTACCGCAGATAGCAATGGCAACTTACTGTGGGATATTCTTCTGCCCAGTCAGTCATGTCTCTTTCGAGACATGATCGTCCAAAGCGTGTATCACGTATGGAAATTAACTGACTGACTGATGTCAAAAGGTGAAACGTACAATTTTTTCCCTTTCATTGTGCTATGCAGCTGAAGATGCTGAATGTATTACGACCGCTTGAAAAAAATATACGAATAAAAACATAAATTAGTCGTCTTTCGACGATGGATAGCGAATTGTAGATGTTGAAGGAGCGTTCGATCTGTAACTAAAGATTTTACAAACAGGGTCAATCGGCGTGAAGTAATCGTTAACTAGTTTGTATGCTTGACCGTTAATATTAAGTTAGGTTTTCATTGCCTTTGCGCCAATCTAAGCCAAGTTTTTCAAACAACAGTAACTAATCAGAATAATTCGTACAATGCCTAAAAATATTCTAGCATTTCATTTAAAGATATTCTAGCATTTCAAATATTAATTGATATAATCCTGAATTTGGAATGAAACTCCCAGTGATGTTTGGACGTATTACACGCATTGAAGCAGAATGTTCTCATACTCATTACCTGAAATCGAACTCATCTAGAATAATAATTGTGTTGGTGTTCAATGTGGAATTTAATAATCACATGACTTAATAAAGAGAAGCAAAGCAGGGGAAACCAACGAGTAAACTACTTAACAAGTACTGGTGATTGAATGGCAGAGCACAAAAAAGGAGTTATAAGTGAGGGGAATGTTTCAGAAAAGAAAATTTGTAGAAACACATGACCGTTTTGAAGAAGCGGCAATTTTAGATATTACAATATTCTTTAATGTTTTAACGAGATTTGTTCCTTAATTTCAGCAGTAAAGGTCGTTAGATCTCCGATGACCTATGCCACATACACAGGTCGAAATAATCTTTCTCCCTTTGTAATACATTAGAAATAAATATTTTCTATTTGCAGAACTTCTTGCCAAAGAGCGTTAATTTGTTAAATACACTCTCAAAAGAATAGGTTCTGGGCATGACAGTGAACTGCATCCGGCAGCAAGGCCTCTGATTAGCGGGGTGTGAGGGGCATGGAACCACCTCTTAATTGTTGTTGTTCCCAGGCCTACCCTAACTCGGAGTGGTAGCACTTATTAGGTTCCCAGCTATGAGCAAACAGTTAGTTACTGGGGTCCAAACACTATGAAAGTATGAAAAAATACACTTTTATAGAAATATATACATAAAACTAGATTTTATAGAAAAATATACATTTTTTGAAAGAAAAATATTACCAACAATACAATTTTGAAGAAACATAACAAAGAAAGAAATATACTCAGCAAAATATGCTTCAAGTAAAAAAATAGAAAGCATTTTTACTTTACTAAAATAAAAAAGAATAAAAACAAATTTTCTCACTAAAATCTGACTAAATCAACTTTCTCTTTATAATCAAACATTAAAAAAGATACCTTAAAACCCTACCTTTTATGGCATTAAATTACCCACAGAGATTGATATGCCGTTAAACAAACTCAAACTCAAATTCAATAGAATGTATTTTTTCAACACTACAATATTATCATACTTCAAGTCCAAGTTTTAATGTTACCGGCTTTCATTAATCTCATTCAATAACCCTCTACCTTGAAGTGTTCTTAAAGTGGTTGAACAACAGTGTCAGGGATTCGATAATAGCAGTCGCGAAACGTTGTGGAAACGCTTAAACGAATGGATGTAGAATAGGCGTCTACATATAGACGTACGATACAAATGAAGGATTAAAATTTATTTGATAAAACCGAGAAAAACAGCAGCAATCTCGTATTCGGGGCAAGATGTTATTGTTCTGAGCGTTTCCAGAATCGCTCACCTTATTACCAAGCCGATCGAACTGTAGCAAGTTGAATCTTGCTAATATAATTGTGCCTATTGTACGATTGGTTTCGCGCTTCCTAATAACCTATTTATAACGGTAAGCGAAGACTTACTGAACAGTGATATCTTACAACCGAACGCAGATTTTATGATATATTTCGACCTTTTGTCTGATGTTACTAACAGGAAATACATGATTGATTGGACTTGTAAATTTTTAACAAGCATGAGCATCATTGTCTCTTTTGTTCCGACTTAGAAAACAATTTTGCTGCAATTTTCAATCTGACAAAATGATGCTGAATCTTACAATACGCATCATGCTACTATATAGACTAACATTGCATATATTTGAGAAATTCGGATATGGGATTATTATTAGTCATATATTAAGTATATACGTTGTTGTCCAGTGGATATCAGCTCGAAATGAGAAATGGGAGCACCGAGTTCGAATTCCAGTTGAATTCGTTGCCTACACTCACGCACAAATATCTTTTGTAAATTTATTAATACGTTTCTTCTCTTTTCAGATATGGGTTAAATAACTGGACATATTGGATCCTATAGCCTTGTTTGGTTACCAGTCTACCGCATAAACAATGGCAACATACTCTTAGTGCCCCTCTTGGAAAACAATTGTGATCATATAGGAGTTTCCGATGGAAACATTTGCTCCCACCTAATAAGCTTTACGTTGTTTGATCCTTAGCGAGGGCGAATATATTGCATTTATGCTATGAAAACTTCCTTATAAAATAATAGAAATAATGATCTCTACAAGGAAATGAAATAAATTGATTTAGAGAATAAATTGAAGGATATATGTAGTTATTGTTTTTTTATAAAGGATCAGCAAAAGAATTCTTTTTGTAAACACAACAATAACATCAACAATACTACTATAAGGTTTGTTTTGTTTTATAGTATATAAATCTCAAAGGGTTATTTAATGCCGACCAGATTTTCTTTAAGTTACGTTCGTATGAATAGAATATGTATTTTTTATAAGAAATCAGTTATTAGATCATTTTTCTTTGACGTATTTTTGTAAAGAGGATTTTCTCCAAACTCAGTTGTATTGCCGCTATACATTTAAAAAAAAATATATATTACTGGAAATGTTTTTTCTAAAAAATGTATTCATGGTAATACTCTTTTTTTTAAAAAAAATATATTGCTGATATTTTTTTCTTCAAAAATATAGTACTGTTAATAATTTTTTCAAAAATACATTTTTGGAATATTTTTTTCAAAAATATATTGCTGGAAATTTTTTTTTTCAATTTTCTTTTACTCATATTTTTTTAAACTATTGCTGGAATTTTATTATAAAATTTTCTTATACTTTCATAGTGTTTTGATCAGAGTTTTCGGGTTAAATATTTGCCCATAGCAGAGACCCTAACAGGTGTTACCACTCCCGGTCAAGATAAACCTGACGTCAACAACAATTAAGAGGTGGTTCCATATTCTTCAAAACTTACTAGTTAGAGGCCATACTGTTGGATGCAGTTTATTGTCACACCTAAGATTGGGATGCAGTTCATCTTCAGAGGAAAACATACGCTCGAAAAGGCGCAATGAGTCAATTGAATGTATCATGATTCTGAAAAGGAAGGTAGAACAGGTATAATGATAAGACAGTATGTAACCATACATATAATATATATTCATAAATTAGTTGTAGATCGTGTGTACACACGTTAGGCATCATGGAGTAGCAAAGATCGATCCAACTAGAATTGACAAATAAAGCCACAACTTTATAACGTCAAAAACATTTAGAATGTTAAATAAATGGATGTATTTATATGTTTGAATTAAATATTTTGTGGTGCATTGTTTCTGAAAGAGAAGCTAAGGAGCCGAGTTCGAATTTCAGTTGAATTCGTTGCATTCAGTTACGTGCAAATACCCTTTAGAAAGGAAATAAACCGTTTTTTCACCATCCAGATATGAATTAACAGGACAGAAAGGGTACCGTAACCTTGGTTTACAACCAGTCTACCGCAGGATATAATGGCATCTTAGTGCGGGAAAAGATACTGCCCAGTCAGTCATGTCTTTCGAGACATGGTCGCCCAAGCGTGTTTCAAGTATGACACTTAACTGACTGATTATATATAATATTCTATAATTAAAATATTCAGACACGATTTGAAAACTAAACAATGAAGATGAAAAAGAAGAGAAAATTTTGCTAAAATAAAGGATAATATGCAAATGTTATGTACCCAAATAACCTCTTATATACCCTATATACCCTATATACCCTATATACAATGTGGCCATAAAAACCCCATATCGACAAAAATCTAAATCCATCGGTTGTTGTAGATTTTTTATTTGATACAGAACCAAAAGGATTTATTTTAGCATCTTATTATACAAGTTGGCTAACGAGATCTTTGCCAAGCTCATCTTTTCAGGAATGGATTAGATACAAAGTGACCTTGCTGTACAAGAGCTTAAGAAGCCAATTGATCATCTAATCTATGGCTTCTCTGCACTCAGCAAGTGAATCCAAGCATACGCATAATTGTGTTGAGCTATACCCTAATTAAAATATATCCCAACAGTATAAACTGATCTATACAGAAAATGATATGAGCAAAAGTGGTCAACAATTCTATTTCGTGTATATTTGTACTGGGAAGTTATTAATGATACCGGCGATAAAATGTTCATCAAGAAAGTAGACATTTTCATGAAAGACTTAAAAGTACCCACCATTGCCTCTTATATATAAGACTAGCCGTATAGCCCGGCGTTGCTCAGGTGTAATGAAAGCTTTAAAACTAATGCATGGTGCTGGAGCTCAGATTTTTGGACGTTTGTACGAAAGACTAAAAAGCAAAAGTTGTTTCCAGTTAAAGCGAAACCGTAGACTGAAAGAAAAATGAATGGATGTAAGTCAAATTCTGTTTTCTTGGTATCGATATCAAATAAGTTTTCTTTGTCGTAAACTGAATTTTGAAGGCTAAATAAGTCCACTGAGTAAATGGTATCATGGCTGAGACTTAGAACTACAATTATGCCTTCTTAAAGCCAAACCCAAAGCAAAAACTAAAATAAAAGGGCTGAAAAAAATACAGACTTACAGGCAGATAAACAGAAACACACACAAACATCTTGCCTTTTATACACACACACACACACACACACACACACATATATATATATATATATATATATATATATATATATATATATATACTATCGATTTTCTGCACTATTGTAAGAACTGCAACCTTGAAATTTCTGAATATCATTTCTCATGTCTTTGTCTATGAGTGTATCAAATTTGATTAAAATCGGACCACTCCTAGTCTAAAACACACGCAGACGCTTATAGTACAACTGTGTAAATTTTCAAGAAAATCAGTTCAACCGTTTCTGAGTCTACAGGTAACGGACACACACACACACACACACACACACACAGAGACAAATTTCCGTTTATGAATAAGTTTAGATTTTAAAGTCTAACAAAAATATTTTGAAAAAGAATTTGATGAACTAATAAAATATATAGATATTTATGAATTAAGAATAAGATCTTAAAGCCATTCATTATTTCACCAGTAATAGAACCAAAAGTAAACCTGATATAAACTGCAAACAATTTGAAGGACTTCCATTACCTTCTCAAATACAAATGATTCTGTTAATTACTATTACTCAGATTCATAGAAATATGTTTTTTAGCAAAATTTACTTGATATAAAATAATATCTACAAAAACTGATCTTAACTAATGTCAATTTCATTTTGCTACATAATTTCTCGATCTGGGAACGAGAAATCGGAGAGCAGTGTTCGAATTCCAGTTGAATTCGCTGCATTAGCTTACGCGCAAATACAGTTGGGATAGGTTTTAATCCTTCACTTCTCCCACCAGCTATGGATTAAATAGCAAGACAAATTGGCTTCTATAGCCTTAGTTGGCAACTAGTCTACCGTAGAAAATAATGGCAATGTACTACATGAAAATATCTGCCTAGTCAGTCAGGGCTCTTACGAGACATGATCGTCCAACTATTTCAGCGCAATTTACTCAATAATATCTACAAAAACTAATCTAAACTTATTTATAAATGGAACTTTGTATCTCTGTGTGTGTGTGTGTGCGTGCGTGCGGGTGTGTGTGTGTGTGCATCCATTACCTATAGACTCCGAAACAGCTGAACCGATTTTCTTGAAAATTTACACAGTTGTACTATAAGCGTCTGCGAGTGTTCTCAGCTAGGTTTTGTGTCGAGGTACCCCCGATAAATATCGAAAATAGATTATCGAAAAATTCGGGTTATAGAAGGAGTGGTCTGATGTTAATGAAATTTGGTACACTCATAGACAAAGACATAGAAACGATATTCAGAAGTTACAAGGTTGCGGTTCTTACAGTAGTGCAGAATATATATATATATATATATATATATATATATATATATATATATATATATATAAATCGATACCAGGAATTCAAATTTTGACTTACATCTATTGATTTTTCTTTCAGTCTACTGTTTCGCTTTAACTAGAAACTTTTTAGTCTTTCGTGCCAACGTCCAAAGAGTCTGAGCTCCAGAACCATGGACAAGTTTTAAAACTTGCATTACACCCGAGCAACGCCGGGCTATACTACTAGTCTTTACTAATGTCGGTTTCATATATAATCAGTGAATAAATAATACGCACCAGCAAAAGAAAGAGCCGAGTAGTTTATTAGCATTGCATAGTGTGTAGCGAATCAACAGATGTTAGTGAGGTGCTCTCTGGTAAACAGTGATGAGTTATTCTGTGACGACATTTAGAAGTCTTGCAAAAGAAAGCATCGAGAATAATGAAGACTACATGAAGAGGTCTCTGAACGTTATTAAAAAAAAGAGTGGCAATGCTTTCCCACAGGTATTTGAAGAGGGACACCAAAGTCCTAAGAACAAAACATGTGCGATCGACTAATGAAAGACGTAGTAACATGTGCGACTAAAATGTTAATTGTAGGCACCGTCCAAATACCAAACTGTGTATACTAATTCTGTCCCGAAGAATACATATTGTAATATATTAACTTGAACGGCAGGAGTAATCGACAGGTACATCCGGCTGTGAATGAGGTCAACAAAAGACAAGAGTGGTTGATATATATAGCATTAGATGATGTCAAAGTGCAATGAAAAAAAAACGACAACCGGTTTAAAAAGCAATTTTGACTGAAGACACAGAAACATCCGCTAGATTCCAACTCCCAACGGCTCCTTCGTGTGCTTAATCTCTCTTCGTCTGCCCTCCAGCGTCACTGACGAATAATGAAAAGAACAGTTTATATTTTTATATATACGTGCTCTTCGTTGTCTCTCAAGGCGATCGTTATCTTCTACCGTAGTATTATATAACAATATCACCAGGTGAATTTGAACAAGTGAAGACTGTTTGGCATGGAGGTGGAAGATGTCACCCACATCATTAGAACTTTAGAAATTGTTGCGCAGAAGTATCGTCAAGATCAAGTGGTCTCTCGTCTAAATTAAGGCCGATGTAGAAAGTACAAAATCGAATTTGAAAAGAAAGGGCACTATTAACCTGAGAATACTAACCATGTGTATATAGCACCCACCACAAATGACGCCAATTTAATTACTATTTTATTAAATATTTAGTACTTGATTTTCTTACCTAAATAATATGTTTTTCAATTTCTATTAATGTTAACTCAAAGTACAAATTTGGAAGTGACTTTTTATTTTCAAAGAAAGAATTATATTTAATAGTTTTTGATATTTTCAAAATCAGGTTTGATATCCCCATGGTCAGTAGTGTTGCAACTTTAATTGATGGGTAGTGCTTCAGGGTTAAAACTAGATATGATAGAAAACATCCATAAGAGATTTGAACATTCAAACACACTGAATTCTTCAGGCGAACAAACTAGACATCACTGCTATTCAAGAAAATGCCCTTTAATAATTAAAAAAATAAAAACAATTTACGAAAAGTAGAGGCTCAAACGACAAATACGATATGACAGCTTATTTGTTTTAGAAAGATTCATCTGATACATGGTTCCAGAGTCTCTCGGTATATGGTTAGAAAGAATATGACGAGTAAAAGAAGAAAAACTGACCTTTACGAACTAGACTATAAATGGGAAAAAATTCTGATATTATGGGAAACATTCAACCAGATGTCTGTTCTCTTCTACAAAGAAACAGTTTATTGTTTAAAAAAGCGGTCTGAGTGGAATTAGTAACTTTACAATTCTGGAGGAAACGACGGCGATTGTATAACGATAGCCATCGAAAAACAGAATCGGCTGATTGACTTCGTGTTTCGCTCAATAGAGCTTTGGAAATACATACAACTATTTCTTCACTGCAGCTATTGATAATTGACAGGGAATATCCTATAGTCTCGTTTGCCTACCAACCCAGGAGACGTCCGGTTTTAAACTAATTATAAATGAAATCTACAACGGTGTCGAAATCCCTGAAAAGAGAATCGATTTTCATAGCACTGACTAAGAAATCAGGTGCAAATAAATGCAAACTTAACCGAGAGATCGGCTTAACCCTCTAGGGCCATTCGTATCATATTAGTGGGGGATCTGTTTATTACTTCATGACAATATAGAACTGATTCCCCACTTTATGCCCAGTATAAGCCTTAACCCTCTAGGGCCATTCGTATCATATTTGATACAGTATGAAAACAAGCCTTGAAAGAAATATTTTCCTGAAAAATTTTTTAAGAGAAATATTTTATAAATTTCAAATGAAAGCAGTACTGACTGCTCAGTCAATGAATACCAAATGTTTCCTTATAGGGAAATACCAAATGTTTCCTTATAGGGAAATACTGTATCAAATATGATACGAATGGCCCTAGAGGGTTAATGAGTCACGTAGCAACACCCATTATCTTAATTCTAATAAACAGAGCGCGAAATAGAATCAGACCGTAAGTAGGACAAGAACAGTATGATTTCCTTAATGTCACTCGAAAAAAGAACGCGATATTCATGCTTAGAGTGTTATCAGAAAGGACAATAGAAATGCAGAAGTGGGTATACATGCATTTCATCGACTACGTAAAGGCATTCGACAAAGTACTCCACAAATACCTGATAAAGGCACTTAGACATATTCAGGAAAATACCTTAGAGTAATCAAGACTTTTACTGACAGCAAACTGCCTACATACGGATATGAAAGGAGTTCAGCAGAGACACAAAGATTGAAAGTGATATAAGACAATGATGTGTATTTTTATAAGATCTATTCAACTTATACAGCGAGGCAATTCTGAGAAATTTAGAAATCCTGCAAGGATTCGTCATTATTGGGCGCAATCTGAACATTATAAGATACGCAGATAATACAGTGCTGATAACAGATACAGGAAAGTGGATACAACTCCTTCTACAGTAAGTAGATAAGGAAAGCAGTAATAATGGACACAATACAAGAAAAACATGAATGCATCGTAATTAGTGAAAAGAGGAGACAAAAATGCCAAGTATAAGTTGGTGATATCAAAATCAAACAAATGCATGAATTTCAATACCTGGGAAATAATATAAAAAGGGACGGAAAATGAGATCTGAAAACGCCTTAGTATTATTGAGGATGAATACCAGAAATTGAGTAGAGTATTAAAGAAAGGAAAATGTTACTGGAAACAAAGAAGATAATACTGGATTGTTATGAGATATATGTTCTTCAATATGGCAGTGAGTAAAAATAGCTGAAATTTTTGAACATGTAACGTGAAAGAAGGGCTTGGAGAAAATGATGCTCACGAGGCGGATGGATGGGAAGAAGGACAAGGGAATGCAACGCATGACATACATGATGTATTTGAACAGATAAATGGTAGTGCGGGATTCAGTAGGATAATAGAATAAATAGTATTAGGAGCAGTAAAGGGTAGGAACATGCGAAGGGCCATAAACATCTAATTTTTTAAGAAGAAGAAGAAGAAGAAGAAATTCTCATGTTTTTCGGTGATGCATCTTCCAAATAATGTGGAAAATAGACTTTGGAGACCTTGGGAATGAAATAGCAACTCGCTTGAGAAATATATCAACACATGTGTCGTGGAAATATTTTTGTTGCAGAGCTACAGACATAATCGGAATGACGGTAAATCACCCTTGATATTAATTGTATTTAAACAAAAAGAACTGACTTAATCTAATCTAAACTTATTTTATAAATGGAACTTTGTCTGTGTGTGTGTGTCTGTGTGTGTGTGTGTGTGTCCATTACCTATAGAATCCGAAACGGCTACACCGATTTTCTTGAAAATTTACATAGTTGTACTATAAGCGTCTTCAACTGTTTCGTGTCGAGCTACACCGATAAATATCGAAAATCGATAATCGAAAAAATCAGGTTATAGATGGAGTGGTCCGATTTTAATCAAATTTAATACACTCATAGACAAAGACATAAGAAACGATATTCAGAAATTTCAAGGTTGCAGTTCTTACAATAGTGCAGAAAATCGATAGTATATATATATATATATATATATATATATATATATATATGCGTGTGTGTGTGTGTGTGTGTGTGTGTGTGTAAAAGGTAAGATGTTTGTGTGTGTGTGTCTGTTTATCTGTCTGTATGTCCTTTACACAAATCCACAATTTTTATCCGATTCTCACCAAACTTCAAAATTTGACTTACATCCATTCATTTTTCTTTCACTCTACGGTTTCGCTTTAACTGGTAACAACTATTGCTTTTTAGTCTTTCGTGACAACATCCAAAGTGTTTAAGCTCCAGGACCATAGATTAGTTTTAAAGCTTTCATTAAACCTGAGCAACGCCGTGCTATACTGCTAGTATGAACTAAATTAGAATTTATAGCGACTTTCCAAGATAACATATGCCTTCCTAAATGAAGAAGGATACGTTAAATTGTTTGCATGTCCACAAGAAAAACAATTTAAGAAAGAGCATTGAAAAAGAGCGATAAAAGAATTATTTTTGATTATTCAAAATATTTGATTCGTGCAAGTCTCAATAAGAAGTATTTCTCTATCTAAGTTTCAAGAAGGTTTCAGGAACGCAGTTCTCCACTGCAAAACCTACCCAAATGTCGACTACGGAACCGACCAGTTATATGTAAACTAAGGATGAAACTCCGGAGATTGAAGAACCATAACACAGCACCTAGAATGTAATAAAACAGACCTTCGAACGACCTGAACAGGAGAAATATATAAACAATCTGAAAGGAAAATAAGAACAAATTTGAAACGAAAAGTCTAAATGTGATGCATTAAGAGAAGCTGTAGTGATATTAGCAAATAACATCATACCAAACAAATGAAAATGGCCGTAGGAGAAAATAATTGGATCATCGATGATTTCTTGACATGATTCAAAAGAGACAGAAATCATTGCCAAAACATGGAACGGAAGACAGCAAAGTACAAATGAAATAAGAATCAAATGCGGACAGACTAATGAAAACTGACTCAGATATGAAGAAATAAAGAGATTGAGCTCGACAAATAAAAAAATATCTCGATAAGAAATAAGGGAACGAACCGAACAAGTAACAAGCTCGGTAACAGGATTCATAAAAACCAAGTACGAAACGGTCATGTTAGGAAAAGAAAAATACTTCAGCGATGGAAAATATTTCTGCGACAGAGCATATCAGAGTAATAGACATTAAGAATTTAATGTTTAAAATATTATTCACCTGAACCATTTTTAAAGCACAACAGAAATTCTATAGCATCGATCAAACCAGTGTCTCTGAGTGTTTGACAAAGGATGTTGAAACACGGCGCCATGTTTAACAGCAAAATGGAAAATGGCTTTGACAAACTAAAATCAAATACTGGTCAACATTGTTTTTATTTACTTTGCTATGATATAGAAAGGCATGAGTCTACAGCACTCTGTTTTCCTTCCAATCAGAAATATCTTGACAAATATATTTTGTGACAGAAATATACAAACTCAACTGGCAAATACGTACATGAATGAAAAATTGGCCAACCTCTCAACTATAAGTAACAACCAAAAGCTATAACCACTTTTTCCAGCCTTGACGAGGACTATTCATCTCTGAACACAGCCTGCTCATTCAAAGACTTGTAATTTCCTATCAAGAACTGTGTCTGAATAAATAAAAGATTAGAGCCTAAGATTTTAGCTGTAATCTAATTAATTAAAACCTCGTATTTTTTTAAAAATTAGGAGATTAGTAAAAGAGGTAGCTCTAATTTCGATTTACAGAATAAAAAAATGACAAATGCGTTTACTAAAATAAGTTTTTGGATGTCAGATCACAGAGTCCTTTTCAAAATTAATGACTTATGCCTCGATAACAGCGTGACAAAATGATAATTAAGCTTCCATTTTCGTTTCTTTAATACATTATTCTTAACACTTGAAATATAAATGAGGAATATAAACGTTTGTGTACATGGCTTTTAAGTTTGACTCAATGTAAATGAAAATAAATTCCACAGGCGGAAAGTGCAATAACTGGATGGGTCCGAGGGTTCACCACAGTTCTTAAATACAGGAAGGACTGAAGAGACTTCCAGCATGCAGGAATACAGGAAGCAGAAAGGCAGTAGTTATACAGTTTAGAGAGGACAGGGGAGAGTTCAGGAGCACATTTCTTAAGGACTATCACCGGGATTCTATCGCCACCGCTCGCCTTATGGGGGTTAAGTTTTGAAATTACTCGGGATACTACTGTAGGGGTAATATATACGTCGTACAGTTTAGCCTCAGTTCTAATAGGGAAGTCAGGTGAAGGTACTCCAGATGAGTCAAATGTGGAGTTGGATGAGAATCTGCGAGCAAAGCACTTGCCTTATTTTCTGCAGATGACGTGAGGACCTCAAATTCATTGATTAAAGGAGGGATTAAGGATTTGCTTTTCTTCAGCACCCGTTTGCATAACCGCCAATGATCCTTGGCGCCGAACTTGCGGTCAGCTATGCGCTGTCTCATTCTCTCGGCAAACAACGGCTAGACGTCATTCAGGATCCTCTTGCACTCATTACGAGCAGACGTGAATAGGCGCCTGTTGTGATCAGATGACTGTCCCCGGAATAGTCGGTAGTAGTGGTTCCTGTGGGCAATGGCGACCGAACAGGAACAGGCAGGAGAGAAACAAGAAGAGGAATGAGTGATCAAAGCAGGATACTCCTTCATTAGTTTGCCGTACACGTAGTCTACCTACTGGCAATACAGTTGAGCGTTGATAGCGTGACCATGTGGAACAAGCACGAATTGTAATATTCCTCCGTAATTCTACCAGACAGACATCATGTTTTGTTGTTTTCTTTTCGCTTCCTCAGTTAATGAAGACTTTCTGGAAAACTTAGTAATAAATTTGAAAATATTGTCCTTTAATGTTGATAAAATCTACGCTACAATTTTGTATATATTTTATAGAGAATATAGTAAAAATCGGCTCATTATTTTATGCCGTTAAATCACATTGCGATTAAATTTAAAGTAAATATTAAACATGAGCATGAATAGCAAAAACGTATTATATTAAATTCCTATAGATTCAGAAACTGCTATTAATAAATACTAAAGACTTTAAATACTTGGGTTTATGGCTCATTTATACCTGATTTAGTATAGGTATAAAGTAATTGAACATAAAATAGGCTGCGATAGGAATACTTTCACTGAATACTTCAAGTTGCTGTAAAGTCAAATCCTTAACCATAAAAGGATTGTCATCTAAGCAAACATCCTCCCCAGATCGAAGTTTTTAAATGAATGTCATGCATGGTGCAAACTTCGTTTAGATATATCTAACCTATCAGCATCTTCAAACTATTTCCTCAGTTCAATGTCAAATTTCATGGTGCAATGGCTCAATTTACGCCATTTTATAATTCTAACTTCGTTAATTTCGTTAATTTAGTTGGTTGCTTTTCATTTTGTCTACTGAGCTGTATAGTAGGGCCAGTTGTGCACTGTTGATAAGGAAAAAAGCACCATGGGGCAAGCATACCCAACTAGAATTTTGGAAATGGCTTGACATTCACACAGGAAGCTCTAATACAAACATTTAAGAGAGTTTGTTTTTCAATCTGATGACAGTTTATATCATTCGAAAAGATTTAGTCGAGTCTAATGGTGATTACGAAGGTATGGCAGCCGAAAAAATACTCACTCTAATGGCTCTGCTAAAAAAAAGATCGCCTGACTTAATTGGTGAAACCCTTAGGCATAACACGGAGGCCTAAATCAAGTGCCTTGAAAGGGGACACCTTGGTGAGTAAGAAGTAAATAAAACGAATTTGAGGTCTTTCGACAATAGCAACAACCAAATTGGATGCAATTCGACGAGGACATAATTACATAGTCAATGTTGACATTGCACATTACTTCAGGTAAAATACTAGGAAGGAAAACTAAGAAGGAAAATACTAGGAAAAATAATTGCTTGCCTTCAAAAACAGTTTTTCACTAAAAATGTTTAATCGAAATAATTTATAAAATTCTTCCGACAGTAGCACTTCAAATGGAAGGGGAGAAAACTCTGTTACTTCCAGCCCTCACAGGAAATTCTGAAGGTAGAAGTTTGACCTTGAGTCACAAATCGTCAAAACCCATTGACAATATTTTCACTAGACTTAAGCAATTAGCTTTGATAAATTAGCATACCTGTCCCGACAAAAACAATTTTGCACTCATTGTATCTTTGAATCAATAATTTCCAATTTTATCACTCCGGCTACATTTCCTGACTCAAATATTTGTATTCTTCAATTTTGAAAGAAATCTCTTTTCTTCCTTAAAATCACTTAACATTAATACTAGTGTTATGGGGAAACACACCTATTCCTCACATAATGGACTCTCCCTCCCCCTATATTAATAGAAGTGAAAAGGAGAAGTTCTTGAGATGTTGTTGGGAAGTTCTTTAGAGTTCTACTGGAGTTCAGTAAAATTGCAAGGCAGTTGATATTAGTCGGGACGTAGCCGAATAGTAACAAGTCAGCTTTCAGTGGAAGATTACCAAGTTCTTAACATTTTGGGTATGTTAAGTCGACTAGTAACCGATATAGCACGATTATAAGTTTCTGTGCGAAAACTACTCCACAACAACTAGTCATCTGGAAATAGGGTTGCATAGGAACTTTTTTCTTGCTTTCCATTCAAATATGACCTTAAAACATATTAACGCCATATGGATCATTATCTTCTGTCTTCCAAATTCCCCTTTATTTCGCTCTACTTAAATATTATTTTGCTTTTCCATTTTCTGTCATACGCACTGACCATTTATATTATTTATATTGTTTAGACAGTTGTCCTCATCTTTATGGCTATGTTTACGACGTTTAGGCCGTTATAAATTAAAGCCTTCTATAGGTGCTAGAGATTTCGAACCAACCCTTTATTTCGATAACTGGGATATATCGTTCTTATTTTATGTGCGACGCTATGTCCGGATGCTCTGTAGTTATTAAAATCTTAAGTCATTCATTTCTTCGCCCCATTTGAAGACAGTTATTGAACTCACAAGTTTTGGGTCAAGTCAATGGAGCTAGGTAAAGCCTATATCCACTGGACCGTATGTCCTTGAAGAGAAATTGCGTCTTAGAGGCTTTATTGAATTTCTAAAGTTGAAATCGTTAAAACAAAAAGAGGTATAGACTTAGGTAAGAATAGTGACTACCTAATCAATATTATCGAAATCCTTCTGCCTTACTAATTTTTGATAATGTACTTGATAAGAAACATAGAGGGTATTTTTTATTAAAAAATAAGAATATACGGTAAACTATGGACATGTATGCAACTATGCAAATGTGTAAAAAGTTTGTAATTATGGTAATGTCTATTCTGTCTGTAATTTTGATGGCATTACTTAACATTGCAGAAAGCAATGGCAATCTACTGCTGGATAATCTTCTGCCTAGTCGGTCATGTATCTTTGGGACAGGATCGCCCAAGCGTGTATCACGTATGACATTTAACTGACTGACTGAATATAATAGTTGAAATTATGATTAAGGTTTCTACTGGTCATAACGTGGGGGATCAGTTTCCAATTGCTGTGAAGTAATAAACTGATCCCCCAATAATTACTACTTAATAATATAATACATCTCTTCTCCTTCTAGCTATGAGTCAAATAATAGGACAGATTGGGTTTTATAGCCTTGGTTAGCAACCAATCTACCGCAGAAAGTAATAGCAACCTACTGCGGAATAATCTTCTGCCCAATCAGTCATGTCTCTTTCAAGACATGATCGCCCAAGCGTGTATCACGTAAGACACTTAACTGGCTGACTAAAATAGTTGAAATTATGATTAAGGTTTCTGTTGGGCATAAAATAGGGGACCAGGTTATATTGTTATGAAGTAATAAACTGATCCTCCACTAATTACTACTTAACAGTCTAATACATCTCTTCCTCCCTCTAGCTATGACTTAAATAATAGGACAGATTGGGTTCTATAGCCCCGGCTGACAACCAGTCTACCGTAGAAAGCAATGGCAACCTACTGCTGGATAATCTTCTGTGAAGTCAGTCATGTCTCTTCCGAGACATGATCGCCCAAAGCGTGTATCACGTATTGCACTTAACTGACTGTTCTAATGAAGAATAAATCACAAAAACAAAATTGAGATTTTTATTCATTTGCGCAACTCTATTTAATCTTTGAAAGCTCTTTAATCTTTTAATTTCAGTTAAAAATATTTGCATGTTCTGCCTTGCTTAAGCAATACGTTCTTATTCCTTTTTATAAGAAACATCAGGAAACAATGAAGTTTTCGTAAAAGGGAAGAGCCATTTTCGAAGCACTTAGTACCTGATTCTACTTATCCTTCTATGTGTCGTTTGTATTGAAAACATTGGCAATAATGTCTCGCCGTTATTTTCTGTCCTTTGTAGCTTTTAATAATGTTCATCTTTTTTTTTCTAAACCCAGTTCTGCCATCTACTTACTGAAGGTCAGTAGGGGTTTTGCGTTAATTTTTTCTATTCCTCTTGCCTATCCGGTTAGTATAAAAAATTTCAAACATTTCTTTCCTCATTATGTATTCTAGAAATTTAAACGTTATCTTCCTGATATTATTTATAAGAGTTATTTTTTATTTTTATTTTATTTTCTATAAAATTTCTTCGTTGATCATCATGTTTGGTCCATAGTTATTTCAGAATCCGTCTGTAGAATCAGACTTTTGTTGATTCAAATCATTTCTTCATCTGTGAAGAGATTATTAACAGACAGGAGGACTTGGAACATAGCAAGTCAGTTCTCTTTTTTTTGTATTTGTAATGAAACTTGCTTGTTTGTTGAGATTTCGATTAGATTTTGGAAGGTATATTTCGCTTTCGCTATCGCAATGCTTCTTCGGATTTTATTTCCGCAATGTGTTAAAACACACTCCAAATATATAAATATCATTCTTCATTAATTTTTATTTCCCTCATTTGTAATTTGCATATTTTCAGTTATCTTTACATAACAATCATTCCTTCCGTCTACTTGCCATTTATGCTTAGTCCTTCTGTTATAGTGGAACATCCTGCCATCCCCGAGAATGGAATGATTATAAAGACAAGCGGAGAGAGAAAACGTCTTAGCGAAGGAATTATGTACTTGATAGTTTATTCCGCTCCTACTCGTTGATTGCTTATCTGTATCTATTTGTTAATTGTACATCAGTATATTAAATCCGTTATATCGTATTCCTGTGTCGAGTACCATTCTTACACTAATCTTTAAAATGATATTCCTTTCCGGGATATATCACTTTCTTACTCGCTTTCTTTTATTACATTCTGTGAGAGTTCTTGTTTCTTCTTCTTCTTCTTGTGCCGTGTGCCTTCAGGATGTAGGCAATCATAGACTTCCACTTAGCTCTGTCTCTTGTCGCTGTCAATAATATTTCTTTTGGTATGTCTTCCAAGCCCCGTTCTGGGAACCATTTGCTCAGATCTAACAAGTACGTCTTGCGCTGCTTTCCCCTGTCTCTGTGAGTGCCAAGTTCTCCAGGCCTTCCTTCCTCATTACGTGTCCCAGGAACCTCAATTGTCTCTTCCTGATATGTATGTATTTTTCTTTCGTTTTCATCCTTTCAAACATCTCTTCGTTGCACACGTGCTCTGTCCATGGTATCCTCAGCATCATTCTGTAAAACCATATTTCTGCTGCCTCAAGCCTTACCATCATCTGTGAAGAGATCGTCCAGCATTCACTTCCACAGAGGAGGACAGATATCTCATAGCAATCCAGCAAGCGATGATAAATTCTTTTTTCTTTTAACCAATCGTTATTACGAATGGTTAGAAAACTAGTTACCCACCTCGTTAAAGTGACGTATTAGATTTTACTTGAGAGTATTTGACATAGGAGGATTTCCGTATGTGAATAATGTTTATAAACTAGTCTGGTTAAACATTATAATGGTGAATTCGATTCTGCCTGAGTACCTTATACTTGAATCCTTGTAACAAATTTAGGGAAATGACAATAATGCTGAAAGTCTTAATACAGATTTGCAGGATCTTTTCAGTGCATGATATAAAAAAAAACCAGTTAGAACGACTAGTAAAACACACAGTCGAATTCCATGCGTTTTATATAACGTGATCGATTTTGTGACGGACAGACGGTGAAGAGCACTATATTAGAAATACGCTAAAAAAAATTTCATGAATAAAATAACGATAAATACTTCTTCATTCTGAACTATTTAGGTCAGTAAAAGCTTTCAAAGCAACCTATGGATGTTAATACATTTCTCACCTGATACATTCCTGAAGGTGTTTGAACGTTTGATTTTGAGGGCATATTCATGTTTTATACGGACAAATCATTTTTTCGATTGTGTATGTCGGTGCGTATGTAACACCAGAGTTTAAAATTAGTATATATTTATCATGTGTTTCTGTTTGAGAACATGAGTACTTCCTGTCTGATAAAGTTAATCGATATTACTTTTTGTATTGATCGAAATCTGACACCGATATTCGTCCGAGATCAATTGAGTTGCCGTTGATAGCTTTTTAAGTGCTTCGTCATTTCAACTGAATATTTCCTTTACAAGGGAAAAATTTTTTAAAAAATTATATTCTCAAAAATGAAACTATTCAAATAATGGCTATGGCACTGAAGGTAAAAGAGGCGAAGATGATGTTTAGATTTGAAGTGGAAATGGGGAATAGGACGAAAAATGCAACAAAAGAAATGAAAGATGAAGGAAAAAATGAGAAAGAAAGAAAGAAAGAAAGAAAGAAACTGAAGGCCAATCAAAATGAGTTAAAAAGAAAGAAGGGAAAATGATAAGAAGATAACAAAAATAATTAAAAAACAAAAAAGAAAGCAGGATGTAGGCGAAGAAGAAAGAAAAAAGAAAAAATAGATGGAAAAGGAAACAAAACAAAAATAGAAAAAGAAAATCAAGAAAGAAAAAAAGAAGAAAATATATACATGAATAATATTAAAGAAAGAAAGTAGGATGTAGGCGAAGATGAAAAAAAAAGAAGAAATGGGAGAAAAGGAAAACCGAATAATATTAAAGAAGGAAATCAAGAAAGAAAAAAATATATACATGAATAATAGTAAAGAAAGAAAGAAGTGTGTAGTCAAAGAAGAAACAAAAAAGAAAAAAATAGGTTGACAAAGAAACTAAAAAACATTGAAGAAGGAAAACAAGAAAGAAAAAGAATAAAATACATACATATATAATAGTAAAGAAAGACAGCAGGATTTAGTCGAAAAAGAAAAAGAAAAAAAATAGTTGGAAAAAGAAACCAAAAACAACATAGAAGAAAGAAATAAAGAAAAAGAAAGAAGAAAATACATACATGAATAATAGTAAAGAAAGAAAGTAAAATGTAAGCGAAAATAAAGAAAAAAGAAAAATAGAGGGAAAAGGAAAACAGAAAAATATTGAAGAAGGAAATCAAGAAAGAAACAGTAGAAAATACATACATGAATAATATTAAATCAAAAACTTAGGATGTAGGCGAAAAAAAAACAGGGGGGAAAAGAAAACAGAAGAATATTGAAGAAGGAAATCAAGAAATAAATTGAAATACATACATAAATATTAGTAAAGAAAAAAGAAGGATGTAGAAAAAAAGAAAAGAAAAAATAGGTGGTAAAATAAAGTAAAAACATAGAAGAAGGAAATGAAGAAAGATAAACGAAGAAAATACGTACATCAATATTAGTAAAGAAATAAAGCATGATGTAAGCGAAAAAGAAAGAAAAAAAGAAAAATAGTTGGAAATAAAAACCAAGAAAATTGAAGAAGGAAATTAAGAAAGAAAAAATACATATGTGAATAATAGTAAAGAAGGAAATCAGTGTTTACGCGAAGAAGAAAGAAAAAAGAAAAAATATGTGGAAAAGACAACCGAAGAATATTGAAGGAGGAAATCAAGAAAGAAAAAGAAGAAAATACATACATGAATTACAGTAAAGAAAGAAAGCTGGATGTAGGCGAAGAACAAAAAAAAAAAGAAAAAATAGATGAAAAAAAATGTAGGATATAGGCGAAGATAAAAAAAAAGGTGGAAGAGGAAACCGAAGAATATTGAACAAGGAAATGAGGAAAGAAAAATAGAAATACATACATAAATAATATTAAAGAAAGGAAGCAGGATGTAGGCGAAGAAGAAAGAAAAAATAAAAAAATGTTGGAGAAGGAAACGAAGAAAATTGAAGAAGGAGATCAAGAAAGAAAATAGAAGAAAATACAAACATGAATAATAGTAAAGAAAGAAAACAGGGTGTAGGCGAAGAAGAGAAACAAATATGTGGAAAAAAAAACAAGAAGGAAATAAAGAAAGAAAAAAGAAGAAAATACATACACGAATAATAGTAAAGAAAGAAAACTGGATATAGGCGAAGAAGAAAGAAAAAAGAAATATATGTGGAAAAGCAAACCGAAGAATATTGAAGAAAGAAATGAAGAAAGAAAAAATGAAGAAAGAAAAAAGAAGAAAATACAGAGATGAATAATACCAAAGAAAGAATGCAATGTGTAGGCGAAGAAGAAAGGAAAAACAAAAAATAAGGTGGGAAAGGAAGCCGAAGAAAATTGTAGAAAGAAATAAAGAAAGAAAAAGAAAAAATACGTACATGAATAATATTAAAGAAAGCAGGATGCAGGCTAAGAAGAAAGAGAAAAGAAAAAATAGGTGGAAAAAGAAAACCGAAGAAAATTCAAGACGGAATTCATGAAAGAAAAAGAAGAAAATACATACATGAATAATAGTAAAGAAAGAAAGCAGGATGTAGCCGAAAATGAAAGAATAGGTGAAAAGGGCAAAAAAGAATATTGAAGAGGGAAATCAAGAAAGAAAAAAGAAAAAATACATAGATGAATAATAGTAAAGAAAGAAAGCAGGAAGTAGTCGAAGAAGAAAGAAAAGAGAAAAATAGGTGGAAAAAGAAACCGAAGAAAAGAGAAGGAAATCAAGAAAAAAAATATAGATACATGAATAAAGTAAGGAAATAAGAAAGAAAACTGTTGAAGACAGGAAAACATAATTTTGACCTGAAAGTAAAAAGGTATAAATAATAAAAATAAACGAGAAAAGTGAAGTTTATAATGAAATAAAGAAGGTGAAATCGAAAATAGAGAACAAAAAAAGGTGAAGAACAACATGGAATATGTAGAATGAATAAAGGAACAATACTGAAATGGAAAGGGAGAAAGAGGAAAAGAAATTAGGAAAACATGAATTAAAGAATAAAAAAAAAAGAAAGCTAAAAATGAAAATATGAAATTATGGAAAGAAAAGATTGGATTAAGAAAGAATAAAAAGAAAGCTCAAAGAAAGGAAGAGAATATATGACAAGGAAGAAAAGCAATAAAATAACAAGAAGAAAATAGAAAGAATGAAAGAAAAAATAGAATAAAAGAAAGAAGGTAAAATGAAAAGAAAGAATGAAGTAATTGCCAGAATGAGAGAGAACGACTATGAAGCTAAGTATGAAAGAAATAAGAACAAAGAGTTAAAAAAAAAGAAGAAAATATGGCGAATATGAAAAGGCTAAAAAGAAAGATTTTAAAAATGTTAAAAAATGGAAATACGGTAAAAAGCGGTTGAAATGAAAAAAGGTATAAACGAAAAACATTATCACGTGAAATAAAAACGCGTAAATATGAATAAAAATGGATAAAAAATGAACGAAGAAACAATGAAACAAAAAAAAAAAGAAAGAAAGAAGAAAGAAATAACGCGGAGGTGGAAATAAAACGAGTGAATACGAAAAATGGGAATAATGACTAAAGAATAAGCAGAAGAAACTGATAAGAAAAAATGGAAGAAAGTGTAACACTGTTTCCCGCCGATATATTCTTTTTTGTTTGGTTTAATACGACGGAGAGAGAGAAAGAGAGAGAGAGAGAGAGAGAGAGAAATTGATATTGTTGGTATTATTAGTTGTGCTTTATCGTAATCCTAGATGTGAGCTTATGTAAGAAAACTAATTTAATACTATTATGTACTTCTAAAATCCGGGAAATAGAGAAATTTGCTGACAATTTGGAAAAAAGGGAGAAATATAGTTTTCTTTCTTTTTCATGTACAAAACGAATTGTTTGGGGCCAGATAGAAGCTTGTAATATAAAAGTATCTATAACAAAATGTCAGGATTTACTTGATGAAGTCAGGTAGGGTTAGATCCTCAACAATTATTCCTAGGAACAAATACTAAAATCGAAAACCTGGGAATCATGTAATTGAAAAAGAGGGAAAACAGAAAGACATGTGAGCTGTTGTGATATCATTCGTCGAGCCATGGCTCCCCGCAAATCGTGTGGGTGGAAAATAATCTCATTGGTCAAAGGCTTTGAGTCGCCTAGAAGCCCCAAAAGTATTAGGGATGGCTATAAAAATGGAGATTCAGCGCGAAAAATCAGTTGAGAGAGAGGTTTTCAGGCGACAAGGATAAAACAACCATACACCGCCGCCATCACGTCGCCCGGTTATTTGGCTGTTTGTGTAAATATTGATAAAGGCCGAAGAGACCTGTTTTTTATCTGGAGAATTGACAGCCTGAGTATTTTTTTAAAAATTGAAAAGCTCGGATAATTTTAACGAAACTTGGTAAAGACATTTTTATTTGAAGATTGAAAGACTTGATATTTTTAAACGAATCCTCTCTCCGTTGTAGTCTGGCATTCCGACAATTGTACTTTCCTCTTTTGTTATTAATACCTTTTTTTTTATTATAAAGCTTTTCTTTTGTACTCATCCAGGCGTCTACGAACTTATTCACTTATTTAATTTTTTTTTTTTTTGGTGCTGTGACTGTTTTATTTTAACCGCAAGTGTACACAAGTGTCCGGTCTGGATGTAGTGGAAATACGGCTACCAGGTTTGCACAACGTGACTCTCTGAGATCAAATCACAGCGTGGGAAGTAAGTTCGTTGTTGCATTGTTGCAATAGACGTCTTGAGGACCAGCTTCTGTGACGAGTTCATTACGACCAGCGGCTGGAAAGCGTCGGCATAATTGTTACTGTTTTGACATCATCGCAGCAGTCTCCGTTTCCGAACCAACCAACCAGCCAGCCGGGTGGCAGTGTCACAAAGGAAAACGTGAAAGAAAAACAGCAAGAAGTATAAAACAAAAAAGTAAAAAAGAAAATAGGAAAAATGACGATGAAAGAATTGGCTAAAAAAGGAAGAATAACTGAACGAAACTGCGGAATCAAGAAAATAAGGAAAAAGAAATTAGTGAGAGCAGAGGATAAATAGGATAATGAATGAATAAATAAAGACGAAATTTGATAAGGAAATTAAACATAAAATCATTATATGTATATATATATATATATATATATATATATGTGTGTGTGTGTGTGTGTGTGTGTGTGTGTAGAATGTTTATAAAAGGCAGATAAATAAATTTGCCTGTTTGAAAGCGTGAAACTAACGTTGCGTTGTGATTGCTACCGAAAGCCTAAAGAATTGCGCTATACGCCGCAGATCTCGTGATTTTGTTGTGAAGGTAGGCAAAGAGTTTGCATCGTTGGAATTGTCTTAATTATAGTTGAAGTTTCCTGATGAAAACGTGAAATTGAATTTATATTGATTTTTGTAGCATTTGTCTTATTTTTCTTTCACAGTGTAAAGTTCAAAGAAAGAAATAGTTTGACAACTTTAATAAATTAATTGCATCAATTAAATTAAAATATCTATTTTTGTATTGAATTAATGCAGCGAGGTGAGGTGAAAATAGTAATAAAAATAATAATAGTAATAATAATAAGATGTGTGTATATATAAAAATATTGTACAAATGAAAATCGTTAATAAACGAAAAAGTAATTAAAAATATTATACAATAACAATGCAATGTAAAAAATGTATTTTGCTTTTAATCAGTTTTGTTCATTCATTTCAACGCAGTTAGCAAGCTCGTCTCGTTCGATCCTCATTGGGGTTACCTATACTTTCAGCATTGTGCCACATCCTAGCTACACTTACAAAATCATTTTCAATAATTCAAAGTGGTGTAATACCTAAGCATGTTTCGTAAGATGAATTACGACTGAACAGTGTTTTCGATCCTCATTGGGTACTCCTTATTTTTATCTTTGTGTCACATTTAAAACGACCCTTAGAAAATCTACATCCATTTCATAATACTTTTCCAAATCCCCTCATTTTTCATTAGCAAAAGAATGCAAAACTATTAAATGACATTTTAACTGATGCATGATGGAGAAATACTGCAACGTTATCATTAAAACATTGCTATTTTGAAAGCATTTCACGACATCAGTGATCATAGCTATCATCGTATATTCGACTTTATGACATATTTTTCTCATTATCGCAATATCCGCCATCTGCTTATAAAACCTGTAAAACAAATCACACATTATTTTTCCCCATTGCTTTTGATTTAACAAGTTAGTGTCTAATTGTAACAAATTATTTTCTTTTTAACAGGTTCACGATGGAGAAATCCTGCAATGTTACATTTTTATTTTTAAAACATTGCTATTTTAAAAGCACTTCATGACGTCGTTTCCGTTGTTATTTCCAATAGTATATTCAACTTTATGACATATCTTTCTCATTATCCTCAGTATTTGCTATCTACTTAAAAGGAAAAACTGTAAAACAAGTCACCCATCATTTTTTCCATTGCCTTTTATTTAACAATTTAGTGTTTAATTCTAATAAGGTTATTTCCTCATTATATAATGTAATATTTACTCTTTTGTATTGCCAGCAACAATTTATTTCAAGTTTTTATTTCCCTTAGAATTTCGTGAAATATAGTTAGATAAACACTGCGAACTTCATAAGCGACGGACGTAGAATAATATATGCAAGAAAATAAAGAAAGAGTTTTAGAGATAATATTAAACAATAATATAGAAAATGTGTTTGTTCGTCTACTGGAAGCTGTCGACCAGAATTATTTAAATGAAACTGAATGGAAATTCTTTAAATAAAATGTCATTGTACAATACGTGCCATCTATAAAATTATCGAACGATCAGATGAGATTAAATGAGGCTTATGGCAAATTAGACAATTTCAACAGTCTGTTAATTTGCAAGAAATTATCACCATCATTCGCAGGCGAAAGGCGAATTAATGATAGGAATATAACAGGAATATTGTCGGTATATATGGACTTAGATCAAGGAAGGCTTGCGGAGAAGCCTGCGTATAGTAGTGCATAGCGAGCGACTAAATAATAACCAACATCTCCTTTCAAGAAAACTCAACTCGTTTATAGACATGAAAATGTTCAGGAGGGAACACTGTGAACAAGCTCGACTACGAAACAACCAATGAAAATAATTTCTGACATATGTAAACTCATTATAAAAATTAAATATGGTATGTCTAGATAAAGAACAATTCAGAACGACTCAAAGAATGAGATCATGGAAAAATTGAGATATTTTAAGCAGAACGCTTCAAGGAAAGTTCAGGGACATCGGTGAATGAGCTCATCCAAAGGAAGAAATATATAAGAAAAAAAGTGGATGACGATGAAATTCAAGAGCTGATGAAAAAGTGACAGTAAACAATACAAATGAATGCTATAGAACACACGATGTCCCAAAGATATTAAAAAGAAACTGAGGTAAGCAACAGATAAATGTCCTAATGAGAAGTGTCCTGAGGTTGATACAATATGAACATACGAGTCAATACAATAAAAATAACAACAGAAGAAAAAACACATGTTTCTCAATTGGTGGAAAAATATTAAATGGTATTGCTCATCTTCAAATATTAAAATAATGTATCGACGTACGCCTCCATGGAAAGAGAGGATGCATACCTACAATAAATAATAAACAAGAAAGATTAGTCAAATCTGAAGTAAGATCCTCATATGTCAAGCTAACAAAAAACATAAAAGCAAGACAAGATAAGAATGTATTAGAGATGTCTGAATCCTTACTAAATTTCTTTGACCGATTTACCTAAATAGTAAATTATATACATACGCTAAATACAAGAAGGAAATCAATCTGCCTCGTATTAATAAGGAGACTAGTTCAAAATTTTGCTTGTTGAGTCACATATTAGATTGTTAAAAAAATAATTACCGGTTTCAGAAACGTAACTTTATTCTTGGAAATTAACTTAGAAATGTTACAATTAGTTAAAATACGAGCTTTGATCATCTATGCCGCTCTGACAACGATCGACGAGATTATTTTTTTCATCACTGATAAAATGTTATTGCCTGTGATGCAACGAAAACTCATTCTAACGCAAGTTGGCATCTAAAAAATGTATCATTTAAAACGTGCTATACAATGATAATCAGCGAATGGGAGGTCAGGAGAATATGGAGGATGTGGCAAACTCTTGCATTGTAAGTCTATAAGTTTTTGCAACGTCATTCATCCAATACATAACCGCCATTATGGTGGAGAATAATTGGACCACGTTGATTCAGCAATGTAGGTTTCATTTTTTGAGTAAGTTGATTGCAGCAAAGCACTGCATTAATGCTCTTATCGGCTTCCAGAAAAATAAAGGGAATAACATCAATTGTACACCATCAGACAGTTACCATAGTCTTTTTCTGATGTAACTTTGACTTTAAAAAATATTTAGAAGACTTATGCCGATGATGCTATTTACCTGATCGTTTATCATAAAGAATCGCCTTTACATTTCAATTGACTATTCAGTCAAGAAAGGGAGCATTAGTGTTACACAGAAAGAGCATAGAACAAACGTTAAAACGCCTAAGGTTTAGATTTATTTGAAAAAAATGACGAACTAATTTATCAAGCTTTTTCTCCTTGCCAATATTCTTCAAATGGCGTGAGACTGTTATTGTACTGACACCAAAGACTAAAAGACTTTCGTATTGCTTTTTCTCAACAACTCCTTGCAATTGTTTGTTGTCAAGACTGTATAATCCTCTACCTTCTTCATCTTCAAGGCTCTCATCACCAGTAGAGAATTTCTGAAACCACTTTCGTGCTGTCCGATCAATTGTGAACCATTCTGTCCAAGTTTTGTTGGAATTGGCAGAAAATTGAGAGGCACTGAAGTTTAAACTGATGCGAAGAAATTAAACGAATATCATGTTTTATAGTGTTCATAATTAAGGGCATTTATGCTTCACGAATTTTAGACATAAAATATATTTAAAATTATTAAAGAGCACATTAATTATTACGTATGCCAAATTTCACTTAATATATATCGTGAATACTATCTTAAAATGTCTTTTTCTAGTACAAAACTTCGTGAAGAAATCATTTTTGTAACAACACAATTATTATTACTAACCCTCAGGATACCAATGAATACTAATTCTAAACGAATAGGGCTGGAAATAAGGAGGAAAAGTGTGCCTTTGTTAAAAACACTAAAAGAAGAAATGTTATTGTGGTTATCAGAATGCTATTAGATCAAGTAGTACAATTGCAGAAAAAATAACTATTCTTACATGAAATATTTGCTAATATACGGCAAAATGACTTAAATTAACAAGAATAAAACTTTATAATTTAGACAGGAAAATATTCGAATAATCCTTTTATTTACTCCAAAGGAGACTCCGCCCTTGTATATAGCCTCGTTTGGATTCCTCTTTGCCCAAAGACAAAGAGTCTAACAAAGTTATTTCACTATTTATTTCTGATTTAACAGTTTGACATAACCCAGGTATTTTTCAATACAAATCATCTCATAATATTGGATTAGTCGTGAAAGTTACTAAATTTATTCTGAATTATTTCTCATTTTTTTTATTTGCTTGTAAAGTATAGAACTCTATCTTTCATATTTTTTTGTTGAATGAATTGTGGAAAAGTTTATATCACATGAAGAATTTCTTAAACAATTGGTTAGTGTCAACCCTAAACTAAATAAAACAAGGCTGATTTTACCATCGAGATTTCCAAGTGAGTACCATGGGAAAAATCACCTGTAGGCCCCGCATACATGAGGTCATGCTCTTGTTTATTTACTCTAAAGGAGACACTGCTCTTCATTACAGTCTCGTCTGGGTTCCTCTTTGCCCAAAAAAATAATCCGTAACATAAACTGGGATTAAATCGCTTGTATGCTGAAAGAAAGTCATTTGTGTAAGTACAGAATAATAGAAAGTGTTGACAGGGACCCTTTTGTTAATTTACTTAACCTATACAGGGAGAAGATCCTCAGAGAACCAAATGCATTTGTTTTCGGCAAATATAATTTAAATAACATATGATAGGCATATGGCTGTTTTGATGGAGAATCAGAAGAAAAAATTGGAGTTGATAAAGAAGAGCAAGACAAAACGACTAACTATAACTGATAAATGACTCAATATATGATCAGCAAGAGTGACTGACGAAAACGTGACCTGCATATGTGTGACCTATAAATGATGCAGGTACATAAATTCAATGTTGTTCGCGTCATAACAGACATTGCGAAAGTAACACAGAATCTCGACAACACTTTGAAATGGTGGAAAGCGCTTCCAAATGGTGGAAGGCACTTGCCACAAACAAGCAAAGTAGAATACATAAAGAATAAAAGAAAACAGTGTTCAATTGCTGTACCATAACACGCATTATATACGACAGTAACAAATAGTGAATTTCTATATATATGAAGAAGTGACACGAATCGAAGTGGTAGTACATCAAAATACGGGAAAATATAGACTTAACATATAGAAAACCAAGATTTATTAAAAATTACATCTAAAACAATAAGAATGGTCACTAACAACTCTAATACAATTTAATGTACGTGATTGACAATTTTGAGAGTGATTAATCTATTCTCTCCATTAGCACCCAACGTATCTGAAGCTGAACTGGAATATCGACACGAGAGAAGAACTTTCATGAACTTTTTTAAGACGACAGTTCTAATAAACTGGACTGTAATATATTCTGCGACCCATAAAAATATTATTTCGGTCGAAGGAGGAATGTAGGCTGGCAAAGCAAAAAGTGTGTTTACATCAAAAATAATATTTCGGTTAAAAGCAGGAATGAAAAGACCAGTTACAAACAAAAAGTAAGCTGTTTTAACATCAGGAAATATTTATATCTTTTTAATCGTTTCTCCCCAGGCAAGGCAGTACCACCACAGATTCGCAGGGGAGCTACATAAGAGGAACATTTTGGGCAGAAGGAGAGTAAAGAGAAAGACGAACCAATTACAGAGGGAGTTAGAGAAAAGGCAAGAGAAAGATGGAAACACAGGTGTGAAGACAGTTGCGAATGTCGAGAGAAAGAAAAAGAACAAGATACACGGGATGTAGAAAGGACTGGAGTCAGGTGAAGAAGAGATGGGAATTGAAATTGCTTTTAAATTCCTGGACGTTGTAGCCGTCAGAAAAGCAAGTATATGGAAAGGAGTTCCACAGGCGGGAAGTGCAAGAAAAGAAGCTCAGGACTAGAATTGTCGGCTGCATTTGGTCGATCTAACTGTAAATGTGTGGGACCTTGTTGCCAGTCTGGTTGCGCAAATAAATTCTTGTCAGTGACTTAAGGTCGTCAAAGCAGAAGCCATGAAAATATTTATAGAATAGACAGAGTGAAGCTACATCCTGCGGGTGTGAAACTGGCTCGAATATAAAACAATCGCGAAACAAATGCGACTAGTGATAAAAGAAAAGTGTGTTTACGTGAAAAGAATGCAATTGTATTTTAGTGAGCTGACAGAATGTGATTTGGCGTCAGAGACAATGACAAACGAAAGGGTGTTGCGTCAAGGCAGCCGTTTTCAAGGCCAGAAAACAAGAACAATGGAAAGACAGGAATTTGATGACATAAAGGTAGTTGGCCAAAGGTATTAAACGGCAAAGGTCGTCGGTGGGTGTTCCTACCCATAGATAACACAATTATGCTGAATTCGACGTATTTCATTTTATATAAGATTGACTTTTTACGGGCAAAGAGTAGAGCGACCAGAGGATTCAGAGAGAACGCAAGGAAGACAACTCAAGACAGTCAGCTCTTTCGTATGTTTGTGATTCCCTCTTACTAACACTCCCACACATCCATCACCGAAGAGTAAATATAAGAATATTTTTAATACACAGGTTGTTCGTGTTCGTCCTTGATGTAATGTGATCGTTGGTTTTCAGATTATACAACAGCACTACCTCACAAAATATGTCTAAACACAAGGTTTTCAGTACTTTGAAGACTAGGCTTTATCAGCCCAAGAAAGAATTTAGATAAAAAAGAAAAGATGAAATAGTCTTTAAATACTTACTGCTTACGAGACATCAACTGCCCATGTATTCAATCAACAGATTCTTTCAAACTTTAGTAAATCTAAGCAAGTACTGTTCATTGACTTTGGTAGTAGCTAAGCAATATAGAGTCGAATTAATAAAAAATGCCTTCATAAATGGGCATTGGTCCACCAATATTCGATAAAGAATATTCGAAAATGGCACCCTAATGTTAAAGCAGGCAAATGTATTAGATTTAGCAAAACAAGATGCTAGAACGTACAATGCTGATGCAGTAACGTTAGAGACCTCTTTATCTATGTTTCTCGAAATCATATTATGAAAACTACGCTCTCCCCATCCCACCAAAACCAGTCTTGATTAATCGCATTTTTCTGCGGAGACAATTGACAATAATCTGGAAAACCGTTGAATTAGCAGCTGCTGATGAAGGGTTGTAGAGAATTACTCCCAGAGGCTCTGCATGCTATTATAATGTGGCTATGCACAGTCAATATAGCAACAGATCCATGTACATATCCACCCGTTTCCAAGAAGAAGGTTAACTTGAGTGCCTCTACCTTCTTGGCTGATGAAATCTTCGAATGATACTACTAAAAGGACACACGCACCTGAATAAAAACGAACCACTTGTGGATCAAACAAGTGAGGTATAATAGAATCCAGCAAGTACAAAAATTTAAATACCTAAGAGATGGAAAGTGCGACACAGAGATCCGAAGGCGAAATGCTTTGGCAAAGGACGTACTCCAGAATCTGAGTAAAGTATTAAGAAACGAGAAAATTTCACTAGAAACAAAAAAAAAAAAAAAGAGAACTGGATTGCTATTTGTTGTCAGTTCTTCAATACGGCAGTGAATGCTGGATAATATCATCGGAGATGAGGAAAAACCCTAAAGCAGCGGAAATGTGGTTCTACAGAAGGATGATGTTGATATCATGGACGGAGCACTTGAGCAATGATGAGGTTTTGTAATGAAGGGCAACAAAAAGTAAATTGATATTGAGCATCAAGAAGAGAAAACTGAAGTTCCTCGGATATGCAATGAGGAAGGAGAGCTTGGAGAACCTGATAATGACAGGCCATTTAGATGGAAAATAGATAGAGGAAGGCAGCGACTAACATATTTGAAGGGCCTGAGCAGGTGGATGACGGAACGGGGTGTAACAAGAGAAAACATACTCAGAGCCACCAGGGATAAAGAAACTGGAAGGCTACGATCGCTTACGCCCTGAAAGGACAGTGCATATAGAAGAAGAAGAAGAAGAAGAAGAAGAAGAAGAAGAAGAAGAAGAAGAAGAAGAAGAAGAAGAAGAAGAAGGTGGATCAAGTAGAGCTACTAGATGCCAAACCCCAGTATTCGCGTGTCCGTTACCCAGATGGATAGGAAGATACAGTCTGCCCAAAAGACTTGGCTTCCGCAAGGAACGAATCGAAACCCACAGGTTTAAACAAGTGATGTCCTCAAGAAACCTTGACGGATTTTGAAGAGATAGAGACATGGTCTTGTTCTAAAGATTTTGAGGAACACTTGATCTCTGATACCTCTTCCGGGGACGAATGGAATTCTCAGATAATACCACGCTCTCCTACCGATACTTTAGATTCAGTGGACAAGCAAATCAATCGTATACTGAGAAAACGCAGCAAGATTAAATCTAGTTCGAACGAAAACGAGGAAAAACCTCATTATTGTTCTGGCTATTCACCATAGCCTCGCAAACATAAAAGAATTCTGATTATGATATTGCCGATAATAAGCGGAGAACAATATTTCTTGATTTTTATTTGAGAGAACATTATTCAAATTTTGCCTCTATCCAAAACATTGGATCGTACTTATTAATTCGCCTCTATTTTATTTGTTTCTAAAATATTTTCCAGTTCTTAATTTGCTTAGTTTCAGAATGGTACGTTTTAGCTTCATACACCGGATTTCTGTGTTACCGTCTTCTGTGAATACAGAAACCTGTTGAATGTCTCCTCTTACTTGAGTTTAATACTACCATGAAGCTCCAGATTCGTGCTAATACTAAAAATAATAGTGCATTCTATCATTTTAGAGCTAATAGGCAGTATGCGAGTACTTTTGATTCAAGAAATATTTTAAATTTTTCGGTAGAAATATTTGAAAGTCATAAATGAAATTTCTAAACTTTTCTCCAGCCTCCAGCACTGCGACATATATATATATATTCAGTTTATAATCTCTAAAACTGACAAGGATTTATAAAATGACATATTTATCATTGATGCTGCAAATAGAAAGTCTGCCTGCCATTGGCTTGATCTATCTATGCGGCTATTGTTGAGAATCCCATCCTATTATGTTCTCATCGATCTGAATGAAGCAGCCATATATTTGAAGATAGGAGTCTATCTGGTATCCATCTCATATATAACAACTTTGTCAAAATGCCCTTTTGTACGTATTTTCGGCTACAAGTTTAAACTCCGCGAGAAAGAAAATTACAATGTATGCATTCGGGCCTTTCTATCAGTTTTCTCCTTATTTTAACCCTTTTTCTGTTGTATATTAATAACCATCCTAAGAGCCTGCTCTGATAATTGCTTATAGGTACACCCCCAAAAATATGGAGGACCAGAATCTAGAAACTTATTTTTCCATAGTAAAATTAAATACGACCAAAACCAAATTAGTAACGTTCAATAATCATCGAGCACACCCAGCACTTACATTTGTCATGATGGATAGATTTTATCGCAAATCATTCAGTCAGTTAAGTGCCATACGTGATACACGCTTGGGCAATCATATCTCCAAAGAGACATGACTGACTAGGCAGAAGAATATCCCGCAGTAAGTTGCCATTTCGTTCTGCGGTAGACTAGTTGAAGCAAAAGCTACAGAACCAAAACTTTCCTGTTATTTAACCCATAGATAAAGGGAGAAGAGGCGTTTTAATACCTTTTCCAAGGGTATTTGCGCGTAAGTGAATACAACGAATCCAAATGGAATTCGAACACGGCTCTTTGATTTCACGTTCCGAGCCGATATCCACTGTAACACAAGGGTTTGAACATCTATTCGGACTTACTAATCTTTGGAATACAAGTAGAGCTCATATACACACCCTGTTGCTAAAGATGTAGGATAATGGTTGCTTCAGTAGGTATCTGAAAACCCTCTAACGTTACAAGAACAGACAAGAGCAGAAATAGAGTTTTGCTCGATCTCAATAAAATAAACATGCATATGGCACATTATTAATAAATCTATATTTATTATCCCAAATCTTCTTAACTTCAGACATGGTGCACAGAACCTTTTCTGCTTAGTCCATATTTGCCTGTCTTGGGAGATTTCAAAAGAGTTTCTGCGAATTTGTGGATGTTAAATTATATACCTTTCTGTAATTCCTTTGAGTCTCGAAGGTCACAATTCTCCATGTCTATTTACATGGCATGTGTGACATTCCTTAATCCCTCAACCTCAGGCCTTCACAAGTATGAATAATTCCTCATTGCTAGCAGTACGAATTAAATTGCATTTGGAGGGTTTCTTCCTAAGGACAGTTGTTTCGTGGAACGTACACCTAGCAGGATGAATTCCATGTCATTATTATCTTCATCTCTTGAGGACAATGTTTAAATGTCATCTTTGTATTCCTTTATGAACTTTCATCTATAGTTTTTGTCTCTTTTGCTAATACGTCGTCATCGTCTTGCGGACTTGGCCGAGGTAGAACTCACTACACTCCCTCCATTATTCCCTGTGCATTTAGAACCCTGACGAAGTTTGTAGCGAAAATCAAAATCATGAAATAGCTGAATACTTGATGCTTAGCCAGGGCTACCAAGGGTGTTTTTATTGTGACACTAACACTAGATGGGTTGCCTCCAGGTCCCATGCTGTTAGTTAACCCATAACTGGAGGGAAGTGACGGATTAATACCTTTCCCCAGGGTACCAGTGCTTATGTGATTGCAGGGTACTAAACTGGAATTCGAAATCGGCTCAACGATTTCTCTTTCCAAGCCGATATCCACTGCACTACAACGCACATTTGTCATTGCACGCTTACAGCGCCTGGTATTCCCAAGTGATCACCCATCTAAGTACTAACCAGTCTCAATATTGCTTAACTTCCGTGATCAAACGAGAACAGGTGTATTCAACGTGATATGCCGTAAGTCTAGTACAACACCGCACAATAACCCACTACGTTGAGTTATTCTTGAACCATGTGTTGAGTGAACGTTAGTTTAAGAAATATGAAGAACAGACATTTTGATTCAATTACTAATAGTATAAAAGTGGCTTGAACTGACTCGTATAAGAAAGGTTCACGAAAACAAGCGTTGAATGTCGGGATTTTAGGAAGAGTATTATTAAAATTTACGAAAGATTCATTAGTCTAATACTTAGAGATAATTCTTAGATTGTTCTTTTGGTTATTGCTTAAAAGAAAATACATATTATTATTACATAAAAGTAATGGAACAAAATAACATATCAATAAGAATAAAAAGCAATTAGAAAAAATTAAAATAAATAAAAGGAAAATTCTTTTTGTAAGTTCGAGTATCTGTCTATGATCTACACTACCGGTCATAATTATTAGGTCACCCCAGTTAAAACAAAATGATGTATTTCATATTATTTTTAGTATTTATTGCCAAGTGGATAACTCTAAATGAAAATAGAATGTTTTTTGTTTAGTACTGCACAATAACATGTGCATCAAATGACCTGTTCTGGTGTCCAGTTTTCTTGCACTTTTCCCCATGCTAGATTCTCCTTCTTATTTGCTTGGCAAAGCAAAGGCTTCCTGGTTGAGTTTTTGAGTTTTGTTTAACGGCATATCAATTTCTGTGGGCTATTTAATGCCAAAAAGATGGAGTTTTAAGTTTTTTAATGTTTGGTTATAGTGAGTAGGTTGATTTAGTCAGATTTTAATGAAAATGTTTTTTGTTTTTATTCTTTTTTATTTTTAGAAAACTGAAAATGTCTTCTTGCTTTGTATTCAAAAATGTTTTGCTGAGAAAAATTTGTTTTTCCTTTAAAAATGTGTTATCGTAATTTTTTTTCAAAAATGTATATTTTTTTAAAGTTTATTTTTATGTATATATATTCTTATATAAAGTGTATTTTTATACTTTCATATTGTTTTGACCCCAGTTTGGGGGGTTAACTATTTGGCCATAGCTGGGACCCTTGGTCAGGGTGAACCTGGGAACAACAGCAATTAAGAGGTGGTTACATGCTCCTCACAACCTCTTAATCAAAGGCTTTGCTGTCGGATGCAGGTTACCATCTAGCCAGGACCCTTCCTGTTTGCCTTGTAAAACTTTGCAAAGTAATAGTAATAAAATAATCATTCTATTTTCATTTACAATTATCCACTTGGCAATAAATATTAAAAATAGTATGAAATTCATAATTTTTTTAACTGAGTTGACCTAATAATTATAGCCGACAGTGTAACTTGAGTCTTACATAACCAGCATTGAGATTTGTGTCCGAATAAGGAGGGAACATTTAAAAATTTAAATTTAAAAATAACTGAAGAATATTAGTGATTTTCTATTTCATGAAAATTTATATTGAGTTTAAAATAATACAAAAAATTGAATTTAAATAGTTTTGTTTTATTCTCAATTTAAATAATCTCCAAAGATTTGTGAATTGAGGAAATCAATCTGAGTTAAACTGAGAGATTTCTTGACGTGTGGTTTTGAAGTTTCGCAGAATTTGTGATTTGAAGAACTCAAGTAAATTTTCACGGGGTACGTTATTAAAAAAAACCCTCTGTTTTAGGCTTGAATTGGGGCTTCGTCGCGAACGAAAGAATTCAAATATATTTCTTCAAAATTATCGTTGATGTTTTCTAAGCTAAAGTAGAAGTCACTGGAGTTTTGGGCCGGAGATTCAATTAGCTCTTTGCATGAGCTAGAGTAAAGATCTACACAGAATGTAGCTTTAAATCAAGTTTATTAATTGCCAAGCAAGGCTATAAAATGTTCTGCTATTTAACCCATAGGTGGAGGAAAAAGTGACTGGTAAATATCTTTCCCAAAGGTATTTGTGCGTAAGTGAATGCAATAAATTCAACTGGAATTGAACTTTCTCTCTCTCTCGCTCTCTGTCTGTCTCTCTCTGTGTATGTGTTTGTGTGTTTGTGTGTGTAAATGTCCGTATTATCTTTCACTGGTTACAACGATTTTACTTCAATTTTTCTTTTTTCACGTTAATTATCATCCTTATTCTGTCTTCTTAAGGTATTCTGTTTCTTTTTCCGCAATAAATATGTTTTATTTCATGATTATGAAACTATTCCGAATCTTGTTTTTTCTAGATCCTAATTCCCTCCCTCCTGTTTTTTTATTCTTTCTCTCCTACTCATTTTAAAGAACGATGTTATTCTTATTCATTTAAATTTTTTTGTTATTCTCAACATTTCAATCATCTTTTATTTTCGTCCGTTTTTCCTTTTAATTATTTTCACTTTGTCCTTCTCATTAATTGTAACGAATAATTAAATGAGTTTAATAAAAATGGAAGACGGAATGTAATATGATGCATGGTTCTAAGAAACATCTTTTTAGAAACCAAATTAGAATTATCTTGATTTTTCCCGATTAAGCAATGTCAATTCTTGACCATTTATTTTTCCATTTTATTAATTTTACTTCTTTTCATTAGAATTACACTTGAGACTGATTGTCTTGTACTTGCAATGAAAACAATGAGAATCATCGTCTCAGAAAAGCTAACATATCCTTCATCAGTATAATTTTGTTATCATGATGAATCAGATATTTCAGATAACACAACATTTACCCTATGTACCAGTTAAGGAAAAGATACAATTCATGAACTATTTTATCTTGACAACAATAAACTTGTTCCCAGTATCTATAAAGATTCTGAAACTGTAGGGTGATTGATGGTTAGAAAAGGTCAAATACATAAGTCATTAACTGTTTTTAGTGCTGAAAATCCTTTGTTTATATTAAATCTACTTAAACATGTTATGGCTTTTACAAATACAAATACTATTCAATATCATTTTCCCGTATATAAAGTCAAAATGGCGAAGAATCTCAAATGTCAGCGGAAGAAAACTTCTATAATATATAATTTGAAAGACAAACTGTATAAAGATTTGAAACAGGTTTCTCTCTGTTTAATTCCAATTTTAGACGCCTGTTCGTGTACCTTTATTTTTGTTCGCCAATCATGATTTTGAAACTCTGCTGAACGAATCTGAGATATAGTTTCTGGAAGGGTGTGCATAATCCTCCGTGATCAGTAGCCAAACACGTGTTATATACTGGTGATGGATTTCGATAAACAACGAGGAACACGTATATGTAAAAATATAATCTTATATTTTTATTCTTCGTCGGGAACGCTTGTGTGGTGTAGGAGGGCAGCCGAAGAGTGTCGCGCACATACGAAGGAGCTGTCGGGAGTCGCAAGCCAGTCAAAGCCTCTTCTGCCAAAAATTCTAAACTTTTTATAATCTTAAAACTCCTGCATTTTTGCTTTTTCCGGCTGTTGACATCATCTGTGGACGAATAGATCTGTCAACCGACCTTGTCCTTGACCGGTTGTATTTGTCGATCCTATATTTGCTGGACATCGCTTTTCAGTCCTGTTGTCGTTTATGTTTTTTCTTTTATTGTTGCACTTGTTGACACCCACGGCTGTATATACAAGCGCACTTGTTATTTGTTGAATTCACCCACGGCTAGATGTACTTGTCAGTTACCTCTGACGTTCAAGGTAATATATTACACTTGACTCCGGTACTGTCCTTAACTTAAAATGTTTAGGTAACATAGCTATGAGTTCATCTGAACAATAACCATGGATGTATTATAGAAGAGACACAGGGTGGCAACCTTATGGTTGAGGGAAATTAGCTGAAAGCGAGACGTAAGATCTTTCATTGATTATTCTTTCTTCTTGCCACAAGGCGAGTCAAAGAAAAAACCTTTTCGGTGAAAGGGGAATATACAGTGTAATATAGAGAAACGCTATTGCAATGAAAGTTATACTAGTTGCCTTTAGCAATTCTGTTATTGCATTTCATTGATGACATGGAAGTCCCTCTTATAAGGAAACATCAACTTCATCCATCAGCACTTTAAACGCATGTAATACAGATGTGCGTTGTGGTGCATTGGATATCGGATCGGAAGGAGAAATCGGGGAGCCGAGTTCGAATTCCAGCCGAATTCATTGCATTCACTTACGCGCAAATACCCTTGGTAAAGGTATTAATCCGTCTATTCCTTCCAGTTATGGATTAAATAACAGATTCTATAGCGTTGGTCGGCAACCAGTCTACCGCAGAAAGCAATCGCAACCTACTGCGGGATAATCTTGTGCCCAGTCAGTCATGTCTCTTTCGTGACATGATCGCCCAAGCGTGTATCACGTATGGCACTTAACTGACTGAATACTTGTACACAGTAAAGGTTATTCAAAATCCAGAGTGTAGTTTATTAGTAAACAAGATCTAACGCCACATAAATTAATATAAAATGATGACGAAATAGATTTTAGCAGTCGAGTATTTAATCAATGATATAAAAAAAACAGACATGTTTATTAAAATGGATAGAAAGCGAGAAAATACACAATCACAATAAATGTCAAAGAAATGTTTTTTATCAAATATAACGAATATTTCTTGGGTTTCAATAATATAAACGTACATATATTATGTATTTCATAAACTGAGTATCTTTTCGTGGTGAACAGAACATTTTCATCTCTTCAAACAAGCGATGTAGTGTTTTCTGATTTTCTCCTTTCTCTTTTATTAATCTAAGTCGGTTAAGAGTCATATGTGATACATGGTTGAGCTATCATGTCTCGATGGAGAAATCGCTGACTAGGCATAACATGTTTGCAAAGTAGGTTGCTATTGGAATGGATGCGCGGTGTGGTGCAGTGGATATCGACTCGGAACGACAAACCGGGGTGCTAGGTTTGAATTCCAGTTGAATTCTTTGAATTCACGCACAAATAACATTGGGAAAGTTATTAATCCGTCTATTCCCTCCAGTTATGGGCTAAATGATAGGACAAATTTGGTTCTATAGCCCTGGTTGGCAACAAGTCTACCGCAGAAAGCAATGGCAATCTCCTGCGGGATAATCTTCTGCCAAGTGAGTCAAGTCCATATATATATATATATATATATATATATATGGACATATATATATATATATTTAATTCGCTCTTGTGGAATTGTATGTTTACACCGGCCTTACGTTTTAATATTTAATGATTAAAGTTTATTTTTAAACGAATTCCATCTTCCTCCAGTTTTTGTAAGTAATACTTCGTGTTTTGTCCTTCATTGACCCTGTGAAATAGAGCTAATGTAGCCCTTGAAGAGTGTTGGCCGGAAGGTTCCTCAGGTTGGGATAATTATGATGTCTCCTTTATTTAAAACTATTACTTTATTCTGTGGGTACAAATCTTTAAATATATATATATATATATATACACACACACACACAGAGAGAGAGAGAGAGAGAGAGAGAATAGAATAGAGAGAGAGAGAGAGATAGAATAGAGAGAGAGAGAAAGAGAAATTAATATAATCATATTGTTATGAATTAATCAGACATTACGATAAGGAAATTTCTGTTTCGAGATTCTTTTCATCAGGCAATATATGATGTCAGTTGTACAGATGATTTACATTTAAAACTTTCTCTCTCTCTCTCTCTCCTCTCTCTCTTTATATATATATATTTATGTATATATATATGTATGTATATATAAAGAGAGACAGTGAGAGAGACGGGGTAAGCAAGAAAATGTAAAAAAAACAAAAGACACTAAATTGAGCGGAAAAATATAGGAAGAAACATGGAGGAAGAAAACAGGAGAAATAGGAGAGAGAAAGGAGAAAGAGAAAAGAGAAAGGGGAGAGAGATAAGTAAATAATGGGAGAAAAAATGAAGATGAAAACAGGGATGGTGTTTAGAATGAGGAAAAGGAAAATAACGAAAGGAACAATAGGACGATAAAAATAACAATTCGTTTTCCACACGATCATAAGATAGAGTGAGTAAACTAAGAGGAATGTGGGCGAGTAGAAGTCGTGAATTCGTCAGTTCGAAAAGTTTGAGGTTAAGTAAGATAGCTAGAAGAAAACAAGCGGAAAAGCGGCTTGAAGCAAAGAGTGGGGCATGAAGAAAAGCGTACCTCACATGGATATCATGAGATCGAATTGGTCTTTGATCTTTTCAATTATTTAATACATCTCAAGTCTTAATCTTATTTTGTCTCTTACAACGTGATCCACGTCATACGTAACTAGAGAAGTAGACATATATTATTTTGTTTTCCTCTAATTTGTCGTAGCATGGATTTTAGACCATGAGGAGAAATTTAAATTCACTTGAAATTTACACATTCTATACATATGAGGATATTTGACCAAGCGTCGATGGCAGGCTATATCAAGTATAAACGGGTATATGCTAATATAAGAGAATATAAATACACACAAACACATAGATAGATAGATAGATAGATAGATAGATAGATAGATAGATAGATAGATATACATAAATAAAGTGAGATAGATATGCAGAGATTAATATATATAAAGAGAGAAATAAAAAGAGTGATGAAATTTGTAGAGATACATTGCTACAATGACACACAAACAGACGAACACACACACACACACACACACACACACACACATATATATATATATATATATATATATATATATATATATTCTAAATTTGTAATAGTGTCTAGTGGAAAAATTGCTGTTTATTTTCAGTAGTTTATTGGTTGAAAGGCATTTTAGGCAAACAGATCTATTGTCATAAAAGCGAGATTTGAAAGGTAGAGAAAGAGTGCTAACAGAATTTTCTCCACATTAATTTTATATAAATGGAACTTTATCTGTGTGTGTGTGTGTGTGTGTGTGTGTGTGTGTTACCTATAACTCCGAAATGGCTGAACCGGTTTTCTTGAAAATTTACACAGTTGTACTATAAGCATCTGCGAGTGTTCTTAGCTAGGTTTTGTGTCGAGGTACCCCCGATAAATATCGAAAATCGTTAATCGAAAAAATCGGGTTATAAAAGGAGTGGTCCGATTTTAATCAAATTTGATACACTCATAGACAAAGACATAAGAAACGATATTCAGAAGTTTCAAGGTTGCAGTTCTTACAGTAGTGCAGAAAATTTGATATCGAGAATAAAAATTTGACTTACATCCATTCATTTTTCTTTCAGTCTACGGTTTTGCTTTAACTGGAAACAACTATTGCTTTTTAGTCTTTCGTGCCAATGTCCAAAGAGTCTCAGCTCCAGGACCATGGATTAGTTTAAAGCTTTCATTACACCCAAACAACGCCGGGCTATACTGCTAGTATATATATATATATATATGTAGAGACAGAAAGGAAACTAGATATTTCAGACAGAATCAATAGTTCTCAACGAGGTTTGTATGAAGCTAAGAACATTAGTAACCAAAATCAAATCCTGGAAAAGATTGCAGCGAAAACCTAAAAACAGTTATTGAAAAATTCCAGCGGAAAATAACTCTAAGATAACAGAGAAAAAATATATAAAGGCTGATTCAGCCTTTATATATATATATCATATCATTTATTGTAATGACAGCGATAAGTAAAAACTAATATCAACAAATCAGGGGTAATAATTGAGAGGAGTATAGAGAAAAATATTGCAGTAAATATGAAAAGGGAATAGTAATTATGAGCAGTCTGTGAAAAACAGACAGACAGACACATAGATAGATAGATAGATCAACAGATATATATATAGCTTCCAAAAGTATGTGGAAAGGGATGTTTAACATAACATCCATCGTAAACCCAACGATAAAGTGCATATCGGATCAACAAAGAATACTTTTAAGCAGCGCTGGTACTTGCACCGAACCTCATTTAAAAACAGTATATATATATATATATATATATATATAGAGAGAGAGAGAGAGAGAGAGAGAGAGAGACAGACAGACAGAGACAGAGACAGAGAGAATAGATAGATAGATAGATAGATAGATAGATAGATAGATAGATAGACAAAGAGGCAGATTTTAATTGTAACAGATAGATAGATAGATAGATAGATAGATAGATAGACAGATAGATAGATAGATAGATAGATAGATAGATAGATAATTACATACATACATACATACATAGATATAAACTCATACACAGACTTGTATGTATATATCAGTTAATTGACAAACATATTACTCGCTTGGGCAAACATGTGTCGAATGAGACATGAATGACTTGGCACAAGATTTTCCTGCACTAGGTTGCCATCACTTTTTGTAGTAGACTGGTTTCCAATGAAGGCTAGAGAACCTAAACTCTCTTTCTATTTAGCCATAGCTGGAAGGAGTAGCGACTGATTCATACCTTTCCCAAATCCAATGCAACAGATTCAACAGGAATTCGAACTAAGCTCTCCGTTTTCTCGTTCCGATCCGATATCGATTAGACACCAACGCACCTCCATTGAACTGATATATATAGAGAGATTAATATAGAAATGTATACGTATATATGTGCGTTGTGGTTCAGTGGTGAATGTGCGTTGTGGTGCACTGGATATCGACTCGGAACAACAAATCGAGGAGGCGTGTTCGAATTCCAGTTGAATTCATGGCATTCATTAACGCAAAAATACACTTAAGAAAGGTATTAGTCTCTTCCATCCAGTTATGGGTGAAATAACAAATCAGATTGGGTCTATAGCCTTGGTTAGAAACCGGTCTCCCACAGAATGTAATGGCAACCTACTGCGGAAATATCTTCTGCCCTTTCAGTCGTGTCTCTTTCGAATTATGATCGCCCAAAGCGTGTATCACGTATGGCACTTAACTGACTGACAATATAATAGTTGCAAACATGATTAACTTCTACTGGGTATAAAGTGGGGGACCAATTTTATATTATGATGTAATTAACTGATCCCCCATTAATTACTTAATAATATAATACATCTCTTTCCTCTTTAGCTATGAGTCAAATAATAGGACAGATTGGGTTCTATAGCGTTGGCTGGCAAGTGTTATATGCGTTATGCAGCCATTTCATTATTATACGATCTGTCTATATTTCTATGCACGTGCGTTGTGGTGCAGTGGATATCGGCTTGGAACAAAATATCGGAGAGCCGAGTTCGAATTCTAGTTGAATTCATTGCATTAACTTACGCGCAAATACCCTTGAGAAAACTATTAATCCGTCTCCTCCCTCCAGTTCTCGGTTAAATAACAGGACAGATTGGGTTCTATAACGTTGGTCGGCAACCATTCTATCGTAGAATGCAATGGCAACCAACTTTCGAGACATGATCACCCAAAACGTGTATAACTTATGACACTTAACTAACTGAGAATATAATAGTTGAAAACATGATTTAGTCTTCTACTGGGCAGAATGCTGGGGATCAGTTTTATATTGTTATAAAGTGGTAAACTGATCCCCCACTAATTACTACTTAATAATATAATACATCTTTTCCCCCTATAGCTATGAGTCAAATAACAGGACAGATTGGGTTCTATAGCCCTGGTTGGCAACCAGTCTACCGCAGAATGTGTTATCAATCTACTTCTGTCCAGTCAGCCATATCTCTTTTGAGACATGATCACCCAAAGCGTGTATCACATATAGCACTTAACTGACTGACTGATCCGTATACAAATACATTCTTATGAATTGACGCAGAAAAATACCTAGATATAAAGTTAAAGATATATCTCTAGCTAACTAGCTAGATAGATAGGTATCAGTTTGTAGGGGTAGATTGATAGGCAGGCATGAACTGATAGATCTAGATAGATAGAAGATTGCATGAAAGAAATAAGTAGATTTAAGGAAATTTGATAAACAGTCAAATTAACATGAAGATGTACAGATATACACAGTCTGAACCAAAAAGATGTAAATAACTGGCTAGATATGATCAGGGAAACAAATTTAGATAAATAAATCTGACTAGACAATGATTGATAGGAACAGATTAAGAAATATTAGAAGGGAGATTATATTTTCTCATGAATTTCTATTTGGGTTTTTTTTTCTCTTTCTTTACTCAGAGATATTCAGCCTAACATCGAATAAAAAATCGACTGAAATATATACATATTCATTAGGCAGTCTTCTAGTCTCTCTACATATATATTGATGAAACACACGCATAAGCACACACATATATAGATATATAACCTAGAGACTGTAGGTGTTTTTATTTGTGTATGGGATAATAGCATGGACCACTTGGAATCCCGTGAGATGTGTGTCGAATCGATGTTAGATTTGATTAGCTGAAAGTCCAAACCTCAAATACGCATGTCTTTTTTTTCCGGCACAGCGAACAGGAGAGAAAATTGTCCGAGGCCTTTTCTGGAAATTTAATTTTACCGAATAGATACATGACATTTTGTATCTGAAAAATAACACAATCAAACTATTGCTACAATAATAATACTTCTTCTTTTTCTAGTAGTAGTAGTAGTAGTAATAGTAGTAATATTACTAGTAAAATAATAATAATAATAATAAGAAGAAGAAGAAGAAGAAGAAGAAGAAGAAAAAGAAGATGATGAAGAAGAGGAGGACGAAGGTGAATTTGAAGAAGAAAATGGCATTGAAGAATCGATGGTACTAGTGGACCAAATTGAAAGAAATGACAACAAAATTAGTTATTTACAATTAGTATCACGTTGCCTTTTAAGAAACGCCAATTAACCCTTGTCTGAACAATGACAATAACACAAATAATAATATTATTAATAATCCCTCAATGAGATCAATACGAGGAAAAAAAAAATTGAAGTATGACCAATTCAATGATATTTCTTCATTGCATATTTCGTAATTCTAATGGAAATAAAAAAAGTTAAAATAAAATTCCTAAACATGTTTGACTTGCAAGCATTTTACAAAATATTTTTTGAAATTTTTATATAAACAGTCATATGAAAACAACATATTAGAATGCATGTTAGAATCAAGAAATATGCAAGCTATAATAATATCAAGTAATAGAAGAGATACAGCTACACTAAAAAAGAATCAGGGTGTAGAAATCAAGATTATTTGAAACCAGCCAGTTAAATGTCATACGTGATATGACATCACGCAACTAGACAGAAGATTTTTTCGCAGTAGGTTGCCATGACTTCCTGCGGAAGACTAGTTGACAACCAAGGTTAGAGAACCCAAAATGCTCTGCTATTTAACCCACAGTTGGAGGGAGAAGAGCCTGATGAATAACCTTTACAAAGTTATTTGCGCGCCATTGAATACAATGAATTCAATTTGAATTTGAACTCGTCTCTGCCAATTTCTTGCTCCGAGTCGATATCTACTGAACCACAACGCAAACCCATAGAATTTAATGAAGTTAACAATATTGCAACTTTCCCGTTAAGTTCTTGTTTCCAGAAGACATTAAATCAAAAGCAATAAACCATTAAAAAAGAAAGGTAATACACGCGTTAGTAGCAATTATATATTTAAATGCCGATCGCATTATGGATAGATTGGCTTCTCAAACTTTTACGAGATGATCGTCAAAATGTGTCTGTTGAATATCTTAAGATTCGCAGAGTTAATGAAAAAAGGTGGGTAAAAATAACGTGATAAAAGAAAATAGCAAGTCTGATGAAATTGACGAAATCGGAATTCTTGCAGAGATAAACATGAAAAAGTTTCATTCAAGATTATTTCTTTCTTTCATGTTATTTCGCTCACCACGATAATAGTGAATTTAATCTCTTAACATCCCTATTCGAATACAATAGAAAAATTTAAGCGTCTAATTTGTATAAATGGCCTTAAATTGTTCGGGAAAGGAAAAAAAGAATTTGAAATATGAAAAACGAAACCGATTACATCTGATGGGAGATTATAGTCGAGAATTGATGCAGAGCTAATGATGAAGAAATCAGTCAAATAGACAAGAGCCGTATGTGAGGGTGAAGTTTCATTTCTAGGGTCTATAAATAATAGAGCATTTAATACCTACCTAGTAAATAACAGGTACAAAAGCAGCCATTACAGCACTCGTTAAGAGATGAATTATTTACTTTAGATTCATGTTTTAACTGTGGTTATGACCATCGATCGAATCGATTGCAGAGGAACTCTTTCACAGTCCAAAAGCTCGACAAATAAAATATCTGGATTATTCGATTTAAAATAGCCTTTAAAATTTCACTTGATCTTTAAAAAGGAAAACAAATTCTTTTCGGTTGAGAATTATTGGGAACATATATAATACTTAGAGGATGTGCGTTGTGCTACAGTGGATATCGGGGAGCCGAGTTCGAATTCCAGTTGAATCCATTGTATTCACTTGCGCGCAAATACCCTTGGGAAAGGTATTAATCTCTTCCTTCCAGTTATGGGTTAAATAACAGTACAGATTGGGTTCTATAGCCTTGGTTGGCAACCAGTCTACCGCAGAAAGCAATGGCAACCTGCTGCGGGATAATCTTCTGCCCAGTCAGTCATGTCTCTTTCGAGATATGATAGCCCAAGCGTGTATCACGTATGGCACTTAACTGACTGATATAATACTTACTGCAACAAGATATTTTAACATATATAATACATACTACAACAAGATATTTTAACATATATAATACTTACTACAACAAGATATTTTTAAATTGAGTAAGAGAAAGTGATAACACTGTTTTATGCGTTATGCAGCCATTTCATAATTATACGATCTGTCTATATTTCTATGCACGTGCGTTATGGTGCAGTGGATATCGGCTTGGAACGAAAAATCGGAGAGCCGAGTTCGAATTCTAGTTGAATTCCTTGAATTAACTTACGCGCAAATACCCTTGAGAAAAGTATTAATCCGTCTCCTCCCTTCAGTTATGGGTAAAATAACAAGACAGATTGGGTTTTATAGCCTTGGTCGGCAACCAGTTTACCGTAGAATGTAATTGCAACCTACTGCGGGATAATCTTCTGCCCAGTCAATTATGTCTCTTTCGAGACATGATTGCCCAAGCGTGTATAACGTATAGCACTTAACTGACTGAGAATATAATAGTTGAAAAACATGATTTAGTCTTCTACTGGGTATAAAGTGGGGGATCAGTTTTATATTTTTATGAAGTGATAAACTGATCCCCCACTAATCACTACTTAATAATATAATACATCTCTTCCCCCTCTAGCTATATGAGTCAAATAACAAGACAGATAACAGGACATAGCCTTGATCGGCAACCAGTCTACCACAGAAAGCAATGGCAACCTACTGCGGGAAAATCTTCTACCCAGTCCGTCATGTCTCTCTGCAGACATTATCGCCCAAGTGTGTATCACGTATGACACTTAACTGACTGACTATATTTCTAAGATGAGGTCTGTTGTACGCTTCAGAATTCTTCAGGTTATATTCGTTGGAATTTCGAAATGAATCTCTTAAATATTGTTCTAATTTCATATGCCATGCCTTTTCTAGATATCTCAATTTCAGTTGATTCATCTTAGTAACTCCGCTGTCACATTTTTAGTTCAACTCCGCTGTGGCCAGATACTGAACTTAGAAAATTTTGGGTCAATTTACTTTTGAAAATACTTCTACCACTTGGCCATGTGGGTAAAACATGTTGCGTTGAGTTACTAAAGGGAATTAGGTGAATCTCAGATATCCATACAAAACAATAACACGTGAAAAGAAAATAAACTAACCCCATACGATTAATTATAGACGTTCGGTTCGAGACTCTAGAGTATATCATCCGAAACATTCCGAAAGTAGAACGGTTGAAACGACGTGAATATAACAACAATAAACATAAAGACAACAGTTTGAGCAATGTAAATAGTATAAATATTATTATACAATGTATGTTGTTTTTATAGAGGTCAATGTTTCCAAAATTAGATTCGTACTGAGTAAATGTTAAAAGTTTTGATATATTTGATATTTAGCCGATAAATACACCAAATTAAATTTCTGTTATAATTTGTGTTTCTTTAATTATTTGGTTGGATGAGATTCATTACGCATTATTAGGGTTGTTCACCATATTAAAAATGGACACACACACACACACACACACACACATATATATATATATATATTTTTATATATATATATATATATATATATATATAATTCCAAGTGAAGAGGTTTTTTTATTTATTTTGAGTGCTCTGGCATTTACTTTATTGTAAAGAGTGCTCAATATAATGAGTATTATAGAGCTTACTATAATATAATTACATGGTTATGTCAATTTTACATTGCGACATGGAAAGATATATGATATGTTAATCATCTGCACAACCATACCAACATTGCCTGATGATGAGAATTAATCTGGAAACATAAATGTAAAATTGACATAACCATATACTTATATATATATATATATATATATATATATATATATATATATATGTTGTTTTTGTGTATACTTTGACAACATGCTGCATAAAATAATACAGACATATTTTTAGGAAAGCGCTGTAATTTGTGTTAACCCAAGTACTTTCGATTTTTTTCCAAGATAATCCTTAAGGGTAAATTAAACAGACAAATTTATTTTAACGGCAATCAAATCAAAGTTGTGATGATGATTTTGAGAAACATGTGAACGCTTTCTAATATATTTATTTTAAAAACAGAAGATTTAAATATCACCATCACAACAGAATACAGATTTATTCAATGAAACATATAAACAACCAACCCACTATATTTATATATATATATTATATATATATATATATGTGTGTGTGTGTGTGTGTGTGTGTGTGTGGGTGGGTGGGTGTGTAGGCGGTAAAATTCCGGGAAGGAATGGTAATATCCGAAATAAGGCTGGAAAACTATTCAGGAGGATCCTAACAATATTGTCAAAATATTAAAACTGATCCAATAGAGAGCTCAATGCAAACCAATTCAATTTACAGAGCAAATATATCCTCATTTATCAATAAAACCCATACATCCCAACCTCTTTCTATACCTAAACTAACCTCTTGGCTTAAAACATTTTCATTCTCTGTTTAGAATGGGTCGAAGAATGCATGCCTTAAAATGACATGCTGAACATAGCTATTTCCTCACTAAGTTTTAACTGAACACACACACACACACACACACACACACACACACACACATATATATATATATATATGTATATGCACATAACAAGTAAATAACAAGTAAAAAATGTGTTTTTAATTTAATATGTTTCAATTCAATAATCTTCTTCAGAGATTTTTAAAGACGACTAAATTAAATTCCTTTTTAAATTTTTAACAAATTTCAAAGAGAAAATATATTAATTGAAGTTTGAGTTCATTGGCCAGTTACGTGCCACGTATAATAATGCAAGATATGAATATTTTAAATGTAGAAAAATAAACTTATACTTGTCTATATGTCTGCCACGTGTAAAAAAATTGAATAAACCGAACATATATTACATTGTATAGTTGTGGATATTTCTTATTTAAGGTGCATAACAATTGTTCTGATGAGATGATAACCTCAGAAGCAAGAGAAAATTTTGTACGGTCATTGAGTGAGTGGGAATTAGGAAATCGTTGACCGGAGGTCAAGGAAAAATCGAAATGGATATTTAGAATAATAATGACATAAAAAGAAGAAAGAAGAGGCAGTATTTACAGTGATTACATTATTCGGACAATAAATATTATGAGGACAGTAGTTGGAATAAACTGCAAGAAAACCGAATGCATGATCATCAGTAAAAAGAGCAGCCCAATATGCCAAATAAAGGTTGGCGATATTACAATTAAGCAGGTACAAAAATTTAAATACCTGGGAAGTGTTATAACACAAGACGGAAAGTGCGACACAGAGATCCGAAGGCAAATTGGCATGGCGAAGGAAGCATTCCATAATTTGAGTAAGGTATTAAGGAAATTTCGCTAGAAACAAAAAAGAGAGTACTGGATTGCTACGTGCTTTACATCCTTTAATATAGCACTGAATGCTGGACAATATCATCAAAAACGAAGGAAAAACTTGAAGTAACTGAAATGTGGCTCTACAGAAGGATACTGTGAATATCATGGATCGAGCATGTGAGCAATGATGAGGTTTTAGAAATGATGGAAACTAAAAGGAAATTAATACTGAGCACCAGGAAGAGACAACCAAAGTTCCTGGGACATGCAATGAGGAAGGAGGGCTTGGAGAACCTGATACTAACAGGCCAGATAGATGGAAAAAGAGACAGGGTAAAGCAACGGATAACATATTTGAAGGACCTAATCAGGTGGATGACGGAACGAGGGTTGCATGGTGTAACAGGAGAAGGCGTGCCAAGAACCACCAGAGATAGGGGGACGTGGAAAGCTATGATCGCCTACGTCCTGAAAGGACACGGCACATAGATGAAGAAGAAGACGGAATAATGTAAATACTGTAAGAAGAAAGAAATTTAGTATTTTAAAGAAAGACAAATAAAATGAAAGCTACAATAGATTTGAGAAAATCTAAAATGTATTAAGCAAGACGATTTGATTCATTAGAAAATAGTTAGGAAACTTGTTGCGAATCTAAACAAAAATCTCCATATTCAGATCAACAAACTCAATGGCTACAGACAATAAATAAGAACATCTAACGCGTTTCTGTCATTCGCATAAAGAATGGTCTATAAGTTCTATAAACAAGTATTTGAAAAATAGTTTAAGAACGATAATTTTTATTGTTGAGTAGGCCTAATGGCTTCGAAATTAATTGGTTTGCAAATTGAAGTTCGTGAGGTAAGCCCTGCAATGATCATCATCGGCGGCAAAGCCAAATATCCATAGTTCGAAGCTTCTGATTTGCATTTGATGGAATCTGCCGGGTGTAGTATATTATAAGCTGCTCAGACCGACCGAAACCATCACGGAAGATCGCTATCGATTACGGTGGATGCGTTAGAGATGTGCTTGGAGAAAAAACGGCCGCTATACGAACAGAGATACGACAAAGTGATTTTGTAATATGGAAACCCTGAGCGACTTGTTGGAAAAAATGTGAAGACCTATTTGGAAACGCGTAAATGGGGAATCCTACTCAACCAGTTGTATTCACAAGACATGGCATCGTCTGATTATGAATTGTTCCTATCGATGGCACATGCCTTGGCTGAGCAGTCTAAAAATGTGTCGACTTGCTGTTAGCCTCAAAAGAACTTTCGTTTCTTTCTGACATAGAATTTAAATGCTGCCAGAAAGATCGTAGAATTTAGTGGCTTGTGATGGCCAATGCTTTCAGTTAGATATATTCGTACTAAGTTTTGTAAATAAAACATCACTTTTCATTAAAAAAAAACAGCGAGAACATATTTAAATTCCCAATACAAAAACATTATAAGACGGTTAAAATTTCCTGTAAACGTAATGAGTACAGCTTGGAAAATCGACACTCAAAAGAAATATCAAAAGCAAAAGAGACAGGTAAGGGCAGTGAGCCACTTATCTGATGAGCTTGTGCGAATCGATTACGAGACGATTAATTCTTGGAAACAGGTCAAAAGTTTTCAAGAACTGCACCTGATAGGATGTTGTGGAGAGCCATTTTCACCCATGACACGGCCTAAAGATGAGGTCGATAGTAGCGAATGAGCTATTGTCAGCGACTGCATACAATTTTCGAACTCTTAAAATTGCTGAAGTAAAACAGTTTATATTCCGCTGTTGTTTTTTTTTATTCTCGATATTCATTTGGTATGATCGTGGGAGTAACAAATGTGTAGCGTGAGATTTTTTCTTTGTTCAGAAACGTTGAACTGTTGAAACTGTAAAGTTTGAATCTGCAGGAGTCGCTCGCACTTCGCCTGCAATTTCATCTGCTCTTTGTAAGCTCCCATTGGAGAAAAAAAAATCAATTTGAATGATTATTGGGCAGGTTAGGGTTTGGATATACATCCAAATACATACACGCAGTTGGGTGCGTGTGAATATAGCCATCAGTCACAATGAAAATGTCCGATTAATACAAGACATAAAATAAAACAGAACATAATAAATGAAATAAAGCGAAAAGCAATAAAGTCGAGAAAATTCATTTAAATGGATTTTCTTTCCAGTGTTATTTTCTTCTTTTTGTTAGTGATACCTTACAACGGTTGGAGATTTTTCTTTTTATACAAAGAGGCAAAAACAGACTGGGATAGAGGAGAAAATTTAAAATGCACTTATATTTATTCATTCTTTAGGCATTTTTCATTTATTAGTATTTACTAAGTCAGACAAAGTCTGGCACAAGTGCTAAAGAGCGATACATGTGGAAGAATCTGGTGAACTAAATTTATAATCACAGCTCCCTTCTAAGGTGTCTTCTATTTATTTCAATAATTATTTTCCTTTATTATCTTCATATATGGACAGATATAGGTAACTCATTTCCAAATTAAAAATATTCAAAAGCTCTACAATATAAATGTATTGAGCAGTTACAAATACAAATATTTACTAGTCTACTTTAATTATGACCAAAAACTAATTATATATATATATATATATATATATATATATATATATATATGTTTAGTGCAACAAATTTGTCACTTTAATTGAACAGGTTCCTGTCGTCTACAAAGTTTCGTGAGAACACCGGGTTTTCTGGGTGAATGAATGAAGACATCACAACGACGTCATCACAAAATTTCTATGTTGGGATGGACTTGCTCAGTGACAAATATTTGGCATTAAATCTATCAACGCTCTATTTCCATTACAATATCGAGCACATTGCGATAAAAGAAATCCGCTTTCCAAAGAAACTTTTATAACTAAAACTACTAAATGAGCAAACAATCTTGGCGCCAAAGAGTAGCCTAACTCAACAATATGTATATAAGACAAAAATTTTGATGTTTAAATCCGTTGAATAGTCATTTCTACGAGGACTTCCTCATTTCTTTGGGAACGGAGAAATTGTATTTAATCAAACTCAAATGACCAAAGATTTCATACCGGTAGAAGTTCTCCCAAAAAACAATATATATATATATATATATATATATATAAACGTTAAAGAACGTGCTTTGTTTACTTAAACATATTGTTGGCTCTACATATTCAGTTCATTTGTGTTGGTTAGTCACTGAGCATTTTATATATATATATATATATATATATATATATATATTGATTATTTAATTATTTAATTATTTATTTAGAACAATTCATATTTTTATTAAAAAGTGTTTAATACAATTATATTGTAGAACTTTTGAATGATTTCCATGTGTAAACGAGTTATTACGCGACCTAGGTTTCTACCATCTGCGTGGGTTTTAGGCGATTTGCAATAAGTTAATGCAAATCGCCTGAAGACACCATTCATAGTAGAAATCTTGGTCGTGTAATAACTCGTTTACAAATAGAATATATATATATATATATATATATATGTAGAGAGAGAGAGAGAGTGAGAGAGAGAGTGAGAGAGAGAGAGAGTCATAAAATGGATATTTTCACAAACACTTGACCAAGCCTCGCGCGAATCTGATCCTGTTTGAATTGTTTGGAAGGAGACTTCAGAAGTCATCGCGACCGAGCGTTTGTGCGAACGGTTCTTATTTCATCAGCCGATTTCGCCAGATATCGCGCTCTCTCTTCTTCTTCTTCTATGTGCCCTGTCCCTTCAGGACGTAGGCGATCATGGATCTCCACGTCTCCCTATCCCTTGTGGCTCTTAGTATGTTTGCTCCTGTTGCTCCTGGCAACCCCCGTTCCGTCATCCACCTGATCAGGCCCTGCAGATATGTTATCCGCTGCCTTCCTCTGTCTCTCCTTCCTTCTATCTGACCAGTCAGTATCAGGTTCTCCAGGCTTTCCTTCCTCATTGCATGTCCCAGGAACTTCAGTTGTCTTTTCCTGATGCTCAGCATCCGCGCTCTCTCCAAGAAGCTTTTAACTCATGGCCACTAGGCGTTGTTGCAGTATAAACTACATGCACGTTTCAGATAGAAAAGCATATAATTAAAAAAGAAGACCTTGCATTTATATTTGTAAAATGTACAGAATTGATGCACTGAATTTATTCCGTCCACACGTTTTGTGTGTAAACATTCTTGCCTTCTTGATTGTGCATTTATGCAGAGAAAGAACAAAATAATAACAAGATTCGAAATGTTTTTTTGCATTTATCATATTTGGTAGGCTTGACTGATTTGCTAGATTCATCCGGGCATTTTCAAATGCGAAATATTTCATCAACCAAGCGATAAATAGGCCATAATAACGTTAAAGTTACACAAGATTTGGCCACAACTCTCACCTCACAAATATTTACACTTCTAGACACGGGCAGCTATTTTCAGACAATAGTTCATACACGCACATAGTTATATATGTAGATACCCTGTTGCTGAGGCAGTTGCGACTTTTACACGATTCACAGTTGGTAACTTAACTGCAAAATATAGAACACTCATGTTGTTCGTAGCGGATATATCTTCCATTGAACAACTGATACAATATAATCATTCTATTACAATTCCATCCGTTTTAATTTGTATGGGATATAAATCAACATTATGAAGAATTATATAACATTTTTGGACGATGAATTAAAAAATTGTTTTTTGCTCTTGCAGCTGTTTTTCATAAGATCTCATACAAAATCAATATAAAAGTTTATCACTTAAAAAATATTCCTTAAGCCGATATGGATGGAATGATGAGTAGAGATTAGGCATCTATCATGGCAACAGGTCGTAAAATTAGCCTTCCAGAACGATGTTTGTAAACTAAAGGAAAATCAGGTTAACGTTTGCCTATCAACCCAAATATAAAAGAGAACCAATTTGTACTTACAAACTCAAGTTTCAATACAACAGATGTCTCAAGTATAAAACTAGTCGATTTTTACCTGTTTTCTCAAGATTAAATACGAACAACATTTATTTATAGACTCAGTTATAATAAAAAGAAATATAAACTTAACATCGTACAAATCTAATACTTATCTATAGATTCTTGTATAACCACAATCAGTGTTTACCTAGACATGAGCATGAAGTACTAATGCTGACGTGTATACTAAAAGAAACTGTACAAAATGAACAATGTTAACTGATTATGACCTTCGATTCAGTCCACGATTTAAAAAGAATATAATAATCAGCTAGTCTTCCTAGACATATTAATAATTAGTACAGTGAATGTAGTGGAGACATCTGTATATAACAAACCAACCTTCACCAGAAAATAACTCAACTTCAATTCCCATCATCGATACAGTATGCAAAACGAGCCATCCGATGCCTACAACACTGTCCGAGATTTATAAGTGGCAACCCAGACATATAACAACCGGGAATGATCGTTCTCAAACCCTGCAGAATAACAATTATCATGCAAACATAGCATCAATATCTGCTAGTGGAAACATAAGGGTAAGCTTTTCACGGTCTCTATGTCTTACTTCAAGGCTCATCGGAATTTTTACAGAAGATTTGTGTTTTATACAACATCAGAGCAATAGCAACTCTATTGATGAGTAAAGCCTGACACGAGGGAGAAAATAGCCAACATATGTCTGCACTTCATTTTTTTTTAGTTAACAAATATAAAAAATTCACTCCGTAAAAGTAAGGAGGCAGAAACATCGATGAGACAATTAAATTTATGGGCGTTCATGTTCGGAGTGGGGGGGGGGGGGAATCAGTACCTCCTATGGAATGTAGTGAAAACACTGGACAAAGAAGAAAAAGCTCTAGAATTATAAATATATACCTTATTTGCTTGGCTTTGACTATCTCGTTTGTAAGTCTAGCATAGAGATCAGTACGATATGAAAGCTGCGAATATATAATGAAAGACACATGATTGCAGGTCTTTAACTGGTAGCAACAGTAATAACAAGAGAGATAGCTTCAGATTATGAGTCAATCATGTGAAACAATTATGATCAGGCAGCTCAGGTTTAAGATTCTAAGTTCCCAACAATTTTGTTTCATGAAACAATAGCTTAATTTGAACATTTGGTAATATAGTAATTGTCAGTACGTGGACTCGTGGTAATATAGAAATTGTGGGTACGTGGACTCGTGGTAATATAGTAATTGTCAGTACGTGGACTCGTGGTAATATAGAAATTGTGGGTACGTGGACTCGTGGTAATATAGTAATTGTGGGTACGTGGACTCGTGGTAATATAGTAATTGTGGGTACGTGGACTCGTGGTAATATAGTAATTGTGGGTACGTGGACTCGTGGTAATATAGTAATTGTGGGTACGTGGACTCGTGGTAATATAGTAATTGTGGGTACGTGGACTCGTGGTAATATAGTAATTGTGGGTACGTGGACTCGTGGTAATATAGAAATTGTGGGAACGTGGACTCGTGGTAATATAGTAATTGTGGGTACGTGGACTCGTGGTAATATAGTAATTGTGGGTACGTGGACTCGTGGTAATATAGTAATTGTGGGTACGTGGACACGTGGTAATATAGAAATTGTGAGTACGTGGACTCGTGGTAATATAGTAATTGTGGGTACGTGGACTCGTGGTAATATAGTAATTGTGGGTACGTGGACTCGTGGTAATATAGTAATTGTGGGTACGTGGACTCGTGGTAATATAGAAATTGTGGGTACGTGGACTCGTGGTAATATAGTAATTGTGGGTACGTGGACTCGTGGTAATATAGTAATTTTGGGTACGTGGACTCGTGGTAATATAGTAATTGTGGGTACGTGGACTCGTGGTAATATAGTAATTGTGGGTACGTGGACTCGTGGTAATATAGTAATTGTGGGTACGTGGACTCGTGGTAATATAGTAATTGTGGGTACGTGGACTCGTGGTAATATAGTAATTGTGGGTACGTGGACTCGTGGTAATATAGTAATTGTGGGTACGTGGACTCGTGGTAATATAGAAATTGTGGGTACGTGGACTCGTGGTAATATAGTAATTGTGGGTACGTGGACGCGTGCTAATATAGAAATTGTGGGTACGTGGACTCGTGGTAATATAGTAATTGTGGGTACGTGGACTCGTGGTAATATAGAAATTGTGGGTACGTGGACTCGTGGTAATATAGTAATTGTGGGTACGTGGACTCGTGGTAATATAGAAATTGTGGGTACGTGGACTCGTGGTAATATAGAAATTGTGGGTACGTGGACTCGTGGTAATATAGTAATTGTGGGTACGTGGACTCGTGGTAATATAGAAATTGTGGGTACGTGGACTCGTGGTAATATAGTAATTGTGGGTACGTGGACTCGTGGTAATATAGTAATTGTGGGTACGTGGACTCGTGGTAATATAGTAATTGTGGGTACGTGGACTCGTGGTAATATAGTAATTGTGGGTACGTGGACTCGTGGTAATATAGAAATTGTGGGTACGTGGACTCGTGGTAATATAGTAATTGTGGGTACGTGGACTCGTGGTAATATAGTAATTGTGGGTACGTGGACTCGTGGTAATATAGTAATTGTGGGTACGTGGACTCGTGGTAATATAGTAATTGTGGGTACGTGGACTCGTGGTAATATAGTAATTGTGGGTACGTGGACTCGTGGTAATATAGAAATTGTGGGTACGTGGACTCGTGGTAATATAGTAATTGTGGGTACGTGGACTCGTGGTAATATAGAAATTGTGGGTACGTGGACTCGTGGTAATATAGTAATTGTGGGTACGTGGACTAGTGGTAATATAGAAATTGTGGGTACGTGGACTCGTAATATAGTACTGTGGGTACGTGGACTCGTGGTAATATAGAAATTGTGGGTGTCAGACTCGTGGTAATATAGAAATTGTGGGTACGGACTCGTGGTAATATAGTAATTGTGGATACGTGGACTCGTGGTAATATAGTAATTGTGGGTACGTGGACCGTGGTAATATAGAAATTGTATGTACGTGGACTCGTGGTAATATAGTAATTGTGGGTACGTGGACTCGTGGTAATATAGAAATTGTGGGTACGTGGACTCGTGGTAATATAGTAATTTTGGGTACGTGGACTCGTGGTAATATAGAAATTGTGGGTACGTGGACTCGTGGTAATATAGTAATTGTGGGTACGTGGACTCGTGGTAATATAGAAATTGTGGGTACGTGGACTCGTGGTAATATAGAAATTGTGGGTACGTGGACTCGTGGTAATACAGTAATTGTGGGTACGTGAACCGTGGTAATATAGTAATTGTGGGTACGTGGACTCGTGGTAATATAGTAATTGTGGGTACGTGGACTCGTGGTAATATAGAATTGTGTACGTGGACTCGTGGTAATATAGTAATTGTGGGTACGTGGACCGTGGTAATATAGTAATTGTAAGTGGGTGTGACTGTGGTAATATAGAAATTGTGGGTACGTGGACTCGTGGTAATATAGTAATTGTGGGTACGTGGACTCGTGGTAATATAGTACTGTGGGTACGTGGACTCGTGGTAATATAGAAATTGGGGTACGTGGACTCGTGGTAATATAGTATCAGGGTACGTGGACTCGTGGTAATATAGTAATTGTGGGTACGTGGACTCGTGGTAATATAGAAATTGTCAGTACGTGGACTCGTGGTAATATAGTAATTGTCAGTACGTGGACTCGTGTAATATAGTAATTGTGGGTACGGACTCGTGGTAATATAGTAATTGTCAGTACGTGGACTCGTGGTAATATAGTAATTGTGGGTACGTGGACTCGTGGTAATGGTAGTAATTGTCAGTACGTGGACTCGTGGTAATATAGTAATTGTGGGTACGTGGACTCGTGGTAATAGGTACTGTGGGTACGTGGACTCGTGGTAATATAGTAATTGTCAGTACGTGGACTCGTGGTAATATAGTAATTGTGGGTACGTGGACTCGTGGTAATATAGTAATTGTGGGTACGTGGACTCGTGGTAATATAGAAATTGTTGGTACATGGACTCGTGGTAATACAGAAATTGTGGGTACGTGGACTCGTGGTAATATAGTAATTGTGGGTACGTGGACTCGTGGTAATATAGTAATTGTGGGTACGGACTCTCGTGGTAATATAGAAATTATGGGTACGTGGACTCGTGGTAATATAGTAATTGTCAGTACGTGGACTCTGTGGTACGTAGTAATTGTGAGTACGTGGACCCGTGGTAATATAGAAATTGTCAGTACGTGGACTCGTGGTAATATAGTAATTGTCAGTACGTGGACTCGTGGTAATATAGTAATTGTGGGTACGTGGACTCGTGGTAATATAGTAATTGTTAGTACGTGGACTCGTGGTAATATAGTAATTGTGGGTACGTGGACTCGTGGTAATATAGTAATTGTGGGTACGTGGACTCGTGGTAATATAGTAATTGTGGGTACGTGGACTCGTGGTAATATAGTAATTGTGGGTACGTGGACTCGTGGTAATATAGTAATTGTGGGTACGTGGACTCGTGGTAATATAGTAATTGTGGGTACGTGGACTCGTGGTAATATAGAAATTGTGGGTACGTGGACTCGTGGTAATATAGTAATTGTGGGTACGTGGACTCGTGGTAATATAGAAATTGTGGGTACGTGGACTCGTGGTAATATAGTAATTGTGGGTACGTGGACTCGTGGTAATATAGTAATTGTGGGTACGTGGACTCGTGGTAATATAGAAATTGTTGGGTACGTGGACTCGTGGTAATATAGAAATTGTGGGTACGTGGACTCGTGGTAATATAGTAATTGTGGGTACGTGGACTCGTGGTAATATAGTAATTGTGGGTACGTGGACTCGTGGTAATATAGAAATTGTGGGTACGTGGACTCGTGGTAATATAGTAATTGTGGGTACGTGGACTCGTGGTAATATAGTAATTGTGGGTACGTGGACTCGTGGTAATATAGTAATTGTCAGTACGTGGACTCGTGGTAATATAGTAATTGTCAGTACGTGGACTCGTGGTAATATAGTAATTGTGGGTACGTGGACTCGTGGTAATATAGTAATTGTCAGTACGTGGACTCGTGGTAATATAGTAATTGTGGGTACGTGGACTCGTGGTAATATAGTAATTGCGGGCAGCATTAAAATCAGAAGCAAATTTGATATCCTGAGTAATTTTAAAGAGGAAAGATAACAATCTTACCCCGAAGATGAAATAAAGTTCAACTTTCCCTATAGATGCATGAATCAATATACACCTTATATAAAAACATTTTGATGACAACAATGAATATGAGAAAAAAAGTACGAATACAAATAATAATATTTGCATGTAAATTCATGTATACACATGAAATTTGTTGTGGGATCTCCCCCTTTTGTATATTATAATGGACTCGACTGAGTGTACATATAATCTTGCCATAGAGAGAACAGCAGTTGGCTTGATCTGGAACCACAGTTGTAGTTGCAGGTTTACAGTGGAGAGTAATCGTAGAGATCCGTTACAGTTATCGAAGAGTTCCGACAGATACCAAAGTTGCCCAGAGACCAAATTAGCTCTGAGCTCCAATCAGCTAGAATAAGTTACCTGGACATACTATTTCACTTCAAGATTTGTATATATTTATTTTTACTAATAGTATTCCGAAATTGACTAACCCGCGTTCCAGTTTGTATATTACGTTCAATATAACCTAATTTATCTATCTCCAAATCTGTTTTTGTTGTTTAATATTTTGTGCGGTTCCTCATCCGGAATGCCCAACAAAATCCAATAACAAATATTATCAGTGATTACTTAAAAACTGAAGTATATATGCAAACAATGTTTACTTAAAAAATTAAATATCAGACTATAAAAATTTATGTTTAAGCTCAGCTACAATACGTCCGATGTTGACATTCAGACTCATGCAGGCACATGAACAATTTTTACCTATAGACACAACTGTAAACATTACCAGCGTTTATCTGGAAGTTGTCGGAACTCGTTTCAGAGTATTGGGACGCTCATAAACATATCATTCTAAGTTAAATGATTTCTATGTTTGACGTGAAGAGATGTTCACAGTCACTGCATGTTAAGGAAAGACGAATTAGGGGGAATGAGTAGCACTGGCTTTTCTTTCAGTTCTATTTGTCTTCTGTTATTTTTTAAGGACCACTCTTCTCTAATTGGTGATTCTACATTTTCCGTCTTCCATTTGACCGGATCGATTTCTGTTTTTAGCTGATCCTTGAATCGACGATGTGGGGCAGCACGTAGTCTCTTGCCAAAAAGCAGACTCTGAGGAGAGAATTTCTTTGGGTAGGCGGATGTCTAGCATTTTAGTAATGTACTTGGCCCATCGAAATTGAAGTGTCAGGATGGTTTCCAGCCTCTCCATCGTTTCCCGGAGGAAATCTGCATTGATCGAGATCAATTGCCACATGTTCCACAAAATATGATGAAGTTTCATTTGACGGAATCTTTTAATCAAATTTACCCAAATCTTACATGAGAATCTAGATTACAACATCTCGGTAGGCCAAGATCTTGGTGGTTTGTGTTAGTCTAAGATTTCTAAAGATTCATTGAATAGATTCCGTAAACGTAGGTGGCCACAATTTAGTTATCGACGTCTTGTTTAGTGTTTATCTAAAAACCCAACAATATATACAACCAAAGTTTACCTACTGTCTCAAGTATACACAAACCAAATCTTTATCAATTAATTCATAACCAGTATTTAATTATTAACTCAAGTATTATAAAAATAAATGTTGTAAAATGAGAAAACGCAACCCAACATTGAATTATTTAAAATATGATAATTCTACAACTTTTTTTTTATTTTTATAATCGTGTCGCCCCAAGCAAGGCATTTTACTGCCAACGTTTTGCAGGAGGTTACATAGGAGGAAAGTTATGAGAAAGAGTGACAGGTTATAGGGGGTATCAGGAAGTAGATAAGAGAAGGATGAGAATACTGATGAGAGTGGAGTGGACGGAGAAAGGAGCATGAGAGAGCAAAATCAGCAAGATATGAGATGACTATTGACTTTACATTTAAATTCTTGGAGATTATAGCTGTCGGGGAAGCAAGTAAATGAAAGGGAATTTCACAAGCTCCTGACCCTAGATGTTATTTTTGTCTCGCCACATCATTCTCAAGATATACGTCTCAATTATATACTTATGATTAATCCAGAGAATACAAAATTTAAATAATGAAAACGTTATGTTGAGTTTAGACATCAAATATATAGACCGAAATATCCATCACAAAATTCCACAATATATTGAGAGCCCTCCTCAAAACGTCCAGAGAAAAGCTTCTTCTCGTTCACAAAATTATAAAAATATGCAAAGTAATTACTAAACAATGTTTCTTCTCTTTCAACACTATTCTCTACAGGCAAAAATTCGACATACCTATTTGGTCAACTGCGTTGTGGTCCAGTGGATATCAGTTCGGAGCGAGAAAGCGGGGAGCCGAGTTCGAATTCCAGCTGAATCCATGTAGTCACTTATGCACAAATACCCTTGGGAAAGGTATTAATCCGTCTCTTCCTTCCAGTTATGGGTCAAATAGCAGGACAGATTGGGTTCTATAGCCCTGGTCGGCAACCAGTCTACAGCAGAAAGCAATGGCCGCCTACTGCAGGATAATCTTCTGCCCAGTCAGTCATGTCTCATTCGAGACATGATCGCCCAAGCGTGTATCACGTATCACACTTAACTGACTGATCAGTAATGTTATCGCATGCCTCTTTCTAGAATTCTTAGAATCCAGTTCATTTAAACACATCATAGCAAATATTTTTATTACCTTATATATATATATATATATATATATATATATATATATATATATATATATATAATGTCCTTTAAGTATATACATAAATAAACCTATTCGACATAATAATAAAACTTATTAAGATTCAACCCACTATTAAAGTTACACATGTGCTTAAAATAAAAAGTTCTCAAACTTTTCTTGAGCTCTTATTAATATGCAACAAGGATAAATTAATTTATAAAGTTTATCGAAAATTTTTATTCCTACGACAACCAAAAAGTAAAATCTAACTTAATCATGGGATTTTACCTCAGTCTTTAGGGTATATAATCCGGAATAGCTAAAGGAAGAAGAGATATATATTGAGAACACATTCAAACATTACCTCTACCCACATCATTTTATCCACAACGATTAAAAACAAGATTACAGATTTCACGAAGCCAAAAACAGATACCGCCAATAACACTTCTAACAAAAATTACAGAAAGTTCATAATCCTGCCCTCCAAAATGCATTTTACTATATTCGCAAGTAAATTAGACATCCCTTCAAGACAATGGGATAAATAATCATGAACAAAAACAAATCCAAAAACAATTGAAATACCGGGAGTGATTCAATGATTCTTTATAATGAAATAGGGTGAGACATTACCGGATTGAAATGCCACATCTACGAATAGAAGAGAAACTTGTTTCTAGACAAACGATCTGACTCTCTTGTTTTGCATTGAAACGATACTTTACATAAATTCAATTTCACTAATGCTCCCCGAATAAAAACATAACATAATTCTTTAACGAGAAAATGCGTTGGAAATGTAATAATAATAATAATACGAACTACAAAATAACACTAATCTATTATATTACGTCGCCATCGCTCTATAAATCCACTCCTGAAATAATTAAACTTATATAAGTAATGAAAAGTATACATGATTAAAAATATTAGACCATAAAAAATTAGAATGAACAACCCGCACAAAGATGATGATATCAGATCCAAAAGACAAACGTCCATACAGAATTACGATCCCACATTACCACCCACGATGTCGAATTCGACATGAAAGAATCCATATAAACTTACATACACATAAAATTATGAAATTATTTGTTTGAAAATTATTCTTGATCGATACTCGTACTTAAGTATATATTCTGTTTATAATCAAACAGTATATAAATATGTTACGGAAATTAACGAAGATTAACAAAACTTGGTTATAAAAAACCGACAATTTGAAAGAATATGTTTGAACATTATTTTTGATCGATACTCGTATTTGAGTAGATATTCTGTTTATAATCAAACAGTATATAATGTTACGGAAATTAACGAAGATTAACGAAACTTGGTTATAAACAACCAACAATTTGAAATGATTTGTTTGAAATTTCTTTTTTAATCGATACTCGTCTTTAAGTAGATATTCTGTTTATAATCAAATAGTATTATATATTTATTTCTACCGCCCTGATTATTTAAGATAAGTTTTTTATTAAAAAAACGTGTGTCATTCGGCAGGATTCGAACCTGCGACCCCTATCCACATTCGATGTGGTGAAAATTGTGTTATAGGCTTAATTTGACATCGTTTTTATATATAGTAACCTGAATTTATGAATATACACATTGAACATATGTATTAATAAAACAGTGCTCAATGTATGGACAGAGACGCTCTCACATCTTGATTGAGCACTCTGGAAGAATGGTAGACTTTGAGAAACAGTAGCTACTCTAGCAACTACGCACATTCATTCAGCAATGAATTAGAAAACACTCAGCTATTGGGCGTTTATAATGATAGTATACACGCTAAAAAGTCTGCCTTCTTCTACCGAGCGCCCAGAGCTCAGAGGTAAAATCGCCTACTGACGCCAATTTGGTCGTGTTTCAATCCTGGGTTAAAAGTAATCGGAGTCTAACTGTACTGATGAGTTATGATACAGCAAAACAGTCTGTCTGCGGATGACTATATATATATATATATATATATATATATATATATATATATATATATATATGTGAGTGTGAGTGTGAGAGTGTGTGTGTGTGTGTGTGTGTGTGCATATGAAATGATATGTTTGAACATTATTTTTTTATCGATAATTGTATTTAATTTAAGTAGATATTCTTTTATAATCAAACAGTATTATATATTTATTTCTACCGGCCTGATTATTTACGATAAATTTTTGTTACAAAAATGTGTGTCATTCAGCAGGATTCGAACCTGCGACCCCTATCCATATAAGGGAACCCACCAAGTCATCTGGCGCTTCTTATACCTCTCGTTTCGTTAATCTTCGTTAATTTTCGTAACATGTTAACATTTTTTGACATTACGATACATTTCAGAGTATATGAGGGCATTACGATGAATTGAAAATTGTATTATAGGGTTAATTTAACTTCGTTTAGACTCATCGTCATTAGTGGTCGAGAGGCCTAAGACGCGCAATGATACAAGAGTTGTCAGGGAACTGATGTGAGACAAGGAGATAAGAGATGGCAATTGATATTGCATTTAAATTCTTGAAGATTGTAGCTGTCAAGGAAGCAAGTATACGGAAGGCAATTCTACAAATTGGAAGTTTGAGAAAAGAAGATGATAGATAGAAGTTGTTTTGGGATCACCCCTTTTTGTATATAATAATGGACTCAGCCTAGTGTACATATAATTCTGCCATAAAGAATATCTCGATCTGAAATATCAGTTGTAGTTGCAGGAATAAGTTACCCGGACATAATATTTCACGTCAAGATTTGTATATTTGCGTTCTAGTTTGTATATTACGTTCAAGAGAACCTACTTTTCTATCTTCATACCTGTTTTTGCTTGTCCATTATTTTGGCGGTTCCTCATCCGGAATCCACAACAGAAGTTGTGATTACATTTGATTGGCTTCACTGTAAACGGGTGGGACCTAGTCGCTACTCTAGTAATTTAATGCATAGGGAACATTAGGGGACTAAGCTCATCTGAGCAGAAGCCGTAAAATATTTTTAGAAGAGACAGAGGGAATCCATGTTACGTAAAGGAGAAAGTAACTAGAGCTGAACTACCAGGTCAGGATCAATCACATTACAGATTCTCCGTTGGATTTTGTCAATAACCCCCAGATGAATTAAAAAAAAACATCAGACCAGATGTGACAGCAGTATTACATGCACAGACAGATGGTAGATTTATATATGTGCAAGATGGATTCAGACAGGAAAGGACTTCCTGGTCCTACACAGTGAACAGACCTTCTTAGCAACAGATTTAGCTATGAATTTAATGCATTCAATTTTTTTAGCTCGGCTGAGAGTTTTAGGCCGAAGAGGCGCAGTGTTTTGCTTTCAGAAACACTAGCCTGATCCATGCTGATGTAGGGTATGTGCGTTTGCCTATGTTGGTTAAAAGATAGCAGCTTCATTTTGAAGTCATTAAAATTCACGATCATTTCTTACTCCATTTCACCATATATTGGAGACACTTTTCAAGATCATCAATGAGTTTCGCTTTGTCAGCCTCAGCAGAATTCTAATCAAGATTGGAGCATATGGTTATGTGGTCAGCGTAGATGCCTACTTGGGATCTGATTACATCAGGAAGATCGTTGATGAAGATCTGAAAAAGCGTAGGACCTAGAATATAGCCTTAAGAGTCATCAGCTTCCTTATTATAGTATTTGGAAGGATTTTCGTTCAATACTACCTTCATTACGCGATTTGAAAGATTTTGAAACGACTGGATTAGATCAAACAATCGTCTATTTATAACATAGCCTTGTAGAAGACCAGCATGCCAGACTGTTCAAATACTTTGAAGATATCGATGGTAGCAGCACCAGCTTCACAGTTCTTATTAAGAGACTGGTATATATACACAGTGATGGTCTTCAGTATATCAGCAGTAGAACTAGTTAAGCGGAAACCATGCTGTTTGTAAGAGAAGAGACTGTTGAATGCGAGAATAGCCTCGAACATTTTGCTATAATCAGTAAAAGTCTGAGAAGGCGATAATTAGAGGAGCCCGGGGGTCCTCCATAATTCTTAAATACAAGAACCACAGAGGAGGGCTTCCAGCAGGCATGAAAGCAAGATGCAGAGAGACAATAGTTATAGAGTGTAGGGAGGACAGAGGAGAGTTCAGGAGCACATTTCTTCAGGACAATGTTTGGGATTTCGTCGCCTGATCTCGCATTATGTGGGTCAAGCTTTGAAATTATGTTAGAGACCAGTGAAGGGAGTAGTGTAAACGTCACTCAATTGAGCATCAGTTCTAGGTATGAAGTTGTGTACTGATACCCCAAAAGAATCAAATGTCGAGTTAGTAGAGAATCTGCGAGCGAAGCAGTCGGCATTGTCTGCTGAATATGTGAGGACCTCGAATTCATTGATTAAAGGAGTATTGAGTGCTTGCTGTTTTTAATACACTTTTACAGAGCCGCCAGTATTCATTGGAGCCGAACTTGCGGAATGCTACAAGCTGCTTCATTGTCTCAGCAAACAGCAGTTTAGCGTCATTAAGCATCCTCTTGCACTCATTACGAACAGAGGCAAAAGGTGCCTTTAATGGTCAGACGCGTGGCTCCGATAAAGCGGGAAGAAATGATTCCTGGAGACGATAGCGACGGAGCAAACTGGAGAGAATCAGAGGGACCAATGGGGTTTAAGCCTTAACCTTCTGATTGGGATGAAAGCATTGACGCCAGCTTTAACCCAAGGGGAGACTTCGGAGACACAATCTTCAACGGAAAGACTAAAAGCTTTATTCCAAGTGATGCCGCAAAAGAATATCAAGGAACGACTCCTATTCTGCTCTTTGGTAAGATATTTTGCATGGTCAGAGTTTCAAAGAGGGCAAAGCTGCTTGACATTGCAAGAGTAAGTGATGGAAGTTAAACAGAAATCTAGCAGTGTTTTAATTCCATTAAGGTTATTAGAGAAACGCGTGTTGGAACCCATCACATGCGCAAGGGATTGAGTGATTAAAAAGACTCCAGCAAGATCTGAGACAGTCACTTGTCGTGGTGGTCAATAAAGTCTTCAAACGCAAATATATGGGCAAATGGATGAGAAGAAATGGCCTGATCAATATTGTTCGAGATGCTGTCAAGAACAGAACAGTCAAAAGATGAGTGCGAGTCGGTAGAAATAGAAAAGGTAGCGAACCGATCTTAGTGGAGAGAGAGAGAGAGAGAGAGAGAGAGAGAGAGAGAGAGAGAGAGACGGAGACGCATAGAGATTCAAGAGAGACTCTTCTTCTAAGTGCCCTGTACCTTCAGGACGTAGGCGATCATGGCTTTCCACGTTTCCCTATACCTGGCGACTATGAACTCTCCTTCTCCTGTTACACCGTGCAATCCTCGTTCTGTCATCCACCTGATTAGGTCCTTCAAATATGTTATCCATTGCTTACCCCTGTCTCTTTTTTCTCTCTGTCTGGCCTGTTAGTATCATTTTCTTCAGGCCCTCCTTCTTTATTGCGTGTCCTCGGAACTTCAGCTGTCTCTTACTGATACTCAGTATTAATTTCCTTTTTGCTCGATCCATGAGATTCGCAGCATCCTTCTGAAGAGATTACCATAGCTAAAAGGAGGTATATATTGACATAAGCGTTAAGTTCATGCTTATGGAATTATAACTCTTTTGTAAGAAAGGGAAATTAACCAGGGATGCAGAAATCAGAGGAAGGTATACAAGGGTTAAGGTTAATTTTGCAGTGAGCTAAGATGTCAGGTTAGTTATCTTGGAGGAAGGAATCAACGCTTCAAAAATTGGTTAACACGGGAGACGTGTTGTCACGTCACTGCCTGAGTTAGAAGAACATTTGACTTTAAAACATAGGGATTTCTCGTTCCTCGACGAAATCCACTGCCCGATAGCACACATCTATACACCACAAAGCACGCCCACAGCACGCACCGTAGCACATCCATATCAAATTCATTTACACGGCACATGCAAACAAAATCCTATATATCATAAGACTGGAGCACTAAAAGAAATTATGCCGGGCGTCATTTTTTGGGGGAATGGCTAAAGGAGACACCATACGCAGCTTACACTTTGATAATTTTGACAGAGAATATTCAAAGCAGACTGGTTAATTCCAGGAGTGGGTTTAAGGAAATGAACAACATCTGGAGATCAGCACAGTACAGCACCAATACAAAGCTCAAACTGTACCAGAGCTGTGTTCTATCTACTCTACTCTACGGATCTGAGTGCTGGAGTATAACTAAAGCGGATCTCGCCAAACTTCGATCCTTTTACACCATATGCCTCCGACAAATACTGAGAATACTTTGGCGAGAAAAAAATCTTCAATGAAGACCTGTTGAAGAAATGAAAGCAAGAAAACATGAGCAGCATCATTACAAGAAGGTAGTAGAGATGGATTGGGCATGTTGTCCGGAAAGATCAACAGTCAATCATAAGAACAGCACTGCACTAGACCACAAATGGCAAAAGAAAGATGTTAAGTCCAAGAAAAACATGAAGAAGTACGGTGGAGCATAAGATGAAAGCCATGCAGTACTCTTATGGTTCATTGATTAGTCTGGTCCAAGATAGGCAGAGGTAGAGAAGCTTTGTTGCTGCTTTACACACCATTGGGTGTGACGGATGATGATGACTTTACATATTCAAGCGTTAAAGCAATCAAGAACTACGAGGACAAGAACTTTTTTTCAGCATTAACTTCACTTTAAAGATCGTGACAATAAAATGAATCAAATTGGTTTTATTACAAAAAGACGTTATCTTTCAATTATAGTATTATCTAAAATGCTTACAGTTTAGATAAAATTCAAAACTACTCATATATATGATATCAATTCCACTGAGGCCGTGATTAAGAGAGGACCTAAAATTATGTTCAAGACTGACAAAAAATACAAATGAGACACATGAAACAGTAAAAATAGTCAGCATTTCAAATTAAAAAAAAAAAAAATATATATATATAAACGTTAAATAAATTAAGAAAAGAAAATGGAATAAAAAACAGAAAGTTGCCTAGAAGAAAGAAATCTTTGATATGCGCATGAGAACAATGAAAGACAAAAGAAAAATGTAAAAGAAAACAAAGATAATATTTTAAATTAGAAATAAGAATTAAGAAGTCATCCACTAACCAGCGAATCACATTTTTCATTTGAAACCTGGAGAATGTACAATTGTTTCGAATTTTTTTTACAATTAATTCTTTAATTTTAATTTCAGCTTCATTTTATTACACTGTATATCAGATTTTCTGTCAATCTACTAATTCTCTGACGATTACTAGATATTCATTCTTTCTCCCTCTCTAATTAACAGTTTGAATCGCTTTACTGCACGTCAGTCTCTACATTCAGCTTTACTTGATAGATAGGCTTATCTATATAATGGGCATGTCTCCAAATTAGAAAGATTTCGTGTCGTTCTTCATTAACTGAACAAAATCGAATGTTTCTGCTTTCATTTTGTCATTTCGCTATTCGATTAACTGTATACTTCTAAAAGAATCATGGCGGTAACAACAAAACTAAAAACACCTTATCTGCAAACGCAGACTATATATATATATATATATGTGTGTGTGTGTGTGTGTGTGTGTGTGTGTGTGCGTGTGTGTGTGTGTGTGTGTGTGTGTGTTCATTTATAAACGAGTTATTACACGATCTAGGTTTCTACCAGGTTGTGTCTTCAAGCGATTTGCAATAACTGATTTTACCGTTTAGAGATTTTTTTTTTTTAAGAACGCTCACGTAACGGTAGTTTGTATTTGAACGCTCACGTGACGGGGAGTTTTTGAACGTGCAATTTTTTAAAATTACAAGAAATTATAACGTTTTCATCGATGGTTGTATGAACCTAATAGGTATTTTATTCGCCTCGTCATTCCAGCGCCAGTGCTCGGAGAGTCTGCATCGTGAGCAATTGCCTCGAACCTATAGGCTACGCTACTCTGGCCCTCTTGAATCTACGAGGTAATTCGCCATAATTTATTGTCCACTTTCCTAAATTTTCCTCCGAAATTATGTCATATACTGAATTGCTATTGTTCGTAGAAGTGTTGTCGTTAGTCAATGTTTAAATGTTGAATATTTGTATACACGTGCATCCGCACATGTTCATATCTATCTATCTATTGAATCTTTCCTTAAATATTTATAAACATTTTATTGACTCCTATCACAATGATTTCAGGAGAGTCTTGAACATCAGATGGTAGTTCTTTTTCAGTCGGGTAATTCTACATTTTTCTAACCAAATTCTCTTCACGCACGACACCTAAATAGAATGGAAGATGCGGGATGTAGTAAACAATGATTTTACTAAGTGTTTAACGTCTAAAATGCAAACCAAAATAATGTGTTTAAAGCTTAACGCTCTTTGAATGTTGACAGAATATAGATTTGAATGGGGGGGGATAAACAATAAACGATAACCGCTCTGACTGCCTGCAGTCACTCTCTCACCGGCGTGACGTGGCTTCCCTGTGCCTCTTCTATAAATACTTTCATGGCTTCTGCTCTGATGAATTTAAATCACTGGTGCCCCCTAGGTGTGAATTTGCACGAGATGCTAGATTGGTAACTAGGTCCCACACTTTTACAGTGAAACCGATGAAATATAACCGCAATTTCTACTCCAATAGCTTCTTTTCTCGCACTTCACGACTGTGGAATTCCTTTCCGCATGCTTGCTTCCCCGACGGCTATAACCTCCAGGAGTTTAAATGTAGGGTCAATAGACACCTTCTAACACACAAACTCACACCCATTCTCTCCAATCTCTCTCCCTATTTACATCCTAAATTGTCTATCACCCTCCTTCTGACATTTCCTATACCCAATCGCTCTATGTAAGCCCCTGCGCTATAGTGGCCTTGCTTGGGGTGACATGATTAAAAAAGATGTGTTTGATGTACAAAAAGTGGATCATGCAGCCAAAAATGGAAACTTCAAAAGGCGCAGGAAGCAAATTTAATAATCTTCAACAGGATTATACACATGACATCTGTAGCATGGCTTTCTCAATCGAAGCAGAATTGCTGTTTATCATATATCTCTATACGATGAGCCATCAGAAGCAGACTTCCTTGCCAACAATTCAAAATGACTACAGGTAATTACATCAGATACATGAAAAAACATATAAATCAGAAGCAGATCTATACTGCAATATTACAGAGCCTAAGTAACATATAAACGTTAAGGTATTACACAAAAGTGTTGTTGAATACCCTGCATTACTAGTACCCATGGGAAAGGCATTAATCCATCCCTTCCCTCCTGCTATGGCTTAAATAACAAGGGTAGCACTTGGGGACCCTGCTCTTAAAAACAAATCTCAATGAATCTTGATACTCGAAAAGAAAAAAGTATTACTAGACAAACAAACTTATATAAAAACAACAATAAATTGTTAAAAGAAAAAAGTATTACCAGCAATAAATAAATAACATTTAGTTGGCAATAAATGACCCGTCGAAACAAAACAACCAACCAAATAACTTATACAGAGACACTTAATCCAAAACTGAAAATAAGAATTTCATTTTCATCTATCTATCTATCTATCTATCTATCTATCTATCTATCTATCTATCTATCTATCTATCTATCTATCTATGTGTGTGTGTGTGTGTATGTGTGTGTGTGTGTGTGTGTGTGTGTGTGTGTGTGTCTGTGTGTGTGAGTGTGTGTGTGTGATTTCTGTTCATTATCTGGAATGGATTTATCAATAACTTAAAATATATCAGTAGATTATCAATAATAATATTGCTTAATAATAGACTTTGTACAATTCACTGTAGTTATCATTTTTTTATGTTTGAAATTGTATTAAGCGTAGAAAGAAAGTCATCAAAATATAATATTTATCTATTAATGAAAGTCACTTGATAAACAAAACATTATTGTCGAATTAATATAAATATAAACATTTTATTATTTTTATTAGTCTTTTATTTAATTATTTTCATTATCTATCTATCTGTCTATCTATCTATCTATCTATCTACCTCTCTCTCTCTCTCTCTCTCTATCTATCTATCTATCTATCTATCTATATCTATATATCTACTGGTTATATAACCTATCCGCATTTATTCACCTCATCTATCTATCTATCTATCTATCTATCTATCTATCTCTCTCTCTCTCTCTCTCTCTCTCTATATATATATATATATATATATATATATATATATATCTATCTATCTATGTCCCTTCTTCATTTATCTATATATTTATCTATCTATCTATGTCATCCTCTTCATCTATCTATCTATCTATCTATCTATCTATCTATCTATCTATCTATCTATGTCCGTAGTCTTTCATTTCTTGTATATCTATCATTCTAAAAATATGTTTCTCTTGTTCTGGGTCTTTCATTTCAGATTTATCTGATGCTACAGAACAAAACACACACCCATGAGCACACATGGAATCGTAGAAGAAATACGGGGGATTTTCTTAATGAATGCCAGCAAACAGAGTTGATTACCAGGCAAAAACATAAAAAGCAATTCAAGAAAAATAATTGAGAAATGAAATAGGATTCTTTAAAAAAGGGAATTAATTCACATTCCGCTAGCCACACAGCTAATCAGTTCTTTAGCTTTTAATTATTCGAAATCTAGTTTATATAACATTTTTGTGAGGAATTTTTTAAACGAGATGACTTACAATGATTCTGGGGTCCATGATTAGCTCATGAGGCTGTTACAGATTATTTTACGAATATTGATGAGAATGAAGCCAATGTCACGATGACGAAAAAGGCCATGCATATAGACCGCAATACATTAAATACAGAGTCTACTTCACTTGGATAGGCTGTTACAGATTACTTTAAGAATGGGGACGATAATGTAGCCAGTGAAATGATGAAAAATGCAGGCCGGGAATATAGAACTCAATACAATACATGAAATGACTTCCTTCAATTGGGTGAGATTTTAAGGTCGATTTTCTGATACATGATTAACCTTAAGTCATGAGGATGTTACAGATTATTTTAAGAATATGAAAGGCAATGAAGCCAAATTCATGAGCACGAATACAGAACACACTACAATAATTAAACAGATTTCCTTCACTTGTATGACATTAACGGCGATTGTATAGTTCAGTATTAGCGTTAACACATGAGGCTGTTACAGATTATTCTAAGAATATTGATGACAATGAAGCCAATGCCATTATGACGAATACAGGCCAAAAATACAGAACGTTATATGATAAATTCAATGTCTTCTTTCAATTGTATGACATTTTATCGTCAATTCTGGGGTCCATGATTAGCGTTAACTCGTGAGGCTGTTACAGATTATTTTAATAATGTGGATGTTAATGAAACCAATGTCATGATGACGAATAAATGTCAAGAGTATAGTCAGTCAGTTAAGTGCCATACGTGATACACGCTTGGGTGATCATGTCTCTCTCGAGACATGTCTGACTGGGCAGAATACTATCCCGCAATAGGTTGCCATTGTTTTCTGCAGTACACTGGTTGCCGACCAAGGCTATAGAACCCAATCTGTCCTGCTATTTAACCCATAACTGGAAGGAAGAGATGGATTAATACCTTTCCCAAGGGTATTTGTGCGTAAGTGAATGCAATGAATTCAGCTGGAATTCGAACTCGACTCCCCGATTTCTCGTTTCGAGCCGATATCCAATGCACCACAACGCACATCCCAAGAGTATAGAACGAAATAAAATAAATACAACGACTTCCTTAAATTTGATGATTTATTTACGCCGATTCTGTGGTCCATGGTTATCGTTAGCTCATGAAAATGTTAAATATTATTTTAATAATATGGATGATAACGAAGCCAAAGTCATTATGACGAATAGGGCTCGAGAATGAGGAGCGCAATAATGAGCAGTAAATACAATGACTTCCTTCAATTGGTTGACTTGGAGACTATTATTTGGTTCATGTTTAGCGTTAGCTCATGTCTTCTATTTTTTTTAAGAATGTGGATGATAATGAAGACAATGTCATAATGCCGAATAAAGGCCTGCGCTATAGGACGCAATACTATAAATACAATGTAATCGTTCATTTGGATGACTTATTAACGGCGATTCTTTGGTCTGTGATTGGTGATAACTCATGAGGCTGTTACAGATGTTTTTAAAAATATAGGCGTTAATGAAATTGTGACGTCGCTCTCAGGTCGCTAGTCGTGATGACGGCCTCGCCACAGTAGCTGGTCTTCAAGACGTCTATTATAACGGCGCTCCCCTTTGTCCACGCTGTGAATTCTGATCCAAGGAAGGCACGCCAAAATCCTGCTAGCTGTGTCTTTACACGTCGAACCAGGCCGGACCCGCAGGTACATTTGGTTAACAAAAAAAAGAAAGAAAGAATTTCGATAATGCCTGAATAAGTTGCGGAAAGAGTCTTTACACAAACAAACACACACACACACACACACACACATATATATATATATATATATATATATATATATATATATATATATATATGTATGTATGTATATATATATAAAATAAAAGAAATAATTATCACCAGAAGCCAGATAAACAGTCGTCGAATTCAATTTTCACAACTGACCGAAATTTTTCGTTTAAGAATAATCAGAGCTTTCAATTTTCCAAATAAAATAATCTTTTCAGGGCTCTTTACCGAAGCTTTACAGAACCGGCCGAAGTGGGTGGGTTTGGCGACACCCAGCGGCAGTAAATTCCTCTTGTCTCTTTCGCTCGGCAGTTCCAAATAACTTAGCTCACTGGGTCTCGATTTTTATAGTTGTCCCAAATTCTCCTTGGCGGTGCGGAGAGACCCGTAATATCTTATGCAAATCAAATCTTTGACCAGTGAGATTACTTCCACCTTCACATATAGGGGTGGGGGTTTCGGTTCAACCAATGAGACAACAACACCTCTTCTGACGTAATTTCTCACCTTCATCTTCTTGATTACATCATTTTAGGTTTTCAAATTTTCAAATCCTTTCCCAACAAATTTGGGAACTAAGGATTTGCCAATACCCTAACCCCATCAAATGTTCTGACAGTCTTGTTTTGAATTTCTCTATTTTTCACTTCTACCGGCCGAAAAGCCTCTGATCAACTTTTGAATAAACAATGCAAAAATATTTTTTTCCTTTCTTCTTTCTTCAATTTTCTGCTAGTTTTTCTGTTTTTCAGACTTTACAAGTTTGTGCAACAAACTTCAGTTAACCTCAACTCATATCGCTATTTCAAATAAACTGCAAAATCAACAACTACCACAAGTAATAATTTCTTTCGCTTCGTCGTATTAGACTAAAGATTACATTTTCTTCATATACAGAAATAGTCTTAAAAACCAATGTCATCATGACGAAAATAGGCCAAGAATATAGAACGAAATACTATCAATATATTTTCTTTCTTCAACTGGATGACTTGATAACCGTGCTACTGTGGTCTATGTTTCTGGTTTTGTTCATTAGGCTCTTACAGATTATTTTAAGTGTGTGGATGATAATGGACTTAGTCGGGTGATGAAAAAAGAAAAGCTGTGAATATAAAACGCAATCTATAAATACGGCTAAATCTTTCTAAAAATATATTTTCCAAACTGTTTTATTGGCCTTCGTTGTTTAAATTTTAAAGTTAGTCAAATTGTTGTAAATTTTGGAAATTGTTTCTAGGTCGATACAAAATTTCAGTAACTGACGCAAAACATTTTATTGATTCTAATCAACCAGTCATTTTCTAATATATTGGCTTGAATTAGCAATCTAAATAAATAAATAATTATAACATTTTTACTTTATATCCGACAAAATTCCGACAAGCATCTTATTGAAAGAAGAATATACAATCGTAGTTACTTTTCATTCATTTCAATCAAAGTTAGTAATAAAGCAACAAACCCGCAAAGGGTGACTGTGTTTTAATAAATACTAGCATCATAGCCCGGCGTTGCCCGTGCAACTCAGAACATTGTAGTAGTATGACTCGGTTATATAACAAAATATTTATATAAAAAAATGTTAAAATTCCATTAAAAAAAATTTCAACATTGCGTTTGTTTTTGTTTCAAAATTACGGGGGAAAATATTTACACTTTCTGTTGATTAAAACTTTTGTTGAATTTAACATAAATTAAAAATTATTTATTTTGTTTTACTGAAATTAGAAATATAAAAACTATTACGCTCTCAGTTCAGAATATTTAAAAACGTAGAAATATAAAAAGTATTACGCTCGCAGTTCAGAAATTTTCGAAGAATATTTAAAAATGTAGATATTAATTTTAGAGGAAAGAAATTAAATATAAAGATTCATTTTTTTAATAAAAGTATTTTAGTCGCGTTTGATACGTGTGATTTGATTTATGTGATGTAATTCTTAGATCTTATCTGTTCTACGGAGCAAATGTAAACAATCGGCCCCATTGGCCAAAAAGTGCGAAAGGGAAAATTGTTGTACATAAAACTCAAAAGTATATGTCGACCTGCATTCCCTGTAGATATTTGTCCCTAGAAAAGTTGAATGGCGTAGCTTAAATAATGTAGGCGTGCATAGGGAACAGTCACACATAGACTCACATATTGCCTTTTATATATATAGATGAGAAAAGTATTAAGAATTGAAATAAATGAACAGGAATTAAGAAAACACAAGAGAATGACTATCACTGCACTTAAATATTTTAAAATCGAATCTGACATGGAAACAAGAATCGGAATTTAGTTTCACAAATGATAAAAGCAATAGAAGAAACTGTTAGGATGGAAATTACGGTTATATCTAGCTATTTTCCTTGTAAAATCAAAGAACCTTGCTGCAAAGCTAGTTCTAAGCTTAGATTCTTAAAGTTTAGGTAGCATAGCAGAATGATCGATACCTCTGTAATTTCTCTTATTCACAGGTAGCGGTGTTGAACTAGGCAAATCATTTTATCCTCCGGGTGAGGAAGACTGGTTGACAACCAAGGCTACAGAACATACTAAGTCCCGACATTTAACCCATAGCTGGAGGAAGAAAAGATGGATTAATACCTTACGCAAGGCTATTTGCAAGTAAGTGGATTCAACTGATTCAACTGGAATTCGAACTCGGCCCTCTGATTTCTCATAGAGAGCTGATATCAACTGGAACATAATGAACATTTAATATGTAATTAAAAATAAAAATTCAAGTTTAGGATGCAAAAATGGATTCAGCGATTTTGGAACCAGAGACGAGCATTTTTTTTTACAAAGGATAACTGAACCTTGTTTTGCTGTGAGGCCTTTCGTGGCTTAGAAACACAATGCAAGCAGTCTTTAAATATGTCGTATCCAATATTAAGAGGCACAAATCGGATCTCTCTGGAAGGCAAAAAATTCTTTATACATGCCGACAGACGTCAGTTACGCTGTTTATTAAGTTCATTTACATAATATGACATTTACATTAATAATATCTATCTATCTATCTATCTATCTATCTATCTATCTATCTATCTATCTATCTATCTATCTATCTATCTATCTATGTGTGTTTATGTGTGTATATTATATAAATATTTACGAACCAATGTCCGATACATTATGATGCAATAACAAATATCTGAAAATCTAAAACATAAAAAAATCACACACAAATCTATATGGAACTGTATTATTTATATCATTCCAGTGGTTTTCTATGTATTGGATAATTCGTGTGTGTGCTTATATATATATATATATATATATATATATATATATATGAAGAGTTGTGTGTGTGTGTGTGTGTGTGTATATTTTCAACTATTTCTACTATATATGTACATAAAAGAAAGCCAGTATGTATCGGTTTTTGAATATTTATTCCGTTTTTTAGCACAGGCGCGAAAAAGCCTTTCACACGGCCGCACGACACGGTGTTAGTAGTGACAATAAATGCATTCGGGATTTTTCTGAAGGCCTGCTGGTCTCCGATGACTGACACAATCGATTAACTGACGAAAACAAATAAGCAAAACAGAAATAAACGTATCTATAAAATAATACACATAGATACATTGCCGGTAAGTAACGGAAGAATTAAAAAATAGACGAATCAGGAGAAATAATATAAAAATGAAAGCAATCCTGGTTCACACTCCACCCACGTCTATTGTACAGGTTAAGAGGCTCATCCCTTGTTCCCTGTTTAGGATGTGGTTTCCGGCTTTCTCTTTACCAATCTTCTCACTTTGTTTTTGTTTTTTTTCAATTGGAGTAGATAGATCTATCTATCGCCCGGTTCACACTCCATCCACGTCTATTGAACAGGTTAAGTGTTTCATCCCTTGTTCCCTGTTTAGGATGTGATTTCCTGCTTTCTCTTTACCAATCTTCTCACCTTGTTTTCTTTTTTTTCAATTGAAGTAGATAGATCTATCTATCGCCCGGTTCACACTCCACTCTCGTCTATTGAACAGGTTAAGTGTTTCATCCCTTGTTCTCTGTTTAGGATGTGATTTCCGGCTTTCTTTTTACCAATCTTCTCACTTTGTTTTTTTTTTTTCAATTGAAGTAGATAGATCTATTTATCGCCCGGTTCACACTCCACCCACGTCTATTGAACAGGTTAAGAGGCTCATCCCTTGTTGCCTGTTTAGGATGTGGTTTCCGGCTTTTTCTTTTCCAACCTTTTCACTATTACATAGCCCCCTGCACATCAGTGGCGTTACCGCCTTGCTCGAGGTGATACGATTAAAAAAAAAAAAATTAAATCCATGAAAGCATATGTAGGCACCTATAGAAAGTAACTATATGAAGATAAATTTACAAAATGAATATGGATTATAAAATAAAGCAATATTGAATGAAAAGTTGACATGTGTTGATATGAAAAGATTGATTTCGATATGACGGTGAAGAGATTAATTAATAGATAGATAGGGATTGAGAAAAGAGAAAGAGACAAATAAAGAGAACCGATGTAGAGGCACTCAGTAATACGAATGGGATATTTATTATCTATAATTAGGTTTGAGTGGCTTGATGCATAAATATATCTTCTTTAATGTGCTTTGTCTTTTAAGGACCTAGACGATCATGGCCTCCACGTCTCCAGTCCCTGTTGGCACTTAACACGCGTTCTCCTATTACATTACGCAACCCTTGTTCTGCAATCTACCTGCTCAGAACAGTCAAGTAGGTGACACGCTGTTTCCTCCCTTTTCTCTCCTTCCTTCAATCTAACCTGTTAGTATCATATTCGTTAAGCCCTCCTTCCTCATTGCTTGTCCAAGGAACTTTAGCTTTCTCTTCCTGATGCTCAGTATTAAGTTCCATTTCGTTTCCATCCTTTCCAAAACCTCATCATTGCTCCCATGTTTGATACATGAGAGCTCCAACATCCTTCTGTAGAACCGCATGTTAGTTGCTTCAAGTTTTTCTTTCATCTTCGATGATATTGTCCAGTACTCATTGCCATATTAAAAAACTGAAATCACATATCAATCCAATACTATCTTCGTTGTTTTTAATGCGCTTTCTCAGTGTATAATGCTCTACTCAGCTTCTGGAACGCCCCCTTCGCCATGCCAATTCGCCTTCGGATCTCTGTGTCGCATTTCTCTCTTCTGTAAGAACACTTCCCACGTATTTAAATTTTGTACCTGCTTGATTTTATTATATTAACTTGTATTTGACATTTTGAGCTGCTCTTTTAGCTGATGTCCATACATTCGGATTTATTGCCATTTATTTGTAGTCCTTTCTTGCCACTCTTTTCAGCTACATTTTGTAGGATGTCTTGTATTTTTCTTTCCGTGTCTGCTATCAGCACTGTATCATCTGCGTACCTTACGTTGTTTAAATTGTGGCTTCCGATGACAAATATTGGCATAACATCTAGGGTCCTCAGAATAGTTTCGCTGTACATGTTGTATAGATCCGGTGGAAAGACACATCCTTGTCTTACACCCCTTTTTATCTTTTTATATCTGTTGAATTCTTTACCTGTCCGTATGCAGGTGGTTTGCTGCCAGTAGGGACTCTTGATTACTCTTATGTCTTTCCCAAATATGTCGAGGCTGCTGAGTATCTCAGTCAATACTTTGTGGCATTTATATATATATATATATATATATATATAGAGAGAGAGAGAGAGAGAGAGAGAGAGAAAAGAAAGAGAAGAATGTGTGCGGGAAACAGAGAGAGTGAGGGAGAGGGAGAGAGAGAGTAGGAGAAAGAATAGGATATAATCTATGTCGACGTAAAGGTATATATATATATATATATATATATATATATATATATATATATATACTAAATTAAAATAGTATTTCAAAAACAATAAAAAGAACTAACCTTAGCGTAGAATTGAATCAAAATCGCTAAAAACATTTTTAAAGTATAAAGAAGGAAATAAGTGTCGCAAGTCAGTAAAAAAAAGTTTTATAGCCAACGAAAGGTGACGAGAGAGATTTAACATGCGAGTGTGAAAAAAAAATCACGCACGCATACGAACTTTCTGACCTGCTCACCACATGACTTTTCTATTTATACACAATACTTTGGCCATCAGAAACACAAACGGATCTCGATATTTAAAATCGCAAGTTTATTCTCCTGAAGAAAGTCAACATTAGATTCGAAACAAGCGTAGCGACAAGAATTCCATTACGAACCCTTAAAGTATCATACAAAAACCAAGTAATATTAATAATAACGACAAGAAATCAAAAGTAGTTACATTATTTGGACCATTGTCGTCATCTTTGTTTTCAATTGTACAATGTTTCGGTCGTTGTACGTCTTCTTCAGTTTCTAGAAAGTTCGAATCGAAACCTTTATTACAATGACTGGGGTATATGATCTTCATTCCTTGCGTAGTAATGCCCTTAATTACAATGACTGGGGTATATGATCTTCATTCATAGTAAGGCCTCGATTGGAAGACATGAGTTATCTCCCTTTAAGCCTGCAAGTTACTAAGGACACATGGTTCAGTGAATATAAACATTGGTTAGTTCCTGTGTATTGACACAAAGATTTGTTAGGCAATAGCACTCTAACAAATGACTTGCATGTCTAAAGGTAGGTAACTCATGACTTTTAATCGAAGCATTTCTACGCAAGGTATAAAGACCATATTCTCCAGTGATTGTTATAAATGGTTCGGTTTAATATTTCTAGCATCTGAAAAAGGCCGGAGCAAACAACGGCTGAAACCTAGTACAGATAGCAACAAAGACGAGGAAAATAGTCCGAATAATATAAATACTGTAAATACTCCCTCATATCAGAAATATAGACAAATAGAATGATTTATTATTAAACGTCGTACAGATTGTAACAAAGATGAAGACAATTGCCCGAATAATGTAAATACTCTAAATACTACCTCATCTCAGAAATAGAGAGAAACAATAAATCTACACTTTCAACAAAACGTTCACGGCTTCTCGCACTTATCTTCTATGCCAATTTCTCTCGTTGGAACAAACCCTATTTCTGTTTTTAGTATATATATATATATATATATATATATATATATATATATATATATATATATATATATATCTTTTGCAAATTAACTGAAAAAAGACGAATAATTGCTTCCAAGGATTTTTTCTTGATAAAGCGATACCTTGGCGTTGTGTTTTACTTCTGACTGCATTCTCCATTACGTTTGGACTGATGGATCAATTTTGTTTCTTCTGCTTGGTAGCACGACTGACAGCTGAAAGGCTAAGAGAAAAATTATGCAATAAAATCTCTACTGGCTTCAACCATAGCTTCGTTTCCTTATTTAAGTTGATGAATGCTGCCATAATTCTTGCCTTCAAGTCATCTTCGGCGTTACAATTTCTTGGTCTCCCGCTCAACGGTTACCCACCACATAATAATCAAGAATGTTGCAATCTAGGTAGTTAGGTGGCCAGCTGTAATCAGTCATGTGGTTGCAGTAATTGTCTGACAGCCATGTACTAGGTTTTTCTTGTGTGGCATTGTGGAGATCCTGTTGCTTGACATAGGGTCTTCTATCAGCAACTCTCGTGAATATATTCTCAAGGTGTTGAATATGAGACCATCTTCATAAAAATTTGGGAGATCGTTTTTCATAGGGAATACCAGAGTGAGTTGTCTGAGTTGTCGTACTTTCTTAATCACCATTAGAATCATCAAACCATTAGACTCATCACCATTAGACACATCCAAATCTTTCCGAATCCTCTGTCGGTTGATATCTGAATACACTGAAATATTTGCGTCGAAGTTTTCAAGAATGCAACTTATAACAACATGCAGTTTCTAAATTTCTAATGGATTGAGTTTTGTCATGGTGCTCTTTTTCGTATAGACAATCAATTTAAAAATACAAAATGGTGACAGTTTACATATCGCACCTATATATATATATATATATATGTGTGTGTGTGTGTGTGTGTGTGTGTGTGTGTGTGTGTGTGTAAAAGAGATAGAGATATTTGTGGAGAGACTGAGTTGAATGTAGATGAAGAAGTATTCAAGAAATGATTCTAATAGGGAAAAAGCATATGAAACAAAAAACGTGTCATCTTATGTTTAAATATTTTCACGTAGCAAGTTTTCCCTATCGGCCATCATCAACTGCAGGCTCAGAAACATGTGAGAAAAAAGAATGGAAATACGAAGGCTCATTGGCATTCATACTTTTCCAACCGTCTCAGCGGGAATGAAAAAAAAATTCTCGCGTTAGTTTTTATTGGCGGTTACATGGACGAATTTGGTCAGTGGAAAGTCATTTGCAGGCTAAGGAATCTGTCTTCTCATAACAACTCGCAGGGGAAATGATGGAGTGTCTTTGACAAGCGACAAAACTAATGTCGTCGCACATGCTGAAATAGCTTAAATGTAATAGCCAGGGGTTTAAGAATGTAAAGGTTTATTCTTTTACTCGATGCGGACAATCAGATTTTTCTACATATTCCTAATCCTTGTCAATGTAAGCAAATTTTAAAGCATTACTATTCCCCCTTGATCTTCTTTTTCCTTTCATTTCACAAGCTGGGAGAGTTTTATTTTTTTAAAAGGGCATTCCATTTACACAGGGTTAGATATTAAAATACATAGATATGAACAAAATGAAAAATGCTAATTGAAAAGGAATCAATAAATACGTGGCCTGATATATTTTTATTTTATAATAATCGTTTCACCCTAAGCAAGGAAGCATTGTCACTGCTGTGTAAAGTGGTACAGACAGAGGAAAACGGTACAGGGAATATCGAAGAAAGAATGGCATTTAGGGAGGAGGGTGGGATTTAGGGAGATAGGAAATAGCAGTTGACGTTGCATTTAAACATTTAGTGATTGAGGCTATCCGGGAAGCAAGTATACGGAAGGGATCCACAATCAGGTTGTACGAGAAAAGAAACTTCCATAGTAGAAGAGGGAGTTGCTTTTCACTATTTTGATTGTAAAATAATGACCATAATCTTGTAATAATACACTATCGCATTTATTCGATATGATTTTACAATGTTTTTCGCGGTACGAAATAATTAATTTTTACAATTTATTAGCGAACAAAATGCGCAAGAGTAATTCAGTATAGGGGCTTACGAAAAAGGTTCGTTTTAAGGGCGTACAGAGAGACACTAAGAGGGATATAGGTTGAAGATATGGAGGTTAATTATGAGTTTACATTAGACTTGAATAGGTTAAGAGTCCAGTAATCGGAAATCGTCCTCTCGAATCCCTTTCAGAAATCAGTTTTGTTGAAAAACCAGTTCGTACTGAATTTACTTCACAGTTTTGCACTAGACTTGAAGTGGTTAGAATTCGAGTGATCTTGAAGCACTCCAGTAACTCCCAGATTAATGTACGTTGCGTTGAAAATGCTTGGGCTAGACAAAAAAAAAAAAAAGATTCTACAGTCTTCCAGATTATGACGATAAACTACCTCATCCAGCATAGTCGCTGATCGAGTGGTTTTAAGGAGACATGTGCGTTGTGGTGCGGTTGATATCGACTCGGAACGACAAATCGGGGTGCCGAGTTCGAAATCCTTTTGAATTCCTTGCATTCACTTATGCAAAAATACCCTTAAGAAAAGTATTAATCCATCTTTTCCCTCCAGTTATGAGTTAATTAATAGGACAAATTGGATTCTATAGCCTTGGTTTGCAACCAGTCTACCGCAGAATGCAATGGCGACCTATTGCGGGATAATCTTCTACCAGTCAGTCATGTCTCTTTCGAGACATGATCACCCAAAGCGTGTATTACATATTGCACTCAACTGAACCTACCTTAATTGCTGATGTTCCTTTTATTTGCTTCCCCGACAGCTACAATCACCAAGAATTTAAATATAAAGTCAACAGTCATCTCCGATCTCACTAACATGCATTCTCTCTCTCATGCTCCCTTCTCCGCCCACTCCACTCTCATCGGTATTTTCATTTTTTCTTTTACACACTTCCTGACACCCTCTATAACCTGTCACTTTTTCTCATAACTTTCCTCCTATGTAACCCCCTGCAAAACAGTGGAAGTAAAGTGCTTTGCTTCGGGTGACATGATTATAAATAAAGAAAAATACCAGGAAACATTATTGGAACAAAAAATACCAGCAAAACACTTTACAAAAAAGTTAACAAAGTTCGCAGGAAAATAAAATTTTGATATTAAATCACTCATAAAGATTTGATATGTCGTTAAACAAATAAACGAAATGAAACCTAAACTCTACAGTATGAATTTAACTTAAAATTTTATATGTGGTTTAAAAGTAATATAATAATTTCATACAATTTATACATATTATTTTTGTTATATCTATTATGAGTATTATATTTATTTCAAGTTATATATCTATTTTTTAAAAAATTTTTCAACTTTGTTCAGAGCCTTTACTTGTTTCCAGACAATTCACCTGCAGATTGTTTGTCTTATATTGACTTTTTGGTTTTGCTAACCTAAAGTCATATTTTTTAATTTTGCATTTTATACTTTTTTTATAAATTGTTAGTTTGTAGTTGTACTCTCAAATTGGTCGTATGTAATTTTAACTTCAAAAATACATAATATATATAAGGTTTATATAAGGTTTATATACTTATATATGTTCCAAAAGTTGTCATAGGTGATAGTGGGAACAAACTCGCGCTGTATATAAAATACTTTTGTGGCATGCTGCCACAAGTCAAGTTCCAAGCCGGAAAATGTGCAAAGGCACACAACTGGCGCCTCATAACCAGCTAATACTGGTAGATGGAGTTGAACAGCCCAGGATGGCAGTCCATCTGAGCAAAGGCTAATCCTGATTTTAAAGCCCCGCTGCTTTTTAGCAATTCAAAAACGGGAAAGACCATGCAATTAAATCCATGCAGAAAACTCGGTAGGGAGCCACGTAGGTGGTTGGCTGTTAGCCGTAACAATTTTCCGGCAACTCCAAATGTACTGCCTTTTATTTTTTTGTGTTATGTCGGTACGACCGAGAAGAGGGGCATGTTTTCTAGGTAGCTTACTGCCTACATATACCATTGGCGGTGATCAGGCCATGTAAAGGTCAATCTAGTTTCACCACCAAAGAAACTGAATGTTGACCAAACAGGATATTACCTTTATCTCATGAAATAAACAGATATTTACAGTACTGGTAAGAAATTTGACATTATGAACTGAAGGGGGATCATTTGAACACAGTGGGTGCATAATTTTTACTTTCCATATTTAAAGATTAAATATAAAATGGAAAACGCATGACAAGTTCAGTAGACTAATGAAGACGTTTTCTACTCCCAGATTTCTTGGTGTAGCGTGGTTTTAGCATAGTTTAGCATATGATACAGCATTGGAATCCCTATCAAGGAATTGCGGATAGATATACACAATCAAAAAAGGGGTACGCCTCGCAAGAGTAGACAGATCACCGGAACTAGATAGCGAGACTATATTTGTCTATATTTATAGTAGAATGAACTAAATGATATAAAAAGATAGACTATTAAATTAAAAAAGGTATTTTATGTCTATTTATACCATATTATTTTTCTTCAAAGAAGTGAATGTTGCAGATGTAAAAAAAATAAGTTAAATGTATATTCACTCCAGGAAACATGGGTTATTGTCAGTGGTTTGAGAAAAATAATCGAAGGAAAGAAAAATCAAAATTAAATCCAACGTATTTAAACGTTGCTGAAAAGGCATCATGCCATCGACACTATTCGATTTAATTTTCGAGGAAAACATCACGATGCTTTTAAAACAATTTTGGTACTGCTTAAAATACACTGGATGCTCTTTCTTTCTCTTTACTTTCTCGTACCCCTGAAGATGACTCAGGCAAGTTGGAAAATTGGATGGAATAAAAAATGTGTTCTATTCTTTTTACACCAACAGCATGAAAATTTGACAAATTTCCAGTTTTAGAAAATAAGGATTAGTTGTTTTAATAGATATAAATTATCTCTTTTTTAATCTAATATAAACATATTTATAAATGGAACTTTGCCTGAGTGTGTGTGTGTCTGTGTGTGTGTGTCTGCGTGTATGTGTGTATCCGTTACCTATAGACTCCGAAACGGTTAAACCGATTTACTTGAAAATTTACACAGTTAAATTATCAGCGTCTGCGAGTGTTCTTAGCTAGGTTTTGTGTTGAGGTACCCCCGATAAATATCGAAAATCGATAATCCAAAAAATCGAGTTATAGAAGGAGTGGTCCGATTTTAATCAAATTTGATACATTCATAGACAATGGTATAAGAAACGATATTTAAATGTTTCAAGGTTGCAGTTCTTACAATAGTGCAGAAATTTTGATATCGATACCAGGAAATCAAAATTTGACTTACATCCATTCATTTTTCTTTCAGTCTACGGTTTTGCTTTAACTGGAAACAACGATTGCTTTTTAGTCTTTCGAGCCAACGTCCAAGGAGTCTGAGCTCCAGGACCATGGATTAGCTTTAAAGCTTTCATTACACCCGAACAACCCCGGGCTATACTGCTAGTAAGACATATTTGCAAAAACAATTTCAGAAAAATATGCTAAACACATGCAACCCCCCCCCACACACGTGTGTGTGTGTGTGTGTGTGTGTGTGTGTGTGTGTGTGTGTGTGTGTTAGTGTCGGGGTTGGCTATTGATAAATAATGAGGCAGGCATTAAAAGTATTGAAAGGAACGGATTGGAAGAAAATAGTGGAGACTGTAATATGTACTGCGCTTGGTTGCCACAATATTATCTTCAAAGATCTTCTCTATTTACAACTAAATTTAAAAGCTGAAATATTAAAGTGTTCACGTGTACGTTTCCATATTGATTATACATATTGAGCTATTAGAATCTTCAGAGAAAATGTTGCGTATTTTTCTTTTTTCATTTAAAAAAAGAAGCCGTTTAAATATTCTTTGAGAAATTTACAAGAACGCAGCTGATAAACAAGCTAAAACACCTGCCAACAAATCTCTCTTCCGAACACAGACATGCTTTCAGCAGATTTGATTCAAGATTTGAAAGAAGAAACTGATCGTCATCGTCATTGCAAACAACAAGAGCAGCATCATTTTTATCTTAAATTTTAAATCGTATCTAAATAATACACATTTTTAAAATAAGAAAGTATACAGCAAATTCAGTAATATAAATTTAAAAGCAATTGAATAAAGAGAAAATCTTTATATACTCTGTTTTTTTGTTATTTCTATATTGTGTTTGTTCCTCTGTCTTTTCAAAAATAATACTCTTTATTCATAGTAATATAGCACCAACAGAACAATATGCGCATGCCTGTGAGTAAACCTTACCTGTTATTATGAATTCGGCCATTTTGCTTTACGTTTTGACAAAATGAAAGTTATTTTTCAGTGATTCCATTACTGTTTTTCTTCAAATATGTTTTTTTATATTCTTGGTATTGTTTTATTTTGTAATTGAAAACCTAATGCGTTTACCTTGCGTCTAAAAAATTTAAACGTATAAAAACTAATTGTCTTTCACTAAAATATTATGTACGTACCATCAATACTGACAGCTTGAAAACATCTACATAAATAAATGAAAAACTTCTAATTATGTTCATTTCTCATGACTATCAATAAATAGAATAGTTTTGTTTCTGTTACGGCTTGGTCATTCAAAGAAAATGAGTCAGTCTTTGATAGGTCTTCTGTATAAATTTGGAGTCGTACCAATCGCAATGTTCATTGAAAAACTTTGGTGATAAATAAGCGTAATTAATTTGAATTCATCGTTTTCCAGTAAATCCGAAAATGATAGGAGAAATACATAATCATAACAGTGGTTGAAACAATTTATAAAAGAATCACTGCACTTAGAGAGTGTACGAATCTATTTTCAGAAAAAAGTATATTTGAGTTAACGTTAAACTAGTTCAATGAAGTGATTCCACCTTCCAACAAAAACAAACTAGTCATTCTAACTGTGAATCTTCTTACATGAACTCACGATCTTCTTTTTTCCTTCTTCTTTTATGTGCCCTGTCCTTTCAGTACGTAGACGATCATGACTTTCCACATCTCCCTGTCCCTGGTGGCTCTTAGCACGCTTTTTCCTGTTACACCACGCAACCCTCGTTTCGTCAACCACTTGATCAGATCCTTTAAATATGTTATCCTCTGCTTTCCCCAGTCTTTTTTTCCCTCTATCTGGCCTGTTTGTATCAGGTTCTCTAAGCCCTCTTTTGCCATTACATGTCCCAGGAACTTCAGCTGTCTTTTCCTGATGCTTAGTATTATTTTCCTTTTCATTTCCATCACTTCCAAAACCTCAGCATTGCTTACATGCTCGATTCATGATATCCGCAGCATCCTTCTGTAGAACCACATTTCAGTTACCTCAATTTTTCCTTCATCTTTGATGATAATGTCCAGTATTCACTGCCATATTGAAGAAATGACAACACATAGCAATCCAGTACTCTCTTCCTTGTTTCTTGCAAAATTGTCCTGTTTCTTAATTCTTTAGTCAACATCTGGAATGCTTCTTTCGCCATGGCAATTTGTCTTCGTATCTCAGTGTTGCACTTTCCGTCTTCTGTTAGAACACTTTCCAGGTATTTACATTTTTGTACCTGCTTGATTTTAGTATCCCCCACCTATATTGGCATTTTGGGATACCCTTTTTGCTGATGACCATGCATTCAGTTTTCTTGCAGTTTATTTGTAGTCCTATCTTTTCGCTCTCTACAGCTACCTTCTGTAGAAGGTCTTTTAGTTTCTTTTCTGTGTCTGCTATCAGCATTGTATCATCTGCCTACCTTATCTAATTTAAATTGTGGCCTCTGATGACGAATCATGGTATAACTTAAGTTTCTTTATTATTTCACTTCTATCTTTGATCTGTCAATTTTCTTCGATGATTATCCTTCACACTAGTACGGTATGCAGTCTGATTGGATGTCTATATTGGCCGAGAAGGAGTAAGAAAAGACGCTATCAGGAAGTAATTCCGATCTTTCAAAAGAGATGAGAAGGTTTCAGTTGAATGTAGCTACGTCACATCAGAGTAAACAGCAACTCTTAGGGCGGGAAAGATACTTTGATTGATCAATAGCGAATGAATTAGATTCTTGATAAAAAAATAAAATGATGAAAACGAGAAAAATGAGTCAAGAGGCAGAAACTGAAACGGAAGCATTCACTCGAAGGGCTTCTGAACAAAGAAAGATCAGGAGGTAGAAAAGGGCTGATCTGACGCAGAATAAATATATATTCCCTTTTTAATTAATCGCCATTATTCATATGACCAGTATCGACACGATTCATTTTGTGTTGAGGGCTTCTTGGCATTTCACTAGTTTTAGAATTTCTTTGAGATAATCTATTAAAAAATGTATTACTGTTTCTTCACTTATGTATTTGATATATCTCGCCCAGTTTCCATTTCTCTCTCTCTCTCTCTCTCTCTCTCTTTACCAATCTATCGATCTATACAATTTACATTACCTCGTATCACTTTAAGAATGTATGAATATAAGTAACAGTCAATGCTGAAAATAACTCAGCCTGATCACCAAAACTAATCAAATTAATTTTTTGATTTTCTATCTAAACTTATTTATAAATGGAACTTTGTGTGTGTGTGTGTGTGTGTGTGTGTGTGTGTGTGTTTCAGTTACATATGGATTCTGAAACGGCTGAACAGATTTTCTTGAAAATTTACACAGTTGTACTATAAGCGTCTGCGAGTGTTCTTAGTTAGGTTTTGTGTCGAGGTACCCCCGGTAAATATCGAAAATCGATCATCGAAAAAATCGGTTTATAGAAGGAGTGGTCCGATTGTCATCAAATTTGATACACTCATAGAAAAAGACATAAGAAACGATATTCAGAAGTTTCAAGGTTGCAGTTCTTACAATAGTGCAGAAAATCGATAATATATATATATATATATATATATATATATATATATATATAAAAGGCAAGATGTTTGTGTGTCTCTGTTTACCTGCCTGTAATTTTGTATTTTTTCAGCCCTTTTATTTTAGTTTGTGCTTTGGGTTTGGCTCTAAGTAGGTATAATTGTAGTTCTTAGTCTCAGCCATGATACCATTTACTCAGAGGACTTATTTAGCCTTCAAAATTCAGTTTACGACCAAAAAAGCTTATTTGATATCGATACCAGGAAATCAAAATTTGACTTACATCCATTCATTTTTCTTTCAGTCCACGGTTTCGCTTTAACGGGAAACAACTATTGCTTTTTAGTCTTTCGTGCCAACGTCCAAAGTGTCTGAGCTCCAGGACCATGGATTATTTTTAAAGCTTTCATTACACCCGAGCAACGCCAGGCTATACTGCTTTTTTACTCATATTTTCAGTGCGGACTCATTCCTATAATATTTCAACAGCTTCTCAAAGGTATAGATTACTCAAAACTGTTCGCATATACTGGCATTAGTCTATATTTCTGAGATGTGATAGTGTAACTAAATTATTTAGTTCAGATTATTGTCCTCATCTTTATTATCATATTCCTAATTGCTGCGTTTCGACCGTTGTACACTTCTATCTTGCTCAGGTTATATATGCTAAAATATTGAACAGAACACTCCATTTTGTCTACCAGAGTAGATTGTTCTAATTCCACCAATTTTTTCAAGGACTTCTTCTTCTTCTTCTTCTTCTTCTTCTTCTTCTTCTTCTTCTTCTTCTTCTTCTTCTTCTTCTCTGTGCCATATCCTCTCAGGACGTAGGCAATCATGGCTTTCCACATCTCTCTGTCCCTGGTGGCTGTTAGCACTCTCTCTTTTGTTGCACCATGCAAGCCTCGTTCCGTCATGCACCTGATCAGGTCCTTCAAATATGTTATCCGCTGCTTTCCCTTGTCTCTTTTTCCCTCTATCTAGCCTGTTAGTAACAGGTTCTCGAAGACCTTCTTTCTCATTGCATATCCCAGGAACTTTAGTTGTCTCTTCCTGATGCTCAGTATTTTATTTTCATTTTCGTCTCCATCCTTTCGAAAACCTCGTCATTGCTCACATACTCGGTCCATGATATCCGCATCATCCTTCTGTAAAACTATATTTTAGTTGCTTCAAGTTTTTTCTTTATTTTTGATGATATTGTCCAGCATTCACTGCCTTACTGAAGAACTGATATCACATAGCAATCCAGTACTCTCCTTTTTGTTTCTAGTGAAATTGTCCTGTTTGTTAATACTTTACTCAAGTTCTGGAACGTGTCGTTACCAATGCCAATTCGCCCTCGGATCTCAGTGTCGCACTTTCCGTCATCTGTTAGAACACTTCCTAAGTATTTATCACATGACCCAATTAATAAAAATGTTGTTTGATTTAATCTAATACAGATTATTCACGATTGTTCAGAAATATTTGGTTTAGTCTATATTTTTCTGATGAGGTATTGTAACTAGATTATTTACATAGTTCGAACTATTGTTCTCATCTTTATTGTCATAATAGTAATTACGGCGTTTCTACACTCCAGCCTTCTTCAGGATATATATATAGAAATTTCGAACCGAACACTAATTTTTCTACCGGGGTCGATTTTTCTAGTTCCACCGATGTTCTCAAGGACACAAGGCACAGTAAATAAAAATAATGTTGATTGAAGTAATCCAGTAATTTGACCCAACGGCTTAGGAGTTCAATACCTGACCACAACAGAGATGAAAACAATCTTGGAGAGTTGAATTACTAAGAAGAGATAATTGAAGCTTGGATATCTAGAAAGACCTAACACGTGAAATTAGAATAATCGAAGAAATGAAAGATTTGGTTCAAAATTACGTCTGAAGGCCGGAGGGCACAACGGCTGAACATCATGTATATGACACTTCTTCTCTCGCACTTCGCGCCTGTGGAACTCGCTCCTTTATTCTTGCTTTCTTGACGGCTAAAACCTCCAGGAATTTAAATGCAATGTCAATACTCATGTATTAACCACTTGACTCTAGTTCTTTCCCCACCCCGTATATCCTTTTCTTTCTTTTGAAACTGTCATCATACTTGTATTCCCATCCTTCTATTGCTTCTTTCTAACTGGTTCGTCTTCCTCTTCACTATCTTCTAATTAACCTTTTTACACTTATGTAGCCCCCTGCACACCAGTGACATTACCGCCTTGCTCGGGGTAATACGATTAAAAAGAAAATAAAAAGAAATAAAGTTTAGGACAATAGTCCGAACAGTGTATATAGTTTAAATATTGGTATTACTGAAAGGTTCGTTTTATTAATTTTACTTGTTACTAAATTTGATTTTGTTTAATATGAGAGCTTCTTTTAACTACATTTTGATGCGTCTACGCATTTTTTAAGTTATTTTTTATTCTATCCTCTTTAACAAACACAACCCAAAGTGCTCAATTTCCTGGCCATCCCTAGAATGTTGCAAAAGATATTTTTTTCATCTAAAAACTATGCATTCATTTTCTTACAGTTAATGGATAATCATCAATATTTGCTTTCATCCAATCATGAAATAACATTCAGTCTGCTGTAAACAGTCGCAGGAAATGTTTTGTTTCTTTTAACACATCTAAAATGAAACTGCTCTCCATTAATTTTTTTTTTTTTTGCCTTCCGTCAGCATGACACTGTATCCGATTACTGTTATATTTTCCCCCTGACATTAAGGGGAAAGATTATCGCAAATCATTACTGTCTGGATTTTGGGGATGAGGCCATTTGAACAAGAACGATATACCCGCGTAGATTAAATAAAGGCTCCCTTTCCGAATTCTTTGAAGGTTACCCGAATCGATATACATATTGTGGAACAATATAAATTGTAAAATATTCACAGCCATGTAGATAAGTTTAATACCGGTTTCTTTGTTTCAAAGGATATTTTCATATGTCATTTTACATTGTTTAGCATTTGGATGCTATTTTTCGCTATTTTTTCTGTGTTCCGGATTCTTGCATCACATTTTCCGTCTACAGGAATAGAACTACACACTTGTGTAAATTAAATATCTGAGTTCGAATTCCAGTTGATTTCCTTGCATTCACTTACGTGCAAACACCCTCGAGAAAGTTATTAATCCGTCTTGGTCGGCAACCAGTCTAACGCAACCAGCAATGCCAACCGACTGCGTGATAGCCCTGTCAGTCATGTCTCTTTCGAGAGATGATCGCCCAAAGCGTGTATCAGGTATGACACTTAACTGACTGACTGAATATAATAGTTGAAAACATAATTAAGGCTTCTACTGGGTATAAAGTTGGATATCAGTTTTATATTGTTATGAAGTAATAAACTGGTTCCCTATAGTTAATACTTAATAATATAATACATCTTTTCCCTCCTCTAGATATGAGTAAAATAATAGACAGAATGGGTTCTATAGCCATGGCTGGCAACCAGTCTGACGCAGAAAGCAATGGGAACTTACTGCGGAATAATCTTCTGCGCAGTCAGTCATGTCTCTTTCGAGACATGATCGCCCAAAATGTGTATCATTTATGGAACATAACTGAATGACAATATAATAGTTAAAAACATGATTAAGGCTACTGCTGGATATAAAGTGGGGGATCAGTTTTATATTGTCATGAAGTAATGAACTGATCCCCCCTCTAATCAATACTTAAAAATATAATACATCACGTCCCTCTAGCTATGAGTCAAATAATAGGACAGATTGGGTTCTATAGTCTCGGCTGGCAAACAGTGTGACGCAGAAAGCAATGGCAACCTACTGCGGAATAATCTTCTGCACAGTCAGTCATGTCTCGAAAGAGAGATGATCACCCAAAGTGTGTATCACTTATGGAACTTGACTGACTGACAATATAATAGTTGAAATTATGATTAAGGCTTCTGCTGGGCATAAAGTGGGGGGATCTGTTTTATATTGTTATAAAGTAATAAACTGACCGCCCAGTAATTAATACTTAATAATATAATGTATCACTTCCCTCTCTAGCTATGAGTCAAATACTGGGACAGATTGGGTTCTGTAGACTTGGCTGGCAACAAGTCTACCGCAGAAAGCAATGGCAACCTACTGCGGGATAATCTTCTGTCCAGTCAGTCATGTCTCTTTCGAGACATGATCGCCCAAGCGTGTATCACGTATTGCACTTAACTGATTGATCCTTATCTCTCTCTCTCTCTCTCTCTCTCTCTCTCTCGTCTAACTGAGCGTTGTTTTAATGGCTTACAGGAATATTTCAAACCGTAATAAATTCAAATATGTGTGCTTCGACCATTAGAATTGTACATAACATGATATTTCTCTCTCATAATCTTAACTAAATAGTTTGTTTTAAGATATTCTATTATCAACAACAGCTACATAGCATTTTATCAGGCTCAAATATGATTTTAAGCAAAGTAGCTGGTTGTTTCATATATAAAAGAACATACTCTTTTAGATATGTTTTTTTTTGTGTGTGCCATGAGTGGTCACGTTCTTATCCATGTCATTGAAGTTTGATACATATCCTTGGCCTCTCTCTCTCAGTCGATCTCAAGTGGAATGGATACATTGAATCAATAGCTACATATACTGCAACGAAGGATCGCTTGACGTGTGTCGAGGGACGTGTTAATTACGTTTGTATTTTTCTCTCTGCAACCGTCTTCTTGTTCCATCTTTTTATTTCGTTTTCTGGGGTTCTGAACAAGTCATTTGAAAATTCCCTTCCGGATGTGATTCTGGCCTTTTCCATTGGACGACAAAGAAATTATTTGTCGGCTTGAGAAAAGGGCCCGTAAAAAGAATTTGTTTTTCATAATTAAGGATTATTTGATGTTTTTTAGATTTTTCTTATTGTTTTATGGGCTGAGAAACCTTTTGCATCGAGATGTAAAATTTTCTTGAATTTGGTGTGTGCTAATGAAAGTTTGTAAATTCAAAAATAATAGTTTTTTCTTTCTAACACAATCAACGAATTAGTGCTTAGCATTTAAATTTTTTTTCACTACAAGGTCAATATGTCAGTCCAGGATGTTTTTTCTCGTCGAAATCAATTTTGCATATTTATAAATCATTTTGCAGTTATAATTTGTCCGTACATTGAATACTGTTGGCATAACTAGTGCTCATGCTAATTTTCTCGGGGTTCTTGACAAAATCCAGAGGAAGATATGCAATGTAAGTTGTCCTGATGAATTGGCGCGTCTTCAGTCACTTTCTCACCGACGGAAGATGCCTTCCCTGTGTCTCATCTACAAATACTTATACGGATTCGGCTCAGATGAACTTAGCTCACTGGTACCTCCTATATATGAATTTACTCGAGCAACAAGATTAGCAACTAGGTCTCACCTTTTTACTGTGAAACCAATAAATTTCAAACGCAATTTCTACTCCACAAGATTCATTTCTCGCACTTTCCGCCTGTAGAATTACCTTCCGTTTACTTGCTTTCCCGACAGCTACAATCTTTAAGAATTCAAATGGAAACTCATTCGCCATCTCCTATCTCACAAACTTGGATCCTCCCTCTCGTGCTCCTTTCTTCGTCCACTACCCTCTATCAGTATTCTCGTCCTTCTCTTCCCCACTTCCTGACAACCCCTATAAACTGTTAGACTTTCACATAAGTTTCCCTCTGTGTAACTCCCTGCTCAACAGTGGCAGTAAAATGCCCTGCTTGAGGTGACACGATTACAAAAAACCTCCGCTAGTAGTTATTGCCACACAAATATGCATATGCACAAAAATATCATCTACCATGTATTCATTTGTGAAAACAGAATAACATATATCTTATGTTTATTACTTCCAAGCCTTCTCCTTAAAAGAAACAATCCAGTATTGTTAAGCGATCTCACATGAGAAAAATATCATCACATAATTTAAGTCACCATCAATGTAATATCCTATTAGTGATTTTGAAGTTATAACCATTTTGAGTTAATCCTAGTTAAAAAAGATATTTTAATAAATAGATATATGGATAGATATGAACAGATATATAGATAGATAGATAGATAGATAGATAGATAGAATGAGATAGCTAGCTAGATAGATAGATAGATAAACAGAATGAGATAGATAGATAGATAGATAGATAGATAGATAGATAGATAGAATGAGATAGATAGATAGATAGATAGATAGATAGATAGATAGATAGATAGATAGATATGAACAGAATGATAGATAGATAGATAGATATGAACAGAATGAGAGATAGATAGATAGATAGATAGATAGATAGATAGATAGATATGATGGAGAATGAATAGAATAGATAGATAGATAGATAGATAGATAGATAGATAGATAGATAGATAGATAGATAGATAGATGTGATAATCATATTTTGATCTATACTATTGCTGGGTATATAAGAATTGTTCTTAAAACACACATGTACATTCAAACTACTCTCTCTGTATTTACATTATTCGGACTATTCTCCTCATCTTTGTTGTCATTTGTATGACGTACGACCATTGTGCGTTCCGGCCTTCTTCATGTGTTTTGAATTTCAAACCAAATCCTTTATTACAATCACTGGGGTATATGAACGCCATTCCTTGCGTAAAGCCTCGAGGGGACGTCATGAGCTACATCCCTTTAACCTTGCAAGTTACTTACATATACCCCATATACCCCAGTGATTGTAATAAACGGTTCGGTTCAAGACTCCTAGCACCTGAATGAGGCCGGAGTGTAAAACGGCTAAAAGGTCGTACAAATGGCAACAAAGATGGCAACAATAGTCCGAATAATGTAAATAGTGTAAATACGACCTCATCTCATAAATATAGACAAATAAATTGATCTATTATTAAACGTCGTACAATTGGCAACAAAGAAGCGGACAATAGTCCGAATAATGTAAATACTGTAAATACTACCTCATCTCAAAAATATAGACAAATAGAATGATCTATTATTAAACGTCGTACAATTGGCAACAAAGATGAGGGCAATAGTCCGAATAATGTAAATAGTGTAAATACTACCTCATCTCAGAAATATAGACAAATAGAATGATCTATTATTAAACGTCGTACAATTGGCAACAAAGATGAGGACAATAGTCCGAATAATGTAAATAGTGTAAATACTACCTCATCTCAGAAATATAGACAAATAGAATGATCTATTATTAAACGTCGTACAATTGGCAACAAAGAAGCGGACAATAGTCCGAATAATGTAAATACTGTAAATACTACCTCATCTCAGAAATATAGGCAAATATTTCCACTGTATTCTTTACTTTTAAGATAAAATATATTTACAGACACAATATTATAAAACATTTAAATCTTTCAACGGTGACAATAATGTAACTCATATTAAAGAATAGGTTCGAATTAAATAAAAGATTTGTTTTCTGAAAATTTATCGGGATATTACTGAAATCCTCACTAGATACTTTCACTAATCTTATGTATCGGTGCATAAGACGCAAGATTTGAAATGGAAATCATTCAAAAATATCTTACTTCCCTTCCGCTTAATTTACTGGACATTTGTTTTTCTTAAGAACGTTATATTCTAAACATTCGGTAAATTCTTAACACTCAAGCGTCAAAGTGCAGTTATGAAAGAAGTATTATGTGGGTCGTCATATAATCCCAGATAGAGGAGAACGAAACTTTTTTTTTTTTGCTTCCATCAATTTTCATGGTTTAGGAAAGTACATTATTTATATTTCTGGTTATTTATTCAACCCCCACTTCTTGTAATTTATCCTGATTTCTTAATGCCAACTAAATTTCTAAATAAATACTATCAGAATTATTCTTTTCTGCTTGTCGTTTGCTTCGCCATAAAAAACAAGAAAAGCAGTCCAAACGTTTTTCTTTTCCCGAGGAAATTAATTTAAATCGGTTGACACATTTCAAATCTGGAATAAATTTATTTTTCTTCTTTCTGACATTGCTTTTCTCCAAGACAATATTCTTGTTCAGGTTTTTGTTATGTTTTCCTTTCCTAACTTACACTTTTGATTTTTTCTTTCTAGATTTTTTATTCGTTCGGTTTGTCAGGAATTAAGTTTACGTCGGCTAATTTTAAATTTTCTCTTTTACGTTCGAGTTTTTTCTCCTTACTGCTTATTGTTCTTCATTTTAATTTCCCTTGTTATTTCAGAGAAAGGCACTTTTCGTCGGTGAGAAAGTGACTGAAGACGGGCGACCAAATCGGGACAATTAATGGGTTGAAGTATAAACCTAGTAAAGTATACACAAGTATATAAGTTAATAAAAACGAATTAACTGATGTTTGACAGTGAGTGGCTACACACGTCATTTTAGGAAAGTTTTGTACATGAACAGGATGTGCTTTGTGGTGCAGTGGATATCGGCTCGGAACGACAAATCGGGGTACCGAGTTCGAATTCCAGTTGAATTCCTCGCATATACTTAAGTACAAATACCATTGGAAAAGGTGTTAATCCGTCTCTTCCCTCCCGTTATGAGTTAAATAATAGAACGCATTGGGTTCTATAGCTTTGGGTAGAAACCAGTCTACCGCAGAAAGCAATGGCAATTTACTGCGGGATAATTTTCTGCTCAGTCAGTCATATCTCGTTCACTAAACTGATTCTCCATATAACCATTACGGATTTACCTATAAAAATGAATCTTTCGATTTTTGCAATTTCCTGTTTATATTTATATTGCTAATCATATTCGTCCATATTTTCATTTTTATTTTGTTTAATTTTACTTTCTCCCCAGTCTGCTTTCATTCGCTATTTTATCATTGGAGCATATCAGTTAAGTGCTATACGTTATACACGCTTTGGGCGATCATGTCTCGAAACAGACATGACAGACTGGGCAGATTATTATCCCGTAGTAGGTTGTCATTGAATTCTGCGGTAGACTGGTTGCCAGCCAAGGCTATAAAGCTCAATCTGTCCTGTTATTTAACCAATAAGAAGAGGGAAGAGACGGATTAATACCTTTCCCAATGGTATTAGTGCGTAAGTGAACGTAAGGAATTCAAATGGAATTCGAAATCGGCACCCCGGTTTGTCATTCCGAGTCGATATCCACTGCACCACAACGCACATCCCACTGAACCACAACGCACATCCATTGAAACATATATTCTTTTTAATTTTCTTTATATATTATTCGTTGTTTTATTCGTTTTTTTTTATATTTTTTTCTAAAATGGTCTTTTCCCTTTTGTTCTTTTCATTTTTTTATTTATGTTTTTCACCGTTTCATTCCCTGAGTTTTCTTGAATTTTTTAAACTATTCAAAATTTGTTCTTTTAGTCTCTTCTTCTTTTGTTTATTTCTATCTTTTCGCTATGTCTTCTGATTCTCATACAATTCTTTTCAACTTTATGGGCAAATAAATTTGTTCATAAAAATTGTAAAACAAATTGTAGGGTCATCAGATTTCGATCAAAATGTGTCTTTGCAGCTGTTGCGCAGTTAACTAAATTAGGGTTTAAAATTACCGACATACGAAATGGCCTGTGCGTTCACCAGATTTGTGAACCCTATCGAATCTCTGGCGCCTTTATGCTGTCGGGAACACTTTTCATTTAAGAACAGATCAACGCGAACAACTGCAGCAATTTTAGACGCTATATTTCTGACGAAGTACTGAATCTGAATTCTTTTAGTAATAGAAAATTCTTATGAGAAAAAATGTTCTTTTTAGCCTTCTTCGTTCCTATAGCGTTCTTCATTTCTACTTTCTAACCTTCTTCATTCCTTCTTTTTAACCTTCTTCAATCTTACATATAAATCTTCTATAAATACTTTCACGGCTTCTGCTCCGATGAACTTAGATCACTAGTGCCCCCTAAATACGAATTTGAACGAGATACTAGATTAGCAACTCGATCCCACCCTTTTACAGTGAAACCGATAAAATGCAGCCGTAACTTCTACTTCAACAGTTTCTTTCCTCGCACTTCCCGACTGTGGAATTCTCTTCCAAATGATTGCTTCCCCGACGGCTACAATCTCCAGGAGTTTAAATGTAAGGTCAATAGACGCCTCCTAACACACTAAACTGCTCCCATTCTATCAAGCACTCTTCCCATCTGCCCAACCCTCATCCTCGCTATCCTTACTCATCTGTCATTCCTCTTTTTTAATCTTCTCTATTCCTAGATTTTAGAGTTTTTATTGCTTATATTTAGCCTTTTCGTATTACCCTTCTACTTTCTTGCTATTCAGCTTTTTCATTCCTACATTTTAGCCTTCTTCATTCCACCATTTTAGCCTTCTTCATTAATCTATTTTAACCTTTTTAATTCCGTTATTTTAACCGTATTCATTCCTATATTTTAGCATTCTTCTTTTCTACATTTTGGTTATATTTATTCCATTATTATAACCTTTGTCATTAACACATTTCAGCTTTCATAATTGCTACATTTTAACCTTTATCATTTCTACTAATGAGCTTTCTATATTCCTCCTTCTTACCTTTTTACGTTCCTATATTTAGCCTTCTTTATTTCGTCTTTTTAAGCTTATTCATTTTCTTTAGCATTCGTCATTCCTATTTTTAGCCTTCTTCATTCCTTCAACTTTAACCTTCTTCATTCCTTCTTTGTTTTGTCTTCATATTCCTAATTTTTGCTTTCTTCATTTCTACAATTTAGCTTTCGTCATTCCTCAGATGTAGCTTTCTGTGTGTGTTTTTTTTTTTTTGCTCTTTTCATCCTACTTAGAGCCGTTTTTAATTTTAACCCTTGTTCATTCCTCCATTTTAGCCTACATCATTCCTACATTTTGCCTTCTGCATTACTCCTTTTACCTATCTTTATATCAAATTTTTAGCCTTCTTCATTTCTCCAGTTTAGCCTTCCTCATTCTTCAATTTCAGCCATCTTCATTCCTCTTATTTAGTTTTTTTCATTTTTACTGTTTAGCCTTCTTCATCCCTCTATTTCAGCATTTTTAAATCCTATATTTAGTTTTCTTTATTGCTTTTTTCAGCCGTCTTTATTTTCTAATAGGCTTATTTATTCATCATTTTAGCTATTTTCATTATTCTTTTCAGCATATTCCGTTCCTGTTTAGGCTTCTTCATTCCTCCTTGTTAAATTTCTTAATTCATATTTTTAGCCTTCTTTATTCTTCAGTTTTAGCCTTCTTCCCGATTCCTCATTTTTAATTTCTTCATTCTTACAATTTACTCTTCTTAATTGCTCAAATTTAGAATTCTTCTTTTCTAATTCCTTCTTCCCTGCCTTCTCACTTCCACATATTTACCATTCTTACTTCATTCTTCTTAGTCTTCTTTATTATTTTGTTTGTTCTTCTTCATTCCTACATTTTACCCTAATTCATTACTGTGACACTGCCACACAGCTGGCTCACTGCCCCTGGTCAGGAATCTGTTGTGATGATGATGACCTGAACCTGAATCAGGGTTGATGCTGTCGAAACGGAACCAATTATGACGACACTCTAGAGTCGCTACTCGTGATGAGGGCCTCATCACAGCAGCTGGTTCTCAAGACGTCTATTACAATGGTGAATTTCCTGTCCACACTGTGTTCTTTGAGCTCAGGAAAGTCACATTGAAAACCCGGTAGCCGTTTCTCTACCACCTCAAACCAGACCGGACACATGTGTACACTTGTGCTTAAAAAAAATATACACGGCGGCCAAAAAAATAAAAAAAAACAAACAAAGAAACAATAAAGATAAAAAATAAAGAAATAAAGAAATAAGTTCGAAGACACGTGGATGAGCTACGGAAAAAGTATTTATATATATAAAAAAAATTAATGATAAAAGCAGAATATACAGTCAAAGTTTACAAAGGAACAAAAGATTCGTCTAAATAATCAGAGCTTTCAATTTTCCCAGTTGCTTTAAAAAGAATAAATTTTTTTCAGGGCTCTTTATCGGAACTTTACGGAAATAGTTGAAGAGGAGCAAACGGTAGCGACGGCGGTAGTGGGGTCGTTTGGTCTCTGTCGCTGGGCAGCTCTGAAACTTAACTTAGCGCTATGCAGAAGCTTTACGGAAATGGCCGAAGTGGCGCGTTCTGGTGATGATAGTAGATTTGTCTTGTCTACTTCGCTCGGAAAAAAAATCTCTTTTCAGTTAGTTTAACTCTTTATCGGCTCATTCTGTTTCTATGCATCTTTAGATAGGACTCTGTTGGAGGCGCAGTGTTCGATTTTAACTCTTTTAAGTTGATCAGCGACGGCTTTTTTACGTTTCTTTACATCTTCAGCCCGGAGTTCTATGGAAGGCGACCAGTCTTCTTGGTCGTGACTCCTTTTCCCTCAGTCGTTACATCTCGACTGTAACTCTAAAGACTACTTCAACTTCACTGATTTTTCTCACTGGGCTCATGATTTTTATTGTTCTCCCCAGTTCTCCTGGTGGATGAATAACGGACATTGGATATGTATGCAAATCAAATTTTTGACCAATGAGATTTCTTTCCACCTACACATTTCAAGCTGGAGTTATATCATTCCCTTGATTTAACCAATGAAGTAACAGCACCTCACATTACGTAATTTTCTCTTTGTCCTTTTCTTCTTAATTACATCATTTTAGGTTTTCAAAATTGTTTTTAATCCTTTCCCATCAAATTACTACATATTAGCTTTATTCTTTAGTATATTTTAACCTTCTATCCTCAAATTTAACTTTATTCATTCGTACATTATAAACTTATAATTCCTACATTTCACCTAACTTCATTCATAAATTTTAGCCATTTTCATTCCTATATTCAATCTTCTACACTTTGTTTAGCTTTCTTCACTCCTCCTTTTTAGCCTTCATTATTTCTACTTTTCAGCTTTCTTCATTTTCACAATTTTTTCTTTTTCATTCCTAAACATTACCTTCTGCATTCCTTTGTTTTAACCTCTTTCATTCCTCTTCATAGCATTGTTCATTCCTCTAGCTATTTTTTCCTGCATTTTTGCCTTCTGCATTCATGCATTTTAGCCATCTTAATTCCTACTATATAGACTTCCTCATTATTCATTTTTAGCCATTTTCATTGCCTTTTAGCGATCTTCATTGCTACATTTAATCTTCTTCATTTTAACCTACTTCATTCGTCATTGTTAGTCTTCTTCATTCCTCATTTTTAACCTTTCTCATAGATTCATTTTAGCATTTTATATTCCTTCCTTTTTGACTTCATCATTCATTATTTTCAGCCATTTTCATTCTTCCTTTTAATTCCTGTTCATTCCCCCGTTTCAACCATCTTCAGTCTTCCATTTTAGACTTCTTCATTCCTATTTTTAGCCTTCTTCAATCCTACTTTTTCGCGTTCCACATTCCTCATTTTTCTTTTACATTTCTCATTTTTACTTTATTAATTCTTCTCTTTTAGCTTTCTTCCTCCCATTCTAGGCCTCTTTATTCCTATATTTAGCCGTTTTCATTTCTATTTCTTTTTTCCTCAGTTTTAGCCTTATTCAGACGTTCTTTTTGGCTCTATCATTCGTTTAATTTAGCCATCTACGTTCCTACATTTCAGCCTTATGCCTTCCAAATATTTAGCTTTCTTCATTCGTATTTTAAGTGTCTTTATTCGTATATTTTGCCATATTTGTTTCTACATTTTAATTTTCCCACTTCCTACATTTTTTCTATTTCATTCCGATTTTCAGCCTTCAACATTTCATTTTTAGACCTCATTAAATTTTTAGCCTTTATTATTAATACTTTTTAGTCTTCTTTTTCCTACAATTTAGCATTCTTCATTCCTCATTATTGGTTTACTTAATTCCTTCGATTTAACCCATTTCGTTTTTACTTATAGCCATATTCATTCGTACATTTTAGTCTTGTTTATTCATAAGTTTTTGCTTACGTTATTACTACATGAGGCCTTCTGCATTAATCCTTTTTAGCCTTTTTCATTTCTATTTTTCGTCTTCTGCTTTCCTTGCTCATTCTTTATTTCAGTTTTTTCCTTCCTCCTATTCAGCCTTCTTTATTCCTGTTTTTAGCTTTTATTTTAATATCTTTATTCCCACTATTTAGTATTCTTTATTGCTTCATCTTAGATTTTTTAATTCCTTCTTTTTAGCCCTTTTCATTCCTTTTTTAGCTTTCATTTCTCCGATTAAGTTTTCCTGATCTCTCTTTTTACATTCTTCTTGCCTACATTTAGCCTTCTTCAGTCCTTATTTTTAGCCTTCAGCTTTTGCAAAACTGTAAGGGTTCCTTATGCACACATGTTAAAATATTATGGACAGATTATGGATTCGAACCCCGGAATAGATATTTGGAGAATATCTTTGTGTATACGTTTTTTTTATTGTGAAGTGCTAAGAAAGAGAAGAGGAGCGGAATGGGCGCTGTGAGTGGGCAAGAGAGATAAAAGAGAGGTGAAACACAAGGCATTCACGAAATAACATCGACTGATATGATAATAGTCGAACACAGACCAGATGGGGAGAATTTCTTTGCGCGAAGGGGATAATTTTTTTTCTTTCTTCCTTGTTTATGTCTTTGTCTTCATTTCTCTAACAGCGAAGCAATACGGAGCGATTGAAGATTGAGTTGTCGGTCGATTCCAAAGAAGACCACCCACGTAAGAATGAAAATTATAATTAAAGATGGCAGGTAAAAGTACAAAGTCAACAAAAGCTTGTATACAAATCTCCAGGTCGGCAGACATCAGCGCGAAATCGTAAGCGGGTGATTTAAGCCAGATACCAAAGATTGACATTAAACTTTTATGGAAAAACATTTCGAACACTTACTGACCTGCGCCATATTCAAGTGTTTTTAACAAAAGGCCAGAGCGGATTTGAAACGTAAATTAAGAGTTATTCACTACGCTAGAAAGCAGTTCGGCAGACAATTAAGACGAGAACAGTCTCTCACGTTAGTTTCTCGAAAGCAGAAACACAAAGAAAAGTGCAGCATAAAAACTGTTTTACCTCCAACAAATAGACGTAGTAGCAGTAAGTAATGTGTGGACGCTGAAAGAAGTTGGATTGTATTTTCTTATATCTTCTTTTTTCTCCCTCTTTCTTTTGCTGTACAAAGAGTTACAAATATAATCATTAGTTCACATAGACTGGCCGTCGCTGCTGTTATATCTTTTATCTTGTCTGTTTCCCTGATTTCTGCGTTGTGCACATAACCGTCTCTCGATTTCAGCTGTCGAGAAATGCAGCATAAAACGACCGCCGCCTCTCGAGTCCTTAACATACCTTGAGATCAGAAATCACAACATTGCAGAGAAATTGAAATATTTCGACGTTTTATTGACATCTTCGATTACCTGTAAGCAAATGGCTGCAGACTCAGGTGCGACCAACTTACGGCCGGTTAACACATGCAACAGACATGCAAACTTAGCAAAGGGGGTGGAGTGGGTCATATTTAGCCTTCTTCATTCCTGCTCTTACCTTTTTCTTTATTTTTACGTTTCAGCCTTCTTAATTCCTCGTATTCATTCTACTGTTTCACTATTTTCTTTCCTACATTTTTGCCTTGTTCATTCCTACTTTTTAGCTTTTTCCTTTCTTGCATCTTCATTCTATATCTTAACCTTTTTTTTTCCTGCATTTTACACATTTTACTTCATAATTTTGAGCCTTGTCCATTCCTACATTTTAGCCGTTATTTCTCCTTTTTCCTTCTTCATTCCTACATTTTAACCTTTTCTATCTTGCTTTTAGCCTTCTGTCATACATATTAAACTTCTTCATTCTTCTTCCCTTGTTTCAAACCTCTTCAGTCCTATTTTTTACTTCTTTATTTCTACATTTTGGCTTTGATTTCCATGTTTTTTAGATTTTTAATTCCTACATTTTAGTCTTCATTTTCATGGTTTTTTAAACTTCTGAATTCCTACACTTTAATTTTCTTAATTTCCTACAGTTTAACCTTCGGAACTTGTCTTTTATCGCCCTCTTTATTCTTACATTTTTGCATTTGTCATTCCTAGATTTTAACTTTCTTACTTCCTACATTTTAACCTATTTTATTCCTACATTTTAAGCTTCTTAATTCCTACATTTGAGGTTTCTTCTTTTTTATATTTTAGCCTTTTTTTGTATATTTTAGACGTCTTCATTCCTACATTTTGCCTTCTTCAGTCCTAACTTTCATCCTTACTCGTTCCTACATTTAACTTTCTTAATTCCTATATTTTAGTCTTCTTCAGTTCTTCTTTTTTTAAAGTTTTTAATTCCTAATTTTTTGCCTTCTTCTTTTCTACTTATTAGCCTTCTTTATTCCTTTATTATCCTTTTTTCTTTTCGTATATTTCATCCTTCTTCGTTCCTGTATTCAAACCTTTTTCATTTCTATATTTTAACCTTATTCCTTCCTACTTATTAACCTTCTTCCTTCCTACACTTTTGTCTTTTTCATTACTACTTTTTAGCCTAACTCATTGCTACTTTTCAGCCTTTTTCATTACTAGATATTAGCTTTCTTCAGTCCTGCTTTGATTTGCCAATTTTGTCATCGTCCTTTTTACTAATTGACTTTCTTTTTCTTCTTCTTTGATGTATTCTCTGTTCATTAATTTCATTTTCTCTTGGTGTCGTTCCACTTTATTTTTCGTTTTAATTGATGTCTTCTCCTTTACCTCTTTTTTGTTCTCCAGCTTTCAAATTCTCCCTTTTTAAATATTTTCTTTTTCAATTTGTTTTATCATACTTTAACATAATTGACATCTTTATTAATTCTTATTTGCTTTTATCTTTCTGATAATCAACATTCAATATCCGTGTTTCTCATATTCTTTTTATTTTCAGCAATTCTTTTCATTTCTCAATACTCTTTCTTACTTTCTGCATTTCAGTTCCTTTTTCGGCTTTACACGCATAGTTTTTTATATGTGTTTTCCTTCAATCAATATGGTTTAGTACCTCATATTTAAAGATTAATTCTTGTTTTAAAATCTAACTGGTTTTGGCATAAACATGACTGTATAATACATATGATAAAAATTTGTACATGGCGAGAAGGGTGATTAAAATTTATCTTTCTAAACATTAAAAATTCTCTACACCTGTTACAGTAAAACTATTATATAACATAAATTATAATCATGGTCACCATCATTATCTTTTCCATGATTGGAAGAGCCCATGGGGTCGTTACGCAACCAAACACCTGAGTATATCTCTCCAAATATATAAGTTGAACGCCGAAAGTCTATTCATTTATCCGTACCCTTTATTCGGAAAATGTACTCGACGAAGGCAATTAGTCAAAACAGAAACGATGGTCACCAATTTGACGGTGCGTCTTGATCAAAGACACGCAGTTGTAGATTGGAGATTGGATCGCTATAATTCCTGGACATCATTTTAGTAGCTCACTGGATAATTATGTTACTATGAAGACTAGTCTAGGACATTGTGCGAGAGAATATATATATATATATATATATATATATATATATATATCAGAAAAGTATACCGAGTGAGCCAGACAGACGAACCTAGATTTTACCTAAACGGATCATCAGGGAAAACTTATTTACTTATTCCGCTCTACCTAAGTATTGAGCGTTTTTTTTTTGTTAGTTGATTACTCGTCTCGGGTTTTTATCTTTGGACTACGTGCTGACTCGGTCCGAACTTTTTTGACTAATGTTCATGTACTTAGCTCTTTCTTTTTTAAAACCATATGTTTTAAAGAGAATATGTGAAGGGAACATATGGTTTTAAAAAAAGAAAGAGCTAAGTACATATATATATATATATATATATATATATATATATATATATATAGTCATCCGTATACATATATATATATATATATATAGGAAAAAATTATAAACCCGTACAAAAATGATAAACTGTTTAAAAACTATCTAATTAATATAAAAATATTCAATACAAAAACATAGGGAGCTCAATAGATATTATCTAGAGCAATATGAAATATTCAGAGGAAAACTCAACACATTTGAATATTCTGGATTAAATGTAACATTTGCTTTTTGGGATGTAACAAAGCTGTTACATTTTACAAATGCCAAAACAAATTCTAGCTTTATAGCTGTTTAATTATGTGTTGAGATTTCGTCACACTCATATATATATATATATATATATATATATATATATATATATATTAAATTGTACTTAAGAACATGTTCAGATTACAATCTACTACAATGTGTAAATTTTCTTTCGACATTTCAAATTTTTTGTTACAACTGCTGTGTATTTTACACGAATCGGCATACAGCTTATGAAGGCCGGACGGGCCCAGCATCCAAAACGCTGTAATAATAAAACAAAGAAAAGAGTGGAAGACCGTATGTAAATAGTGTAAATACTGATAACTTTTCATTCCAGAAATTAAAACAGAAATTACGAGAAAAATGTTTAATCCTAATTAAAAACGCTCATTCACACGACTTGATTAAAATTGTTTTTAAGGCATCAAATTAACAGAAACTATCGTAGTTTTGCCGGGTACTGGAGAAAATGTTTAGTTCATCTATAGAATATTTACACCCTAAACGAAATATGACAGAGAAACGAAGATCTCGAGAAATCAGTGGAAATATTTTGCTTCATCATGGCTACATCATCACCGGCACATCATTACAATTAATAAAAAAATTGTATCATTTTTCTCACTTAATTCAAGTTCAGAAGTAGATATTGTCACATGCAATAAGCAACAACATTTATTCAGTGAGTGAAATGCAATTTTCTTTATCCCATATGATAAATAAATAAATTATTAATTTATATAAGTTTCATCTAGTTACAAATTTTTAACTAATTTTTTAAGATTTTTTGCTTCCTTATAAGATTTCTTTTTTAAATGACTAATTAGTATATGCAAATTCTCATATCTTAAATCAGTTCCATGTTTGCTTAACGTAATTTTGATGATCTATCTATCTATCTATCTATCTATCTATCTATCTATCTACTTATCGCTCGCACGTTATCTCTCTCTCTCTCTCTCTATATATATATATATATATATATATATATATTTATATAAGTGTTTCCGATCTTTCTATGCGAAGGTATGTCTGTTCCTGATCTATATATCTATCGTGTAAAAAAAGAAAACATATATTAATTTCATTGCATAAAAATTATTTTATGTAGATTTAGTGGTGGAGTTTACATATTACATATTTTTAACTAAATTTCTAATTTCTATGCTTCCTGATAAGAAATTATTCTTTATATGACTAATTAGTATATTTAAGTTCTTATATCTTGAATCTGGGAAATATTTGCTTAACGTAATTATGATGGTCTCTCTCTCCCTCTCTCTCTTTCGCTATCTATCTATCTATCTATCTATCTATATATATATATATATATATATATATATATATACTTATTGCACTCTTTCTTTCTCTCTGTATATATCAGTGGTTTCAGATCTTTCTATGGGAAGAGATGTCTGTTCCTGATCTATCTATCTATCTATATATCTATCTATCTATCTATCTATCTATCTATCTATCTATCTATCTATCTATCCTGTTTTGTATGATTCTATGTTCATTATCACAACTGTAAATACAGTGCTCATTTTAGTTTGATCGTTTCATGTAAGTAAATATGGTAAATATGTAAATAAGAAAGCACTATATTCTTCAGTACGTCTAAAGAAATATATCACATCTCAATACCAACGTAAATGTATTTGTATAAAAAGAGAAATATATATATATTAATTTCTCTGCATAAAATCTGATTTTTGTAGATTTAATTGTGTAGTTTGCCAATTCATTTTGCTATTTATCTTAATTTTTTTGCATAGCTATATTTAAGAGGTTAACACTTTTATTTATCTTATGTTATTAATACATGTATATCTATATCTTATTCTATTCCTATCTATCTATCTATCTATCTATCTATCTATCTATCTATCTGTTTTAGCCATGAATTCTTATATTTACTTGGCCATGTGTTATTTTGGATAAAAGGATCGGTTAAATCCAGTAACTTGACCCAAAGAGTTTTGAGTTCATTACCTGGCAACAACAAAAACTTAGAATGTTAAGTTAAATGAAGCTGAGATATTTGGAAGCGAAATTATTAATGGAACAAGAACAGTCTACGACCGTGAATGAAATAAGATGTTCAGTTCAAAATTCCTATCACGTGAAGAATATCGTATCAACAAAAATGAGGAAGAATATAAATTAATAGGTGCTTGTTTTTTGTTTTTTAATGGGAGCAAACAATATTGGGCATGATGCGATTCTAATAAAAAAATTCTAGTAAGCACAAAATTATTACCAAACAATGTGCATCACGTTACAAAATATCAGGACCATAACAGAATATATCCACAATCTTTCTCACCCCAGGAAGTAATCAAACTTAAAGATGTCTAAATCATTCTGAGGGAAATTGGGGAAATATACGTACGTACAATTTCGGCACAATATTATTTATAGTTATTGTAGTTAACGAAACACACTCACACGCATGAACTCACACACATATTGTGTGTGTGTGCATAGCATGTATTTTGCAATAAGCATTGTGAACTTTTGTTTTAAAAATATTCCTTCTCTTAAGTGTGTAGGCATGAAAATTCAATCAAACTAAAACCTCAAATCTTAGCAAGAACCATTGAACCAAATTTAGGCTGTAAGATTAAATGGCTTATTTTGTTTACTGCTTTTCCTAACCAAACGCTGAATCTCTTCCTTTGGTATTTTTAAGAAATCAATTGCTTTTTCCCTAAGCAGCGAAGAGGAAGTTGTTTGACAACTACCGTCTAACTAAAACAAAAATGCATTTCTAAACACTAAACAGGCTCAAAACAAAATGGCACTGAATTAATGTTATTTTTTTTGTTAACTTACTTCAACAGGACAATGAAATAAACACCAAAAAATTACATCGTATGAATGACTTTTGAAAAATGCCTCCATCACAAATTGATATGTTGTCAAAATCGGCAGCAGTAAAGAGGAAGGAAACAAATACTGCAAACAATATCCATAAACGAATGAAACCTAAAGAAGGAATTTCTGGAAGAAGAATCTTTCTAACTTCCGATCACTTATTTTTGCTTTTATATTCGACATGGATTTCGTTTTGTTTTTAAAACTATATCCATGTTTTTGTGTCGATGTCTATGCATGTGATGTTTTCGTAATGTTATCTCGTGTTATTGAAAGCGACGATTGTTGATACCTAAAACTATTTGTCCACCATCAAGAGGTTGTTTCTTCCTGGAAATATGGAAACAGTGATTTTAACATTTCAAAACATTTTTCAACATTCTTTAAGGAACATAATGAAAACCAATCGATATTATTCTTGATAGAGACTTGCTAAACTTAGCTAATTATAGGACAAAGACATGCATGTATGAAAAAAGTAACTGATCAAGCTTACATACCTGCATTTTCAATCAACACCTGTAGCGAAAAATGATGAAATTTATTCCGTTTGGTTTAGTCTAATACAAGGTTACATAGAAGGTGTATTTGCTGGGGACTGAATTCACTAAACTTGCTTTATCAGTTGCTTTACCAGTCAGTCACTTGGGTTCTATAGCCTTGTCAGGCAACCAGTCTACCGGAGAAAGTAATGTTAACCTACTGCGGGATAATCTTCAGTCAGTCATGTCTCTTTCGAGACGTGATCACCCAAAGCGTGTATCACTTATGGCACTTAACTGACTGACTTAACTACCATACGTAATACACTATTTGACGGTCATATCTGTTTTGATCATGACTGACTCGTCAGAAAACTTTCATGCAATATGTTGGCATTTTTCTTTACGGTAGACATATTGCCAACCAAAATTATAAAAGCCATTTTGTCTTGATATTCAAGCCATCGTTAAAAGAAGAGATGGATTTATAGCTTTCCCAATGGTATTTGCGCATAAGTGAATACAACGAATTCAACTGGAATTTGAACTCGGCTCTTCTGAGTCCTCATTTCGAGCCATACCCATGCAGCAGGAAAAATCAAAACGCCTGCCATGGTTCACATATGAATCTACTGAGGCCAAGGCTAACCGTAATCAACCTACAGTGTGAAAAGGAACGAGAGCTTTAATAATTCAAAGTCCTGGAAAATACAAAGTGTGGCTATGCATAGAGAGTTCATGCCAAATTAAAGAACAGAAAACCCTAAAGAAAATTCAAACTCATTTCACAATAGGATCAAACTAAAAAAAATTATATATGGCCCTGATGTTTTCTAATCTTCGTCAGATAAAGCTGTACCCTTTGCTGTGAACTTTGCAAACTAACTTTAACTTAAAAAACAAAACCCATCACTTACCTGACATCTCTCACCTGTAGGGGAACAAGGTTTTGATATTTCTATATCAGCTCACGAAGATTCTAAACTTAAATTAAGTATTAACTCTAAGAATGCTTAAAAACTTGATAAAATGCCTGTTGTTTTTCCAAGAACCTTAACCAAAACTGTCCCCAGTCTTTTTTTAAATGGAAGATAAAAAATTTCCCGACTTCCATACAAAATGTTTCTTGAGTACTAGAATGCAGGTGATCCGTCGGCCCAGTCACAATATCATGTCTTTAATCTTTAGGATCATTAGTAAATTCTTTGAGGTTATCATAAGCAAGAAGCTTATTCAAAATCTCTGTAAAGACAAACACTCCCACGACAAACAATATGGCATTCGATTTTCTCGGGCTATTTCTGGAGCGCTGCCTGTTATCAGAATAAGTGAAGCACTTGATAATAAAAAATAATTGTTGTGATTAATCGCACTAGACATCTGAAAGGGTTTTGTAAAATAATGTGGTTCACGGGTTTCTAACAAAAACTGGACAGCGATGGAAATTTTTATGTCTGTAGTAACAGGCCTGTCTTCAGAATTGTAAATTATTGCAACAATTTGTAGTTCTATAAGAAACACCAGAGTAAAGGGAATTTGGACATCGATATTGTTAGAGAAGAAAACTTCTTGAAGGGGCTGGAGATAGAGATTTAGATTGGATTCTCTGAGACAATGCATGCGGAATTTGCAATTCTTGTAGAAAACATTAAGTATTGAGCATGTGTGGGGCGATTGTTTAGAATAAGTTAGTTGGAACTGTAGGTGAGAAGATTAAACTTTTAATCCAACCGCATACCCATCATCAGTAGATAGAATCAGGCCCTTAGGTAATTTTTCTTTCTAATTTGTGTTTGATGTTTTCTTGGTCAGACTTTGAATGACATATACTGGAGATAATGGTAGATTTTTGTGTTCAAACAGTATTGTCGAAATTAATTACACGTGTGATGTTGAACTTGAGCAGATGTAGGAACGTTGTTAATCGAATGTCAATGTTTAAATTTGGGCGGGGTTAACGCCTATGATCGTATGGTCCTACATCAAGATGTCTACTGGAATGATCCAATGCGGAGAAAACGAATTTTTGAAACATTATTGAACTCTTTTTTTCTGACGCGTGTGTTCCTAAAAGAACAAAAACGTAAAAGAAAAATAAACGCAATTATAACTGCTGAAAAATAAAGTGAAATAAAAATCCTCGTGATAAATTTTGAGTTTCACTCAACTCAGTTAATAAGGAAGCAGATTTTGTCTCTGGTAAGCTTCAATTGAACCTAATTTTAGAGTTTGAACGTAAAATTTCAAAATGTTTTCTATAAAGCGTTTGCGTAAATTTTAAAATTTAATATTACGCACTCAGCTCTTGATGTTTTGATTGTAGACATTCGGACAACAAAAATATATTTAAAGACATTATTAAGTGAACAGTTGTCCTCACTTGGTAAGTTATATTAACATTCCCTTCTAGGAATCTTCTAACTTAAAACTTATGAAATTGGTTTTCCTTAACGTGTAGGGATTGAATAAAAATACGAAATAAAATAAAAAAACACTAAATAAAATAGAAATACAAAATAAAATAAAAACTACGAAATAAAATAAAAATACAAAATAAAATAAAAGTACAAAATAAAATAAACATAAAAATCTCCCATGAGTCCTCTGACAGGAAAGACAATTTACGCATGTGCAAAAAGAGAGGCTTCCTGGCGCCAAAAATAAATTCTCGCTCTTTTTTCTGTTGGACTTAGACTGGTAAAGACTTGCCGACTGTTCGGGAAGGAAGCTCCCCAACAAGAGGTCTTTGGAATCAAAAAATAAAATCAGTGTCCAAACTGTCCCTCTAGTGTCTCTGTATCTTACCTTTTCTCTTTGCCTATTTATTTCAGCGACTAAAGCTATTCAACAAGTCTTGGATGCTTAGGTGAAAGAACCAACCTAGCAGCAATAGCTATAACATCCATAAACGTTTCTTTAACTGGAGTAGAGAGACCCTATTATCTCCCTGTTCATAATCCGCACCGTCTTTTGAACAGGTGTAGAAGCTCATTCCTTGCTTCCTGTTGAGGAAAGTTTTCCTGCTTTTTCTTCTGCTTAGTAATGGTGTTGTCGCAAGCTTTGTAATGTGTGTGGATGGTGGCAATGTATTGAGGGTACCGGGTTGGCAGTTTCTTGGTTGCTACTTCCGACAGGTAGTTAGGAGCCCGAACTCTAGCGTAGCGGCAGCCCCGATCAGCAATTGAATAATATCGGTGTTATTATAGTGCCATTTGGCGCATAGATAGGTGTCCCTGCGAGTGCCTACGGTGGGCAGCCCTGAGGACACATTATGCCCAGATTTCTCTTCTCCTTAGCAAAATATCTCTAATCATGACGACTCACAATCAAAGAAATAAATCTATACCATCTAAGCAAACGCTAATCAAACGCTGTCTTTCTGTGCAAGCTAAAGGAATATGGTATAACTAGACGTTTGTTTAATTTAATCCAATCGTTCCTAAAAAAATCGCTAATGAATATCCTACTGCAAGGGCATGTTTCCAGATCCTATCACACAAACGTGGGTGTCCCTCAAGGCTCTATCCTAGCTCCTATGCTTTTTCTAATTTTCATCAACGATTTACCTGATGTAGTCAGATCACAAGTAGGCATCTACGCAGACGACACCACCAGTTATACCCGCCTAGGTAAGAAATCTATCCAGACTGACAAAGCAAACATCCCTGCTGATCTTAAAAAGGGCCTCCAATTTGTGGTGTACTGGAGTAAGAAATGGCTGGAAAAATTAAATGCTTCCAAAACGAGGCTGCTATTCTTCAACCACCATAGACAATCGCTTCTACCCCACATCAGCATGGATCAGGCTAGTCTCCCTGAAAGAAAAATACTTCACCTCCTCCGCCTAATTCTCAGGACCGACTACAGGAGCGACGACTACATTGAATTAATAGCTAAATCTACTGCAAGGAAGGTTGAGTAACTCATCTGAATAATTCTTGCGCATGTACAAATCTACCATCCATCTTTGTTTTGAATACTGCTGTCACATCTGATCGGACGCCTCTGATATTCATCTCGGGGTTCTCGACAAAGGAAAATCTGCAATGTGATCGATCCTGACCTGGCAGTTCGACTCCAGCCACTTTCTCAACGACGAGGTTTTGCTTCCGTCTGTCTCTTTAAAAAATAGTTTCACAGCTTCTGCTTCGACGAGATTAGCTCTCTGATGACCCCTCTGCACGAATTTACTCGAGCTACTAAACTGGTAACTAGGTCCTACATTTTACAGTAAAAATAATTAACTTCTATTCTATCAGATTCTTTAATCGCACTTCCCACCGGTGGAACTTTCTTCCGTCTGCTTGCTTCCCTGGTAGGTACAATCTCACAGAAGTTTAAATGCAACGTCAACTGCCAACTTATCTCTTTGACTACCATTCTTTCCCCGCCACTCCCTGGATCTTGTTTTTTCTCTTTCTGCAGAATTAAATCAAATTTTATTTAAAATGGGGTTGCCTAATAATTATGGCCCGTATTGTACATGTTTTCGTACAACTGCCTCGGTTGTTTGGGAGTGATGTGAGTGAAGGAGAGATGTATTTATACAATCATGAGGTAAAAAAGATTTAATTGCTAATCGCAAGATGATTGAATTTATATTGGTCAGTTTGTGCATAACTATGTTTTGATAAAGGTAGCGTTTATTAGGTTCATGAAAATTTAATGCAATACGAGCCATAAATAGTTGTGACATTATAACACTGCCGAAGAAACCAGGTACAAACGGGTGCAAACGGGTGCAAACTACACATAACTATAAGCTTAATGAGTCACATTACACAACTGATTGTCAGGATCCTGATGAATAGAGTGAGAAGCAGAATCAGAACAGAAATTGGACAGGAACAGTGCGGGTTCGTCAAAGACACTAGAACAAGGAACGCTATATTTATGATTAGGATGCTCTCCAAGGGCAATACAAATGAAGAAAGACTTGTACCTATGTTTTATTGATTATGCAAAGGCATTCGGCAAGATACGACACAAAGAATTAATGGAGATGCTCGGCAGCCTCGACATTTTGGGGAAAGACATCAGAGTAATCAGGAATCTCTACTGGCAGCAAATGGCCTGCATACGGACAGGTAACGATTTCAGCAGATTTACAAAGACAGAAAGAGGCGTAAGACAAGGATGTGTCTTTTCACCGGATCTTTACAACTTGTACAGCGAGAATATTTTGAGGACCCTAAATGACACGCCAGGATTGGTTATCGGAGTCCACAACTTGAACAACATAAGGTATGCAGACGATACAGTGCTGATTGCAGACACGGAAAGGAAACTACAAGACGTCCTACAGAAGGTATCGGTGGAGAGTGACATTGGTACAAAGAATAATTAAATTTACTGTGCATAGAACACTTAAAAAATATTCTAATGGCAAAATATATTACAATTTGGAACCTAAAATGCTTATTTCTATTTAATAATTTATTTTTGTAATTTTTCTAATAAAACAAGGTAACATGTTTATAGTTTTGTATATAACTTAATACACTCACTTAATTGTGCGTAAGTGAATGCAACAAATTCAACAAGAATTCGGACATCCGAGTTCGAATTTCAGTTGTATTCGTTGTATTCAATTATGTGCAAATATATTCGGGAATGGTATTAATCCGTCTCTTCTTCCTCCAGGTATGCATTAAATAGCAGGACAGATTGGATTCTATAGCCTTGGTTGGCAAACAGTCTACCGCAAAAAGTAATGGTAACTTACTAAGGGGAAATCTTTTTCCCAGTAAATCATGTCTCGAAAGAGACATGGCAGCCCTGCCGTGTATCACGGATGGCACTTAACTGACTGTTGCAACTAAAAGTAAATAAGCATAAAAATAACCTTAATTTTTTTTTTTAATTTAACCTCTTGCGTTCCAGTAATTTTTCTCGTTGTTTAAGGATTAGTCATTTGCACTAGTAAACATAAACGTATATATACAAGCCAATGTTTACAGATATATAGAGAGTAATAACACTCAGTAAAGTTATTCATAAGTTATTCATTATGAAAGCTTGAATTTCTGATTGCATATTTATAATGAAAGGACTTGAAATAGAGAATATATATATATATATATATATATATATATATATATATATATATATATAGTAGAAATAAACAAATACTGTCAAAAACACATTTTTAAACTCAAAACATTTTAATATTATTTCCTATATATATATATATATATATATATATATATATATATGAAAAGGACAAGTTTTAAAAACACTTACAACATCTGCAATTTACACGTTACTTTGTAGTAATGAATTGAATTCTTTCAGTGACTGGTGCGTGTATAGACCGCTTATATATAACACGCTAAAAGTTCCCTTCTTGCGTTCTATGCGCCTATGGCTTAGTATTCTGAGATTTTGACTGACACCAAATCGTTCAAGATTTGATCCCGGCTAGAAGCAAGTAAATATCTAGCTACTCTGATGAGCTTTGATACAGCGATACAGTCTTGTATGTGGACGACAAATATATAAGATTTCTTTTGTAGACTTGGGTCGAAGTGAGATGATGAAATAGCTATCCCCCTAAATGTTATTTATATATATATATATATATATATATATATATATATATATATATATACAGATCTGTCTGCGTATATATATATATATATATACGCAGACAGATCTGTTTTGCTGTATCTCAGCTCATCAGTACGGTAAGACATCTGTCTGATTGATTTTTACTCAGGATTGAAACCCGATCGAATTGGCGTCAGTTGGAGATTCTACTTCTGGCCTATGGGCGCTCGGTAGAAGAAGGTAGACTTTTTAGCACGTATATTATCATTATACACACGCCCAATAGCCGAGAGTGTTCTAATTCATTGCTGAATGAAGGATGCGTAGATACTATATATATAACGATTTGTATCCACAGCAATTACTAATGGCTTTAAAAAGAACAGACGTCATATTATTTAAACCCGAGGAACCTTTCAGCCAACTCTAATCAAGGGTTCACGTTGGCTTTAATTTTAAGGGAATTAAGGAAAAGGACAAGGCAAAATAAATTAAATTACTTACAATGATGTTACTTACATTTTATGTGTTTTTTTTTTTTCAATAAATTTATTTTTAAACGATTTCCATCATCTCCCAGCATTGTAAGTAATTTCATTTATTTTGACTTGTCCTTTTCCTTAATTCCGTTAAAATTAAAGCCAACGAGAACCCTTGATAAATGTTGGCCGAAAGGTTCCTCGGGTTTAAATAATATGACGTCTGTTCTTTTTAAAGCCATTAGTAGTTTCTGTGGGTACAAATCGTTAATTATATGTTTACGTCGGCAGTACCCCGGAAAAATCATCGGCCAGATTAATCAGGTTGTAAGAGAATGGCATAGGGTGAATAATTTGAGAATCAGAAGATCTTTTCTCAAATCTTGTTTGTCTTGTGGCGTCGTGCCTTCTTATATTCAGAAGCGGTTAGCCAGAATTAAAGCCACATTTGAACATTCTTTAGTTAAGTATGAGCTTGATAAATTGTTTGATCGCTCAAATGGATGCTTACGTTCGTTTCGTTCAAATTTGAACAAAATCAAAACAGAAATGAGCTTCTTTGATTATTTCCGGTTCTCTCGTTTTTTAGTTGATTGCAGGTATCGGTTGGAAGAATCTGCAAATGGGAGAAATAATAAGTACCTAGAATATTTAATCACCAGACGGCTTGGTTCGGTGTCAGGTGATCTACACCGACACATTTTCAATTATTCCAATATTAATCTCACTGGTATTGAGCTTTCTGTTCTATCCCGTGGATTGGAATTTTGTATTCCTCCCTCTGCTGTTAATAAGGAACGGATTTTTTCTCAGTTTGAGTTGTTATACTCTCAAATCATCCATCATGTTCCTAAGTCCGTTGAGAAGTGTTCTGAGGTTAAAACTAGGTTGTTTGAGTTTGCCACTGAATACTCTGCTCTCGGTTGCGAGAAAGATTCTCTCGACTGGCGCAGTGTTCATTTTCAAACGATTAGAGCTTTACGCTCGCGGGGTGACATTTATATCACCAAACCAAACAAGGGTGCCGGTGTCGTGATTTTGAATAGATCAGATTATATTGCAAAGATGCATAATATATTGGTTGATCCATCTAAATTTACACTTATCGGTCCAGCCGATACTCACGATAACACCGGCAAAATAGAAGCCAAACTTCAACGTTGGCTGTTGTCCAAGTATAAGGACAAATTAATTTCTAAGGACATCTATAGTAGGATCAGACCAGTGGGCTCGCAACGCCCTAGAATGTATGGCCTTCCAAAAGTTCATAAAGACGGAGTCCCACTCAGACCTATTTTGTCTATGGTGGGCTCCGCACAACAAGAGTTAGCTAAGTGGTTGGCTGAGATTCTCCAACCTGTGTCTCTTGCTCTGTCTGCGTACAATGTCATCGACTCCTTCAGATTTTCTAGTTTCATTAGAAACTTAGATTTTTCACCTAGGGATAAATTTATGGTTTCCTTTGATATTGTCAGTTTGTACACAAATGTTCCATTAAACGACACTATTAACATGTGTGTAGACATGTTATATAGAGGGAGTTTACGTGCCGAGGCAATTCCCGAGGAATTATTCCTGGAATGTATGCGACTGGCAACTGAGTGGGTCGAATTTAGCTTTGATGGGACAATGTTTGCGCAGACGCAGTCCTTTGGGTCCTGTCTTTGTGAATATTTTCGTGGGATTTCATGAGCGTCTGCTATTTGAGAGGTTAGCTGAACCTTTGATATATCAGCGATATGTTGATGATAACTTCTCTTTATTTGACAGCGCCATTGATGCTGAACATTTTTTAGTTCAGCTAAATTCTTTACATCCTTCCCTTCAGTTTACTATGGAGATTGAAAGGGATGGATGTCCTTGTTCAGCGGCGGGACGGTGCTTTCGTGACTTCTGTTTTTTGCAAACCAACTTTCACAGGTTTGTATACTAATTGGAAATCGTTTGTCCCTAAGTCTCAAAAACTGGGTCTGATAGAAACCTTGGTTCACCGTGCCTTGAATATCTGTTCTCCTGAATGTTTAGAAACCAAATTAATTCGCTTGCAGGAGATTTTCGAAGGCAACGGGTACCCTTTTAATGTGGTGAAACGGGTAATTGATCGCAAGATCAAACGTTATAAAGAACCTAAAGTTGAAGGACCTAGCCGCTGTCCCTTGTATCTGAAAATACCCTGGCTTGGTAGATGTCAAACTGTAGCCGACAGAGTTTCGGCATGTGTTTCGTCCTGTTATTTTGCAGTCCAGTTACGTGTTGTTTTTCAGACTAGACCTGTGTTTCCTTCCTTCAGTAAAGATAGTTTGTCCTATTTTCGAAAAAGTTCCATTGTTTACAAATGTAAATGCAGTTGTGATGCCTCATGCATAGGACGTACCGATCTGAGTTTGGAGATGCGGGTTTCACAACACGTCCCCGCTAATATACGTTCCAGTGGCTCTCTACGACCTATAAGAACAACACAAACTGTTCTGGATTCCGCTATTTTTCGACATCTTTTGGACAATCAAGTGTGTGCCTAGGCATATGAGGACAGCTGGTTTACTGTCTTGCACAGCGCTCGGTCTACACATCATCTACGTATTTTGGAAGCAATTTGCTTGAAAATTTAACAGCCGAGCCATGTTCAGCGGCGGGACGGTGCTTTCGCGACTTCTGTTTTTCGCAAACCAACTCTCATATATATATATATATATATATGTGTGTGTGTGTGTGTGTGTGTGTGTGTGTGTATCTGTGAGTGTTTGTATATCTATGTGTGTGTTATTTATTTATATAGTAAGCTATATATATATATATATATATATATATATATATTTGTAAGTCTGTGTACAGACTTCTTTTTAGACTTGTAACAACGAAGACATACATAGAAAGAGATTCATTCCTTTCTTAAAAACACAATTTTACATATAAAAAATCGCAAACGAAAAGTTTAACATCTCATAAAATATATCAGTCAGTTAAGTGCCATACGCAATGCACGCCTTGGGCGATCATGTCTTGAAAGAAACATGACTGACGGGCAGAAGATTATCCCGCAGTAGGTTGCTATTGCTTTCTGCAGTATACTGGCTGTAGAACCCAATCTGTCCTGTTATTTACTCCATTACTAGAGGTAAGAGATGCTTAATACCTTTCCTACGGATATTTGTGTGTAAGTGAAGGCAATGAAATCAACTAGAATTCTAATTCGGTAACCCGATTTGTCGTTCCGAGTCGATATCCACTGCACCACAACGATCAGTCAGTTGAGTGCCATACATGATACACGCTTGGGCGATCATGTATCGACAGAGACATGACTAACTGGGCAGAAGATTATCCCGCAGTAGGTTGCCATTGCTTTCTGCGGTAGACTGGTTGCCGACCAAGGCTATAGAACCCAATCTGTCCTGTTATTTAACCCATAACTGGAGAAAGAGACGGATTAATACCTTTCCCAAGGGTATTTGCGCGTAAGTGATACATGTCATAAAAATGCAACTATGCCTATACAACTAGAATGTGTTTTATTCTGTAATGTTATTGAAATAGACCCAATCAGAAAAAGATACAGGCATCTTGAATCAGTGAGCAAGTGGCCAAAATCTAAAATCTTTACACAATAAAAAAAAAATTGAGAACGTGTTAATAAACTTGCATACACATTTTCTAACAAACTCTCATAAATAAATTTAATCAGACAATCTCACATATACACGCCTAGACATTTTCAACAGATTCCAAATATGTATCATCTTATCCGGAAAGTTGATGTCGATTTTTAAGAGAAGTTAAAATCCAAAACAATATTATGCAACTAAATATTTATTCAACTAAATACGAACCATTTTGTTGCACAAACTTTCCATATTTTTCCTTAAACATAAAACATTCGTAGAATTCTGGTTGTTTCTTCTGAAAGAATTCTTTAAGGTGGCTTTTTTATGTCACAAAAAAAATTGAAATTTTTACCACTGAGACTACTTTGCAGGTACATGAATCCAAAGAAGCAATGACTGGCGAATAAAGCGTGTGGGGTAACACATCCCAGCCAATTTTCAACAAAGAAACATGAGGTCTAGCATTGTCTTTATTGCAAACATATTGTTGCATTTAATGCGTCTAGTTGCGATCAGTACAATTCAGAACCAGTTCACTGGTTACCTAGCGGAAGCAGGATTCTGTTCAAATAACCTCCGGTGCAGAGTCCCATTTCTTCGGGTGAAGACCAGCCTTTGGTTTAGTTAAATTTGGTTCATTTCGCTTCGTCAAGAATAAATTTTGCTTAACATTGTTGTAAACGATCCATATCTCATCACTAGTCACAATTTGTTTAAAAAAGAATGGTGCATATTCATTGCGTTTATACAGCAAATGACAGATATGCGATCCAAAATTTAATACGAAGTAAGCAATTTATAACTTTATTTTTCAAGAGATAGTTTTAAGTGTGCTCTAATCGGAAATGTAAGCATATTATATCTTTTGATAAAGTTGACTTACTTTAACTTGTTGCAAAATGAACGACTAAAAGTCGGTAAGAAATTTCCAGAAAATCAAATAGATAGTTATTCA
>JBBBDQ010000569.1:650000-875000 GCA_037127315.1 Ascarosepion bandense | reverse complement strand
CATAATGTCTACAAGTGGGATAAAAATGTCTACAAGTGGACTAAAACTTGTGCCCAGATGGGAAATTGCGTGACACTGCTGGGAGAATAGATTGAAAATTTTTAAAAAAGTAAGTTTCTATCTGTATTAGAAGTTCATATACCGAAAAATTGAATGAGCCCCGTATATATATGTAGAATCATTCCTCGTATATATATATATATATATATATATATATATATATATATATATTAAAAAAGGATTAATTCAAAGATGTTGAATGGCCATTTCGATATGAAGATCCCCACGGGGAACGACACATCACCTCAGCAACAGAAAAAATTAAAATTTTAAAAAAATTAAAATTTTAAAAAAATTAAAATTTAAAAAAAATTTTAAAAAAATAAAAAAAAAAAATTTTTTTTTAGTTTCTTTCTTTTTCCCTCCCTTCCTTCTTTTATCTCTCTTACCACCTTTTTTCCGTGTTGCTTTAACTGACGTCGATTTAACACGGCTGTCTGTTAATTTTTAGTTACATTCTCCCCTTTTTTTTGCGAACCCAGACGATGTCAATTTTTTTTCTTTTCTTATTTATTTGATTTTATTCTATCTTTTTCTTTTTCTTTTTCCTTTTCTTTTTCTTTCCCTTTATTTTTATTTTTATTTTATTTTATTTTATTATTTATTTTTTAATTTCTTTGCAATCTATTTAAAAAGGAAAAGTAGACTAATTTTTCTCCAGTTTCTGAAAGGTTTTTTTCTGTTGCTGAGGTGATGTGTCGTTCCCCGTGGGGATCTTCATATCGAAATGGCCATTCAACATCTTTGAATTAATCCTTTTTTAATATATATTTGCTCTGTAATATTTTATTACATGGAGCTCTCTTCCTGTATCATTTTTTAATATTAAAATAAATTTTTAATATTAATTAGGATCGGGTTTTTTGGAATTTACCTTCCTGCTTTTTTCCCTTGGATTGAAGTATCTGAATTAAAATATATATATATATATATATATATATATATATATATATATATATATATATATAATCTAAACTTATTTATAAATGGAACTTTATCTGTATGTGTATGTGTGTCTGTGTTTGTGTTTTTGTCTATTACCTATAGACTGCGAAATGGCTGAACAGATTTCCTTGAAAATTTACAGTTATGCTATAAGCGTCTGCGAGTGTTCTTAGCTAGGTTTTGTGTCGAGGTAGCCCCGATAAATATCGAAAATCAATCATCGAAAAAATTGGGATATAGAAGGAGCGTATCAAATTTGATACGCTCCTTCTAAATGACATAATAAACAATATTCAGAAGTTTCAAGGATGCAGAAAATATATATATATATATATATATATATATATATAAAAGGCAAGTTTATCTACCTGTATATCTGTATTTTTTCAGCCCTTGTATTTTAGCTTTTGCTTCGGGTTTGGTTCTAAGTAGGCATAATTGCAGTTCTTAGTCTCAGCCATGATACCATTTACTCAGAGGACTTATATATCCTTCAACATTCAGTATACGACGAAAAACAAATTATTTGATATCGATACCAGGAAATCAAAATTTGACTTACATCCATTCATTTTTTTTTCAGTCTACGCTTTCGCTTGAACTGGAAACAACTATTGCATTTTAGTCTTTCGTGCCAACGTCCAAAGAGTCTGAGCTCCAGGACCATGGATTAGTTTTAAAGCTTTTATTACACCCGAGCAACGCCAGGTTATACTGTTAGTATATGTATACATATGTAGAGTCATTCTACAAAGTTTTAGTTAAATTGGTTGCTTTATATAAAAGTGACGATTTTTCCAAAATTTGCTCCAAGTGGTTTCCCTGGCGTTGGAAAGAAACTTTTAAACGTCGTGAAAAAAAAAAGTGACTTACTCGGTCTCATTCCCTTTTGTGGATTTTCCTGATTTTTGCTAGGATTGCTGCCTTCAATTTAATAATCTTTTGGGTGTTTTTCTAGTGCACATTATTCTTGATTTACCCAACAAAAAATCTGGGAATTTCAAGTTCAATGTGTGCGGTGTCCATTCAGCATCACGCTTCCTGCTGATCAGTCTCTCGTGAAATCCTTTTCTCAGTCATGCTACAGAGTCATTTCTCTCCATCTTTTCTAATCCCCTGCACACTAGTGGCGGTTTTATGTTTTAAAAAAATCATTACACCAGATCAAAATATCCAAATTATTTTCGAAGCGTAGATGTGGCACAAGGTCAAAAATGTGGGTCAGTCAGTGAGAATCGAACTCAGTCGTAATTAATCTAACGGAACAAGCTTGTTACCATTACGACATGTCGAAGTACCTTTATAATATGACTAAGGGCAGGATAAAATAATACTGATATAAATTAAATATGTCCCTGGTGTTTTTCTTTGTATTTCAGCTGTGAGTTTAAGTTAGCTGTGTAGCTATCAGTCGAAATGTAACGTCAGTGGAAAAAAGTTCCAAACCGAGGAGCTATAACTCACGGCCGGTCGCCTATCATAAAACTTATGGCTAAAGAGTTAATTTCGAATGAAGCCTGCCGCCGATTAATTTAAAGAATTAATTTGGAATAATGCGCCTTCGATATGAATCCCGAAAGAACGTTATTGTTTGGGTTTTTAATCATGTGACCAGTGTATTAAGGTGCCGTCAACGTATGTCAGCCATAGAGTTAGCTTTAGAGCTGTGCATGTTTTCATGTTTTCATTCACATTGGATATAAATTATTGAACTGTTCAAATATTAAATAAAGTCAATCAAACCTAATTAAAATTGTTCTTAAAACTAAAATGGGACAAATTAATTGCTAGTACTAGTTTGGCAATACCTACACGAAAAAATTCTATTAAGTGAATGTTTATTTAAACCACTCTTTATCTCGATCTATCTCCTTACATTGTCCTACTTATTAAGAATTTTATTCAAAAGTTGATATGTTCTGTTTTTTGGCGGGTGGGAGGTTGTTTAATGTGTAGTTTGGGATCATTTGGCGGGATGTCAAGAATGTTGTTTTCTTTTAATTTGAGAAAAACAAACATCCAAGAAGACTTGAGAATACTTGATAAAACCAACATTTGGTAGCATCAGACCGAACCAGAATCTGTTTCTAACAAGATTAATCTAATTTTTAGTTTTCTAGTTTTAATGCTAGTTTATTTTTCAGAAACTGTTAATATATCGCTCACATTTGATCCTGATGCATTTCACATCTGTTATCTGATTGTGTATATAATGAATACACATCACGGAACCTACAATCTTGTAGTTTTCTGCCATGTATATCTTTGTTAGCCTGATACGGTATTTTCAATATTAATACCGAATGGTCCAGTGCCGTAAAATGACGGCAAAATATCTATATCTATATACGTATATTAATGTACCTACAATTGAGTATCTTATATTAAGAAATAAGAGAAAATAATGCAAAACCCTGAGCGTGATAAGTTGGATACACACACACACACACACACACACACACACACACACACATATATTACGATATAATATATAATAATAATAAAAACTATTTACGCACTCACACCCTGATTGAGCACTCTGGAAGAATGGTAGACTTTGAAAAACAGGAGATACTCTGGCGTGTACGCATCACTCATTCAGTAAAATGAATTACAGCACTCTAGCTATTGGGCGAGTATAATGATAATATATGCGCTAAAAAGTCTGCCTTCTTCCACCGAACGCCCATAGCCCCGAGGTAGAATCGCCGACTGACGCCACTTCGGCCGGGTTTCAATCCTGGGTTAAAAAGCAATAGGAGTCTAACCGTACTGATGAGCTGTGATACAGCGAAACAGATCTGTCTGCGGATGACAATATATGTATATATATATATAATTGTCCTCTTCCTGCTTGGCATTTGTTTGACGTTTTGGCCGTTGTACGATCCGGCCATCTTCAGGTGCTGGGGATTTCGAATCGAAACCTTTAAATATATATATTTATAAATTTTCTAAACATATGCTATTAAATATAAGAGACAATGAATGTCTTTTAGGTTTAATCATGATCCGTTCTAAACGTCGTATTTTTGCTTTAATTTCAGTTGAAAATAAAGACAAACATTCTCCAACATTTGGATAATTATTTATTGATTTTCTTCTAAGCTTTCGGCCCCCATGAGCCATCTTCAGAGAGGTTGTTTAGACTGAAATATTATAACATCCACCATCACCGACGATTTTATTTTGAGTTGACATCTGTGTGTGTATGTGCGTATATATATATATATATATATATATATATATATATATATATATACACACACAGGTGATTCAATCCCGAGTCTACATTCAAAATAGAAAACTTAAAAACTGTACAAAATTGGCTAGCCACGTGTGGAAATTGAAATCAAAATATGGAAAACTCCCAGACATAACGTGGAGTATAGTAAAAACAGCCAAATCTTACAACCGTGGCAAAATATGTAGACTGTGCAAGAAGAAAAGTTAGAGATTATGCTATTCCCAAACGAATATGAACTATTGAATGAAAGAACGGAAATTATGACTAAGTGGAACCATACTAAAAATTCCCAGCCAGTTGAACGTTAAAAAAACATCGTTACGTGAGCATTCTTAAAAGAAACGGTAAACGATATAATCACTTACATTAAAATTGCCTGAAGACACTACTCATGGTAGAAACCTGGGGAAATAATTCATTTACGAATTGAAAATATTCAAAAGTACTACAATATAATTGTATTGAACACTTTTTAATTTTATTATGAACAAAATCTAAGTAAATAAACAGTCAATATATATATATATATATATATATATATATATAATGCCAATGTTTTGCAGGGGTTACATAGAAGGAAAGTTATGAAAAAGAGTGGCAGGTAAACGGGAGTGTCAGGAAGTGGGTAAAAGAAGGATGACAATACTGACGACAGTGGAGTGGTCAGAGAAATTAGCATGAGAGAGAGGATGCAGGTTAGTGAGATAGTAGATGACTACTGACTTCACATTTAAATTCTTGAAGATTGTAGCTGTCGGGAAAGCAAGTGAATGGAAGGGAATTCAACAGGAGAGAAATGCGAGAAAATAAGCTGTGAAGAAGAGTTTGCGTTTACAATTTATTGGTTTCATAGTAAAAAATTTGGACTGAGTTGCTTATTGTGAATCTTGATTGGATTAAAACAGCGAATTCATATATGACGTATTTTCACAAAAATGCTTGCTGGAGTCGGCATCATGAGAAACTTCACTATTTCAACAAAGACGATAAACTGTGAAAGGCAGTGCGATATAGGAGCGGTTAGCTGAGGACCTCGTGACAATGTAACGAAAGAAAATTCAAGAAGCCGACCGGATGCAGGGCACGTCACAGTTTCATTCGATCTCTTCCTCGAATTCTCTTATCTTCTTTTTCACTCCATGTTGAGCAGTGGATATCGGCTCGGAACGAGAACTCGGGGAGCCGAGTTCGAATTCCAGTTGAATTCCTTGCATTCACTTACGCGCAAATAGCCTTAGGAAAAGTATTAATTCGTCTCTTCCGCCCAGTTATGGGTTAAATAACAGGACAGATTGGGTTCTATAGCATTGGCTGGCAACCAGTCTACCGCAGAAAGCAATGGCAACCTACTGCGGGATAATCTCTTGCCCAGTCAGTCTCTTTCAGTTAAGTGCCATACGTGAAACACGCTTGGGCGATCATGTCTCGAAAGAGACATGATCGCCCAAGCGTGTTTCACGTATGGCACTTAACTGACTGACCACAGTCAGTCAGATGGAAGCGGTAGCTGAAAGCATCTCACAATGTAAGGAAGAAACTTCATGTTGAATCGCCTTTGCCGCCAATTTTCTTTTATCATTTTTCACTCCACGCCAACCCGGACGTAGAACACGCCACAGTTTTATTCGACATCTTCCTCCAATTTTCTTTTCTTCTTTTTTAGTCCACGCCAACCCGGACGTAGGGCACTCCAATTTCATTCGAGCTCTTCTTCCAACGTCCTTTTCTTCATTTTCACACCACGCCGCCAAAGAGAACAACAACAACAGCAACAACAAAATAGACGCGTTAAGTACAACTTTTTATTTGTTTTGCTCCCACCCACCTCTCTCTCTACCTGTCGTGACCTACCAAAAAGAAGAAAGAAAAAAGACTTAACATTCTGCTACTACACAACCATGAACTCTAATCTGCTGCGGACAATTTAAATACCTACATTCCTCTACGAACAATGTTAACTACAAAACTGCAAGCATTTTCTCAATTAACATTTATCTTCTCGCAATTATAGTGTTCAGTTAACAAAATTTTACTGATATTTTCCTTCCATTTAATCTACACATAAAATATTTTATCTTTTCATATATCAATCTTCAACCTTCTGTTATTTAAATTGTGGGGGCTTTGGACGTGTTTGGCACGAGGCGAATTTACCAAGCATCACCGAAGCTCTTACAAGTTGAACATCACGGAGCAGCTGAAGATAATCCGGAAACAGGACTTTGGAAATTATCACTTAAATAACATTTACAAGAGAACAAAAACACCATTTCCATAGGAATGATGTTCCTTCATTAATATTAATCTTTGGATTATTCTTCGTGTGAATGCAGAATTATGAATATTTTATATAAAAATTAACAAATATAAAAATGATGAATGCTATGATAAAACGTATGACTCACACATTCAGGGAAATAGTATGACGTAAGTTTTATGTAATGCACACTTAGATAGGCAAAATTTTTACAAAAAATGGCATTGTTGAATATGGAAAATATTCTGTAGACTATGCTAGGGTATTAATAATAAATGTTATTTGTTTCCCAGCTGCTGCTTTTAGAGTCAGCTGGTATGAAAATGCAAATAGGATTTTTTTTTTATTATTATTACATATTAACTAATGGCGATAACTCAATTGGCAATCTAAATAAGGATTAATGTTTAAATTGCAGACAAACAAAACAGAATGAGTAGGCGATCGCGGAAAGATGTTGAGAAAAGATGGTTGTCCCGGAGACGACTCTCTGCTGCCCGTGCTCGTAGTTCGACGCGACCAGCACGAACTGTGAAGTAACGGTTATTCGTCCACCCATCCGGTCCCTCCACCCCGCGTCTGTCCAGTTTCAGGATTTCTGGATTGGGTTAAGTCTGTCCAGGCTTAACTGACACATGAATTATGATTTGTAGAAGTATGGACGGTCGGGTGTCGACTTTCTCGACTCATTTTGCAGCTTTTCCTCCTCGAGTGGATCTTGGCGCCTGGATGATTGTTGCATTGAAATTCCAGAACATCTGTCGTCGGTAGGTGGAGAAATTGGTGGTTCCGAATGGTGAATTGCTGAAGGATGGCGTGAATATGGGGTGAATGTATGTATAGGTGAAAGGGTTAGTGGGATCAAGCGGGAGAATGTGACAGGAAAAAAGTATGCCAGAAAGATCGGTGTCCGTTCCTAATGAGGTGTCAGCTGATCTATATAGTCAGTTGCTAATTTATATATATATATATATATATATATATATATATATGTGTGTGTGTGTGTGTGTGTGTGTGTGTGTGTGTGTGTGTGTGTGTGTGCGCACACGCATGCAAGACCTACCCATCAAACACCCACACATACACATATGCACATACACACACACACATACACACATATCTATCTATATATGTGTGTGTGCGTGTGTGTGTGTATATACGCGCACACATGCATGTAATCACCTACCCTCCCACACACACACACACACACACACACACATATATATATATATATACATATATATACACATATATATAAATACGTCATATTTATAATTGTCTTGAATCTTTCTTGAAGACACGTTAAATATAGATCAGATATAATTCAATCGTTCAGGATAATGATGAGAACAAAGTGACATCTTTAAGGGCGACATTTACAACAGAAATATATATATATATATATTATGTCAAGGTTGTCTTATAATGTAAGAGCTTTTGCTGTTACTGGACAAGTAATGAGGTTACGATAGTTATTTATTCTACATGATGGTGCGTACATATTTTTCTCTATTAGACAACGCTACATTGTTCTAAAATATGTAATCACAATAATAAAAATTCATCCTTGATAATGGTTAAAAGTATAAACGAAAGCTATTAGATGAATGAAACCTTTGGACAATTTTTATATGAACTATGTACTAAAATGTAAAATAAAATATCAGAGCAAATGAAAAATTCTAAAAAGAAATTAACCAATGCAACTGTCTATCATTTTTAACGAAATTTGCTCATATATACATACATCCCCATATATATATATATATATATATATGAATCTGTTCAGTTAAAGAGACACACTTTTCAGTTTAAAACGCTCTATTTCCACCCCGAGATCGGGTATTTTACGAGAAAAAATAACTTACTCGCTAAAATACATTTCATCAATAAAAGGAATAGCAACCTTGGCGTTAAACATTATTACAATTATTTATATTTATATATCAAAATTTGCGGCAGTAGCATCACTTGAATTACCCTAATTTGTAAACAACTCATCCGAATTGGCCCAAATTTTTTCACATGCCACTTGAAGGATAGTACTGCAGAAAAAATCATATGAATTTTTTATTAGTGACGCCATCTATATGTCAGGTCCGATACTTATGGAGTCATGTGTTATGCATATGTATTTTCCGTAATTATACTATAAATATGTATTATCAGTAATTATATATATATATATATATATATATATATGCTGGTGTTTTTGGTATAAAAATGTATTTTTATATTTCCATAGTGTTTCGCATTTGTTGGGTGTTCGTTATTTCCCCATAGTTGCGATATTTTCAGGAACAACCACCCCAGGCCAGGCTGGACACAGGAATAACAGCAATTATGAAGTGGTTCAAACTTTTTCAAATCTGCAATATATTAATACCCATTTGGTTGACAATATTTGGGCCTATTCGGATTATTAGTTTACAAATTACAGTAATTCAAGTGATGCTGCTGTTGCAAATTTTGAAATCAATGGAAAAATCTCAATTTCGTGTGTTGATATAACATTGATTTATGATGGGAAAAATACTGTTCAAGCTAATAAATGTCTTGATAAGTGTTATTAAAGGTCCTCAGACTGAACAAAATACATCGATTTTCTTGTGTATGTATTGCTGTCTTGGGTCAAAATCGTGGCTGTTGGAAGACACCATATCTGACAATATGACATTACACCATGCTACAAGAATAGTAGAATCTTGTTTTGGCTGTCAAACAATTTCTGCGACCAATGTTTAACTACCCAGACTCCAATCCCATTGTAGAGTGCAGTTCACCGGGAGAGCAACAAAACTTGCAACATCAAAGATGGTCTGAGGGCAAATGTTATGGCAGAATGCAATAAATTAAAGAAGGCGACCGTCTAGAAGAGATGTAGGGGATTTCGAAATTGTCTGGAGGCAGTGGTTAAAGCTATTGACGATGATATTGAATAACTTAATTTTTCATATTTTATTTCGTATTGTAATTTTGGTAAATGTATCTCTGAAAATGAGATGTCTGTGTTATTTTCATTTTTGTGTCATTTATCCGATAATTCATCCATCGACTCTAGTATAATATTACTAGATAGACTCCTATCATGACATCAGAAAGCAAGTCAAGATTTGACTCTGTTATTGAAGAGGAAGGACAATATTTCTTCAAATACCCGAGATTAAAATCACAAAGAACTATATCAATTAACACATTCTTCACCACTTGAAGGCTTAACAACTACAATAATATAACGAAATAATTAAAGAAACATAAGAAAGAGACGCCTCAAGACTAAAATGAGGAATAACCGAGGATTAGAAGCTTATTTTTCTGAATAATTACGTAATATAAATTTCATTCGTATTATAAGTTTTATATTTCATGCGTACTATATATTTCATGTAACTATAACACTGATTGTTATGTCCATGAATACCGATGATTTTCGTTTGAGGAAATGGCTGATATTACCATTTTCTCCTGCTTCTGCATCATTTTCAATGCCTGTTTCTCTGAAGAGGTCAGTTCTATAAGAAGATGCTATTTCTCCATTCTTTTGGTTTACATAGTTACAAATACCATCAAAAGAAAACATTATTAAGCGCATCTACTTTATGTGTACGGATGTGCGTTGTGGCGCAGTGGATATCGGATCGGAACGAGAAATCAGAGAGACGAGTTCGAATTCCAGTTGAATTCCTTGCATTCACTTACGCGCAAATACCCTTGGGAAAGGTATTAATCCATCTATTCCTTCCAGTTATGGGTTGAATAACAGGACAGATTGGGTTCTATAGCCTTGGTTGGCAACCATTCTACCGCAGAAAGCAATGGCAACCTACTGCGAGATAATCTTCTGCCCAGTCAGTCATGTCTCTTTCGAGACATGATCACCCAAGCGTGTATCATATATGGCACTTTACTGACTGACTTTATGGGTATTCGTAAATATTTCATAATTTATTTCACAAGAAAATTAAAACTATATTCTAAAAAGTTAATTCTTGTTTGCTGTTGAAAGAAAATTTATATAGTCATCAATATTGAACATATTGCTATTTGACAAGTTGAATTGTTATTCTAATGATTTCTTACATAATCTTATAAAATAAAAAAGAAATGTTTACATGAATTGTAAGCGAAAACATTACATAATTTCTCTCAATTTTTAGTACATCTTTAATTTTTTACTACAAAATCAAAGTTACTAAAATTCAAAATTCTTAAAAATATATATTTTAGTAATTCGAAACCCCTAACAAAATAGATGTGCCAAAATACAATTATTACCAATCTACAAATTTGTTTTCCACATCTTCAATTCTATCGAATTATAACCACCTTATTTTGGGCACATCCCATTTTTTCTGAGAATTTATAAGTACTGAATAATTTTATCTTTCTAAGAATGTTGAAATATTGTTAAATTTAAATTCTTAATTTATTGAGGCACTCAAAATTCAAAGCGAATTCAATGTAAATATTTTGCTAAATAAATAAATATAAAACAAATACGTATTTCCAATGAAAGTAGAATCTAAGTTTTCATAAATAACTTTTTTTGTTATCACCCAAAGGACAAAATTCGTCATCAGAAAACAACAAAGAAATAACGAAATAATAAAACGAAATTCCACAGAAAGAAAACACAAATCCGTGCTTATGTCAACATGGTATTTCTAACTATTTTTTAATTCATACTAGTTATCTTGTTCGGACTGTTGTCCTCATTTTTATTGTTATATTCACAACCTATCCTCTGTTATATTCTGAGGTTTTATTTCAGATGATATACCTAGGAATTTCAATTCTTACTAAAAGATATCCCGAAAAGGCATGGCAGGTAGAACGAGAACAATCTAACCACATGGACTAAAAATGGACTCAGTTCGAAATTCCATGGTATATCACCTTAAGAAAACCGGAACATCATCTTAAATATAACAATAAAGACGAAGACCAAAGTCCGAACAACGTGAATAGCGCTAATAGTTACAAAACTCATCTCAGAAATAAAGACAGATACCAACCGCTTTATTTGACAGTCGTTGATCTTGTGAGCAGATGGGGACAGAATTATTCACTCCCCCTTTTCATAATGTTGTATAATCTCCCCCATTTGTATATGATAATGGACTCGACAGAGTGTACATATAATCCTGCAATAGAGAGAACAGTAGTCGCAGACTCACCTCTGTAACTATTAATACTGTCAGCTCTCTGCCTTCGAGCGAAGAGCGCTAACCGAGTCGTGGTTCTGCCGAAGGGTAGAGTCACGACTGGGGAAAGATAGACATATATTTTGGCCGGGCTATATGGCCGGGAAGACCCACATTAAAAAGACCTTGTGTCACATTTCGCCTTAAGTGGGAAGGTGGGTAAATACCGTCGCAGAGAATATTCGTAGAGATCCGTTACAGATATCGGAAAGTAAAGGAACTGATACGTGAGTTATCGAAGTTACCCAGAGTCTACTGCGTCAGAAGTCAGACTAGCTCTGAGCTCCACTCAGCTAGAATAATATACACGTATATACTATTTCTAACGACTTCACTTCAAGACTTGTATATATTTATTTCTTACTAATAGTATGACTGGATTTACTAACCTGCGTCCAAATTTGTAAATTGTGTTCAATATAACCTATTTTTTTTAACACCATATGTGTTTTGTTGATCATTAATTTGTGCAGTTTATCACCCGGAATTCACAGCATATAATTACAAACAAAGCTGTAATACTTAAGATTTTAATGGAAATTTTATTAAATTTATTTTCGCAATTAATGAAATAAATGATTTGAAAGAATATTCAGTTACGTCCAAAACAATTTTTTTCATTTAATGTGAAACATTATTACAAGATCACTATTATAAAAATTAATATCGGAGAAAATTATTAACACACTTGCACAATGATCAATTTTGAAATCCTTATTCTCGATTATTGATTTTAATCGTTTGTTATAATTCCTTACAAGATCACTACACAGAGATGTTTATTTTATTCTTTATTAGCTTATAGTTCTTTCCCTTAATCTTTACTCCAAATATGCCTATAAATCTTCCATGATATTTAGATCAGGGCTTTGTGCCGGATACGCTTCTATCTTACTTTAGCTGTCATCTAAGAAATTTGTAACAATTCGTGTCGTATGATTCGGATCAAGGTCTTATGCGAAAGTCCAGTGTCACCCCAAATCTAGTTTCGTAGAAATTGTTTTGTATCATATTTTAAGAATAGCTAAATACTGCTCTTTGCGCATTTGTGCATAATAATGATTTCGATTTGAAGTAGACAGCCATTCTGACTTTAGGTTTATGTAACTTTACACAAACCCGGATGAGTAAACTATTAAACTAAAACATGGACACTCTAAGAGCCCTACATCACTTCACTTGACTAGTACTCTGTCGATATGGCTAGAACCCGAGCCTCCTCTATTCCTCCCTCACTACTTTACATACTAGGGTTGCTTATTAAGATACTTATCGAATAAAATCGATGAAATCCAAAAATGGTTTTACGTTGTACAAATGTTACACAACTTTTAAGTCCCTCAACATTTTTAACATATTCTATTTTCGTAGGTTTATCACTTTTAAAACCAGTGAAGCATATATCTCAAAAAATGTTTACATTATTATAAAATTCATTTAGCGCGATGGAAATTTTATTGATGACATTTAACTTTGCCAATATTAATTTAATGATGACATTCGAATACAACATTCACATATGACATTTAATTATAACATACAGGCCAGTACTATTTTTCAAATCTGTAACCAACTCTTCCCCTTTTCCTAATTTCTTCTCAGATTTATTTACTTACACCACCAGTCGATTTACCAATTACCTATAATAATGTAATTAACTATTCTTACTGAAAAATATTTTGTGGGAAATCTTAACAGTTTATTAGAGATACACTGATATTTAAAAGCTATCAGAATGGCTATTACGCAAAACAAATTAAAAGACAAGGAAAATAAAAATATTAAAATATAAAAACTATTCGGTTGATAGGAAGTAAATTCGTCTTGAGACTTCATTACCTATAATGGTGTCTGTGTTGTTGTATGACATAGGAAGCAAATTCAGTTAAGTTCCATACGTGATACCCGCTTTTGGGCGATCATGTCTCAAAAGAGACATGACTGACTGGGCAGAAGATTATCACGCAGTAGGTTGCCATTACTTTCTTCGGTAGACTAATTGCAATCCAAGGCTATAGAACCCAATCTGTACTATTATTTGACTCATAGCTAGCGGGGAATGCATGTAGCATATTGCTATGTAGTATTTAGTGGAGGATCAGTTTATTACTTCATAACAATAAAAAATGATTTCCCACTTCATGCCCAGTAAAAGCTTCAATCATGTTTTCAACTATTATATTCTGTCAATCAGTTAAGTGCCATATGTGATACACGCTTTGGGAGATCATGTCTCGAAAGAGACATGACTGACTGGGATTTTTCCGCATTAGATTGCCATTACTTTCTGCGGTAGTCTGGTTGCTGAAGAGACGGATTAATGCCCTTCCCAAAGACACTTTTGCTTCAAATTAATTTAATTTTCAATTTCTGTACTCTAACAGGTTACAACGTTATATAACGTTGCATACACCTATAAAGACACAACCACCAACTGAAGATTGCATCGTGCATGAAAATCCGAGTCATGCTATTTATGAGTAATAATAATAATAATGATAGTATATATATATATATATATATATATATATATATATATATATATATACAATTTCATATCAGGGATGGTTATTACGAGAAGCAGTTCTAAAAACAATCATTTCGTCAGATGGATCATAAAGTAATGTTTTGGTCCCGCTAAGAAGATAGGTGTTGATAGAAATTCCTGTCTAAATAGTCAAACCTAATATAAAATTTTAAATTTATATATATTTTAATTTATATATATTCGTCATCCTCATACATGCCTGTTTCACAACTCATCATTATAGCTTGGCATCCACTTGCCATAGGCCAGAATCGAAACTCGACCAATTTGGTGTCAGTCGGAGTCGCTAAACTTTAAGCTATATATATATATTAACTAAAGAACAGAACACTCACCTGAGTGTAGCAAGTAAATGGTGTGTGGTCTTTCTTTAACATATTCTTTACTTCTGCATATTCAGTTTATTTGTGTTAGTTACTCATTACTCATTTTTTAAAACTACCGTCTTCTAGTTTAACCAAACTTTATGTTGCAAGTATATATATATATATATATATATATATATATATATATATATATATATATATATATTAGGTATACAGACTTATACGTGTGTGCGTGAGCGCTTGTATGGATGACTTTATGAGCTGATAAACTAAATACACAGTAATTAACAAATATCGCATATGCCTTAAAATGATGTTTTCTGTTAAGAGTTTACGTTGACTGGTAAACCGATAAAAGCATATTGGATGAAAAAAAAATAACAACGAATGAATCGAAGAATTGATGCAAACAATTAAAAGATCTGTAATATATGCTTCTGGTTAAGAAACTTAGTGGAGAAAAATTGAATTTCTAGAATTATCTGATGAATTGGGATTCCATTATCAAGAGAAGTAACAATTTGAAATGAACAGTTAGGAATATAGCGAGGAAAATGCAATAGAATAGAAAGAAAATAAACAAACTGAGAAAGAAACAATATAGAAATGTTTCAGATTGAGTTTTGGGTAAAAGTTCGTTTTAGGTGCCGACGATTTTCCCTCATCAAATTTATCCAAAAAAGGATTATTTCTCTGCAAACGTATATGCTGAACTCAAATCAACAATTAGTTATTATGGAAACTTATCTTTTTTGCATTGAAACTCCATAAAAAAACGAACTATATCTCGCACTTTTTCTCTCCCGTAAATCTCACGAAGTCATGTAATTAACTGCAGAATGACGTTCTACGTAGGCAGAATTTTCTGTCGAATTTTGGTCGATTTTCTTTCTGTACTGAAACTTCCGGCGATGTACTTCCTGTCATGAAAGTAATAAGGGTAGAAATACAATAGCGCATTACTTTCATTACGGGAAGTACATCGCCGGAAGTATCAGTAAATGAAGAAAAGTCGAACAAAAATCTGCCTAAATTCGTTGCATTACGTAGTACGTCATTCTGCAGTTAATTACATGACTTCGTGAGAGTTACTGGACAGAAAAATTTCAAGATATAGTTTGTTTTTTTATGGACATTTAGATAAAAATGTAAGTTTCTTCAATAACTAACAGTTGATTTGATTTCAGCATATACATTTGCACAGAGATAATGCTATTTTGGATAAATTTGAAGCGGAAAGGCGTCGGCGGGACTTACAACGAAAATTTACCGATTCTTGTTTAACGGCATATCAACCTCTGTGGGTTATTTAATACCCAAATTTCGGGTTTGAAGGTATTTTTTAATATTCGGTTATAGTGAGAAGGTTGATTTAGTCAGATTTTGATGAATTTTATTTTATTTTTAATAATGTTTTATATTAAAAAATGTATTGCTTGTAATAATTATTTTTTCCTTCAAAAACGTATTATTGTAATAATTTTATCCTTAAAAAATTTGTGTTCTTCAAAAATGTATTGTTGGTAATATTTTTCTATAAAATCTATTTTTATACTTTCATAATGTTTTGACCCCAGTTCAGGGGGTAACTATTTGCCCATAGCTGGAATCCTAACAGGTGCTACCACACCCGGTCAAGGTGGATTTGGGACAAACAGCAATTAAGAGGTGTTTCCATGCTCCTCACAACCTCCGCATCAGAGGCCTTGTGCCAGAAATCTTAAGCCCTTAACTATGAAGGTATATAGTATGGCTACAGAAAAAAAAAACATTCTTATTGATTGAAATAGTAAAGCAGGACAATATATAAAAAGACATAAATTTAAAATAATCAAATTGGGAATAAGAAAGAAAAGAATGAATTAAAGAATGAAAAACGAAAGTGAAGATGAAAAAACTTAACACAAAAAAGAATAATCTGACAAAAAAAAGGATAGCAAATAAAAAAGAATGAACGAAGTCATCAAAGAAAGAAATGAATAATTTCGAAAGAACACGAATATAATAAGCTGTAAAAGAAAGAAAGAAAGAAAGAAAGAAAAAGAAGAGAAAGCAGAGAAAGCAGAGAAAGCAAGAGTAACAACGAAATTTATGAAGAAATCAAGTGAAAAAACAAAAACTAAGAATGGAACCTTGAGTTTAATAAAATGGTTAGCAAGTTTCTTTTGCTAGAATCATTATAATTGAGTAGTGATATCAATCCTAAATGGGTATCTCATAATTTCGGCCTTGTACCACGTCTAGGATGTGCGTTGTGGTGCAGTGGATATCGGCTCGAAACGGGAAATAGGGGAGCCGAGTTCGAATTCCATTTGAATTCATTACATTCACTTACGCTCACATACCCTTGGGAAAGGTATTAATCCGTCTCTTCCCTCTAGTTGTGGGTTAAATAACAGGATAGATTGGGTCTATAGCCTTGGGTGGCAACCAGTCTACCGCAGAAATTAATGGCAATCTATTGAGGGATAATTTTCTGCCCAAACAGTTATGTCTCGAAAGAGACATGATCGCCCAAGCGTGTTTCACGTATGGCACTTATCTGACTGACCACGACTAAGCTGAGCTTAGACAATTGCCATAAAATTAATAGGCTTAAGAAACTGGAAAACATACTGAAGGATAGATAGAAAGAAAATGTAAAAGAAAAGCCAAGAAAAACGGAGGGAACAACAGAAAAATAACAGACTGGCAAATTAAATAGGAATAAAAGTTGAGAAAAGAAAAAAAGTAAAACCGTTGAAACAACAGAAAAATCACAGGGTAGCAAATTAAGTCGGAAAGAGGAAGTCACAGCCAGAAAGAAAGAGTATGGACGCAACAGCAAAATGATAGACTAACAAATTAAGTAGGAAAGAGAAAGTCAAATAGATAGCGTAAGGCTGATAGAAAAAAACGTAGAAACAAAACAAAAATGATCATCTGACATATGAAGAAGAAGGAAATCAAATAATCTAATGGTAAAATGTTAAAGATATATATATACGAAAGAGAGACAAAGGAATAATAAATGTAAACAGAGGAGAAATTAAATCGATTGGCAGAAGAGAATATGGCGACCGAAAAGAAAAAGCACAAAGAGAAAGAAAGAAATATGATAGATGTTATTTTATTTATTCATTTTGAGATAATAAATTTGTGTTAAATTCTGTCCAAGAGTTGCAGGAAATAATTGGAGAATATGAGAAAATTAAAAAAAAAAAAACAGTAAGTAAAAAGAATGAAGAATATAAAACAAAAATTATAAACATTTTAATGATACTTAGAAATACAAAAATAAAATAAAAAAAATACTCACGTAATTCCCTCGTCCTCCGCTTAAAAAGTGAAAAAAATCGAACTCTCTTCACGATTTCCAAATAAAATTTTCATCAATGAGGAAAGCAGAGAAATATATAAGAAAAACAAAACCAAAAACAACCAGACACAAGAACAAATATGAATGATAAAAAGTACAATTAAAATACAACAAACGAAATGTACCGTGTCGGATAAAGTTATGCTTTGTGCGATTGAAGTGTCGCCTTTTGTGATGCCTAAAAACGGATGTAGTTTGGACTAAGTGAAATTACCGGAAATTGCACTCTGCATTGGTCCAAGTAAAATTACTCAAGTCTGCAAAAGTCAAATCAAAATATTTTTTTATGTATATAGACTAGATACAAACAAGGGAAACTGACTACCTTCTGATAGCAAACTAGAACGTGTATAATTTTCTGAACTACGTCAAAATAAAAATTAAACATTTTAAAATGTCACCTGTGTTACGGTCATATCACGTTGAAGACACCTGTTCTCCTGATCACAGAAGTTAAGCAACGTTGAGCCTGGGCATTACTTAGATGGGTGACCGCTTGGGAACTTCCAGGTGCTGTAATCTTTTCTTGACGGATGTGCGTTGTGGTGCAGTGGATATCGCCTCGGAAAGAGAAACCGAGGAGCAAAGTTCAAATTCCAGTTACGCGCTAATATCCTCGGGAAAAGTATTACTTTGTGTCTTCCCTCCGGTTATGGGATAAATAACAGGACAGATTAGGTTTTATAGCCTTGACTGGCAGCCAGTCTAGCACATTAGGTATTGGCAACCTGTTACGGTAAAATTAAAATGTCTGAGGTCTATACAGGGTATGACTTGGGACCCTGCCCTTAAACAAATCCTGACAAATCTTTCTTCATTGCTTGGAAGCGTGAATGCCGAAACAGGTAGGTAACAGTTACAGGTGCGTAAACAACAAAATTGAAATTTTGTAACCAGTCAATTTTGTAATTTGCCTGGGTGCTACTGTAGAGTGAGGATTACTTCAATATATAATCTATCTAGATGCAACCGGAGGGTTACGGTATCCCTTCCATGAGGAGCACGAAATCAGGTATTTGAGTGATCGTGGTTGAATGCTAAAACAATGATTCTCAAGAAAATACGAGATGTTGGTATTTAACTTTTCCAGTTCCAGTCTTGATCATTTTTACTGGAAGATGACGAGAAAAAATTCAAATGATCTATTTTTCCCATTCTTAGAAGATATACAGTGTTTATCGCTAAAATAAAGATATATATTCTATTTCATTGCATGCTTATTTTCACCTCTCTACCTTTAATATAAAAATTAATAGTATATAGATATGTATGCATTAATAAAATGTTTAAATAAATATGTATACATATACAATATTATATTATAGTTCGATGATGCGGTAGACCGCACGGTATAGTCGAAACGGGAGGTAGACCTCACGGTATGTTGACGCAGTCCTCACGCTATATTGACGTAGACCTCACGCTATGGTAGCATCGAACAAAGAATTACGTATGATCTTCTAGGAGTGATCCGAGGTCGATTAAGTAGGTTAGTTGTTTAGTAATAAACCAGAAATTGTACTAAGATATATATGTTTTCTGTCAGAAATTCTGGGATGAGTTATTATTGTCGTTAAAATTAGTCCGAATTGTGGAAATCTTCACAATGTTGGTAACGTTCGTACATAGTTTATGGTTATAGAGTATCCTCCTGACATCTAATGTTGGTAATGGTGATCCGAATTGTGGGAATGTTGACAACATTCCTGGATATAGAGTATCCTTTTGACATCTATTGACCATGTCCGTCATAGGTTATGGATATAGAGTATCCTCGCAGCACGTAATCTGTTCAATGAAACAACATCAAAGATTAACACTCCCGAATCAGACACTCTCCTGAACTGGATTAGTCCGGCAATACTCGGAAAAACATGGCCGCCTTTTATACACGTCGCGTTGAATATTTTGAGCTTTCTGGTTGGTTAAGCCTTATATTGGTGAATTATAAAATTGATTGACTCATTGGTGTCTCACAAGTATATACTTTTATCATTTCATCATTCATTAAATGTTTTAAATTATATATTATATTGTATATAAATGCATTTTTATTTTCATGGGTTATTTACCCCTTTTTAGGTGCCCCTTGTAAATTTGTGGTATTGTGATGTATGAAGGATTAGGAGGTGATGGATGGGTTCTTGTGTTGAATGCGTAAATTGTAATGAGTGAATGGGTCGTGATAGTGTTTAGCTAGGTATAAGATAGTTAAGTGAGTACTACCTTTTAACCCTCCCCTTTTCGGCCTTGTACCATAATTGTATTATTTTAATGTAATAAATAGTGTATATACTTGAACCAGAAAGTCCAACGGTTATGACTATTTACATTATATTATTTGCAGTTCGATTAACATCACATCTTTGTTTTTTATTATTAGGTTTCGACTGTTGTTTCCTCCTGAGGTGGTTGGAGAATTTGGTGATATAGTAATCAGGTTGCATCTGTCGGTCGATCTGTACAGATTTAGACACTGTGGAAACAGACTTAGCAATAACTGAGAAATACTAACAGTAAAGACACAAGATAGCCGCAGGTATGAGTAGTAGAACGAGAATTCACCATAGATTGATTAACGATTTCAGTTCGAAATTCCCCGATAACAAAACATAGGAATGTACAAAAGTCGAAAAATTAATCAGGTTATAAATGACTTAAATAATTCGAATTGTTGTTGAGTCTTTTATCAGAGACAGATGTAATTATAGGAAATTTATTTGAATTTGTGAACTATAAAACAATTCCAAAATATCACAAACTAAAGGAAAGAAATACTGCGATGGTGAATTTATTTAAGATTGCAAAGTTATTAATCCGCCACTTTTCCCAAGCTATGGGTTAATTAGTAAGACTTGTATCACTAAATCATTATTATATCTTCAAAGATTCTCACAAAATAAAAATATTTTCTGGCTTTAAATAACCTGCAATGGGTCGATAAATAGTGGAAAACGAATCAAACATTCACTCAAATAGTATCCATTAATGTTTTTCTTTTTCTTATGATATTATTTTCACTTTTTAAAAGCATGTCGCATCAAGCAAGGTGCGCAAGGGGTTACATAGGAGAAAAGTTATGAGAACGACTAACAGGTTACAGGGCGTGTCAGGAAGTGAGTAAGAGAAGGATAAGAATACTGAGAGTGGAGTACCTTGGCTGCCAGGTCGGGAACGATTACATTACAGATTATCCGTTGGATTTGATCAAGGCCCCCTAGGTGGTTAGCAGGAGCACCCGACAAGATATGGCAGAAGTATTCAATGCAAGGGCGGATAGTAGATTTATATATGTTATGCAAATCATAATTTCTGGCTACGTGGAGAATCTACGAATAGCGAAACTGGAAAATATGCGCAATAAAATATTTTATACACTGTATCTGGTATCGCTAATGTAGTAAAATGTGTTTGGCAATAAATCAGAGGTGTGTAGAGAGTGAGCTACAAAAAGGATGCAAATATCCATACTTGCAAAGCAGAATAATTGGATAGTAACTGCGTAAACAGATTAAGTTTAATAATAATATGATATTATTCATTCTATCATATTATGGCTGTTAGGCATTGATACCTAGAAGCAGAGGTTAACCGTCATCCTGAAATTTCTGAGATGGTTAATTTTTCTGGCCGAGAAACATATATACAAAATAAGGAGAAAGGAACTGGGAATTGTAGTAGAAAGAGGTGGGAACTATATATGAAGGAGGAAAGCTAGTAGGTAAGAAAGCTAGAAAGGAACAAATATAAAAGGTGAAAGGATTATATATATATATATATATACAGTACTGTGAAAAAGTATTAGGACAAGAACTGTTTTATGTTTTATGAGGCCTTTTGACAGAAACTAAACAGTTTAATTAAATTTTATTTGATTTTCTCAACAGATGCTATAACAAGAAAAATACTTCTTACAAAATAAATTTAATATTTAGTATAATAGACTTTTGCTTTGAAATAATAAAATAACTGCAACAATATACCAATCGCACCTAATATATATATATATATATATATATATATATATATATATATATCCGAGTGAGTATAGAATGAGGAGAAAAACAAGAAAAATAAATTCTATCCAAAACCTTAATTTAAAACAGTGCTCGATATATGATTTATAGAGCAGTGAATATTTTTATTATATCATGTAATCAGTACTGTACAAAAGTATTAGGGCAAGAACTATTTTATCTTTTATGAGGTATATTGACAAAAAATAAAAAAAAATAATTAAGGTAATTTTATTTGATTTACTCAACAAATGCTTTAACAAGAAAAATACTTGTTGCAAATAAATTTAATATTTAGTATAATATCCTTTCGCTTTGATCACAGCCTTCATTCTGTCAGGCATTGATATCACGAGCTTCTTCAATGTATCTAATGGTATCTCCTACCAAGCAGCTTGTATTTGTTCCCAAAGTGTGTCTTGCAAAGTAACTTTAGATTTATTGCTGGAAAGGAAAAAGCGTTCCTAATGTAAACATTTAAATAAACTTATGCTGCGCCACCCATCATCTACTTAACAAACAACTAATAAATCTCCCAGTCCAAAGCGCTATACACTCACGTTGAAGTAGACTAGAAATGTATGAAACACGATGCGCAATATACTACACTAGAACATATATGTGATATGCACATCCAACTAAAAAACGCCTTAAAATAATGAAAGCCATTATCAAAAGGAAAATAACTCTTAAAAACATGAATTACGAAGTCTCCAGCGTCTGAACACTTATTCAGGAATTAAGTATATGTCTATAACTCATCTAGACTCTTTACAATATTTTCAAAACATTCGCAATAGCAGAAAAACGCCCTTAAAAATCTGATAGATTAGCCGAAAGCTAATGCAAGTAATGCTGGCCTAATACACAACATATATATGTAAAGATGTCAAATCTTTAAGCGGAGAGGAAAATTCAAATAGATTTATTTAATATATAAATTATTTAAGTGATAGATCCATGCACAGAGCTGAATGGGGTCTATCCAAAGCAATATGATATACATAAAAAAAACTCCACGCATTAGCTCAGTTTTGGTGAGCACCCCTTTTTGGACACAAGAATGGACACTGATGTGTACATATTATCCTGCCTATACACAAAACAGCAGTGATTGTTAAAGAGAGTGTAGAGTTGATTACAGCCGTTTAGTTGGTCAATAAGGATATAGAATCATTTCCTGGAAATACTTCTTCGCCAGAAAACTGTATATGTTGATTTCTACTAACAGTATTCCTAGTATTCATGAAATGACTTAACGCGTGTTCCAGTTTGTATATTTTTGTTAAAAATAACTTATATATTTTATCTCCTTATATGTTTTTTTTATTTATTATTTGTGTGGTTTCTCAACAAGAATCCACAACACTTACTCGGTTGTAAAAAATGATTTAATTCGACAGATATATTTTTGATATACATCTAGTCGGTAAATTACAAATGTTTGAATTCCAGTTTAAATCCTTGTATTCACTTACGCCTAATTACCCTTGGGAATGGTATTAATCCGTCTCTTTCCTCTAGTTATGGGTTAAATAATAGGACAGATTGGATTCTATAGCCTTGGCTGGCAACCAATCTACCGAAGAATGCAATGGCCACCTACTGCGAAATAATCTTCTCCCCAGTCATGTCTCTTTCGAAACATGACCGCCCAATGCGTGTATCAGGTATAGCACTTAACTGACTGATTATAATAGTTGAAGACATGATTAAGACTTTTACTAGGCATAAAGTTGGGGATCAATTTTATATCGTTATGAAGTAATAAACTGATCCCCTACTAAATACTAGTTAATAATATAATACATCGCTTCCCCCTCTAGCTATGACTCAAATAATAGGACAGATTGAGTTCTATAGCCTTGGCTGGCAACCAGTCTAACGAAGAATACAATGGCCACCTACTGTGGGATAATCTTCTGCCCAGTCAGTCATGTCTCTTTCGAGACATGATCGCCGAAGCGTGTATCACGTATAGCACTTAAGTGACTGACAATATAATAGTTGAAAACGTGATTAAAAATTCTACTAGGCATAAAATGGGGGAACAGTTGTATATTGTTATGAAGTAATAAACTGATCCCAACTAATTACTTGTTAATAATATAATACATCGCTCCCTCTCTAGCTATGAGCTAAGTAACAGGACAGATTGGGTTCTATAGCCTTGGCTGTCAACAAGTCTACCGCAGAAAGCAATGGCCACATACTACGGGACAATCTTCTGCCCAGTCAGGCATGTTCAAGACATGATCGTCCAAAGCGTATATAACTTGTGGCACTTAACTGACTGACTGACTAACAAAAACCCAGCAAATTATAGTTTTGCTGGCCAGATGGAACCGCAATTTTTATGCTAACAATTTCTTTTTGTTCGTTACCTTACTGCATCGCATTAGATGTATTTACTGCGTCTAAGTGGTGATGTTGCATTGTATAATATGCTATTAATGAATTTTCAGTCGTATAATTTAGTTTGATTTGGACAAGAACTTAAGCATAAAATTGTAAAGCAATATCTTAAAAATTTTAATTAAAGTTACAGTTAATAGGTAGAATATTTTTATGGTGGAGGTTATATAATTTTTGTCTGTGGATCAAGTGGGGATACTTGTACTTTTTACTTTAGGGGAAATTAAAGGCATTAAAAGAATATAACAAAAGAAATGTTTTTAAAAACATCAGTGTATAATATATATATTTGTTAATAAAACTATATATATATATATATTACATCAAGCACTGTTTTATTAACACCCTAAATTGCGTATATATCCATGTGTTTATTTATTGATGCCCATATCTATCTAGCTCTCTTTATATATATATATATATATATATATATATATATATATATATATATATATATATATTCCTTGAAAGACAAGGACTCACTCGGTCAGACACACGCTCCTCTGACATTCTATAAATGAGATTTTGATCTCGAAATATTAATGTATAATACATAGTTAATACCCCAAAACTTCTTTGCCTTCCTTTATTTTGCTAAACGCATTATGACAGCCTTCAAGACCTAACCATATACCTAATATACACAATGCTTCTAAGAAAATTACGAAACATTACTATATATAATATTTTATGGAAAGTAACAAATTTTAAATAAACTTGGTTATAAACAACTTGAAATGAATTGTTTGAACATTATTTTTTATCGATACTCGATAGTACTGTTTTTAATTAAAGAGTATTATATATTTATATCTGTTTTTAATTAAACAGTAATTTATATTTATATCTACTGGCCTGATTATTTACGATAAATGCTTATTACGAAAATGTGTGTCATTCGGCAGGATTCGAACCTACGAGCTAAGCTACCATTTGATCTGGCAGCGTCTTAAACCGGTCGACGACGAATGACCTCCAGTCTAAACGAGGTTTTAATCAAGCGTATATAACACAATTTTCGATTCATTGCAACAACCATATCTGCTCTGAAATGTACCGTAATGTCAACAAATGTAAACTTTTGCGGAAAATAACGAATTTTAACGAAACTTGATTATAAACATCCGACAATTTGAAATGAATTGTTTGAACATTATTTTTTATCGATACTCGTATTTAAGTAGATATTCTGTTTTTAATTAACAGTATTATATAATTTGGTGTCAGTTATGAAACATTTGGATGTATACGTTTGTAACTTAGCATGTCGGCAATGGTGTCGAATATGTTCGTGAAACGGATTCAGATTTGTTTTATGTTATCATTACTTAACCTGGTATAATTGTTATAAGTCTTAAAATATTTAAAATGTACATTAAATATATATGTAGTCGAGCTAGTATGTGATATATCAGTTAACCGAAATAAATTAAACATGAGAAAATGAGAGAATGAATATGTTTATGCGAGGGAATAGACTATAGAATATGGGATCTAGTTATAGTAGGAAATAAATAAATTATACTTTAAGTTATATATTGGACGATGTTGACAGATGCCAATTATTTTATTACGTTTGTTTAACATATTTAATTTCGGAAATATAATAATTTAATTTTTTATGTAATCATTGAAAACATGGTTCATGTAAAGATTTACAAATTGTAGTTTTTTTTTAATATATATTTTATAATAAGGTATTTATTTTTTTATTTTTCGATAAATGTGGAAAATGATGTGCTATTACAGTACGCCTTATTCTTAAAGGAGGAGATGTTCAGATAATAGCGAGTTTTAAATGAGTTTTGGTAAAACGTAATTTTTTTTCTGTAGAAATTTCGATGGTAGATATAGGACATAGGTAGTGTGTAGAGTGAGATATTTCTTTTGTAATGGGCACTTAATCTTTTTTTCGACGATTTCAAGTACTGGGTGTTTTTCATATTTTAAGATGGTTTTTAATACCTAGATTTTTATATTGGTTTAAAATTCTATTATATCTTTTATTTCTTATCTTCTCAAGATTATCTATACAACTATAACTTAATTTAAGAGTATTTCTGTTAAAAAATTTGCTAAGAGGATAATTTTTAGGGTAGTGTTTCTCAACTAATTTGAAGAATTTATTCCCTAAGCTGGTACTATCATTTCTTTAAATGCTTGTATAAACCAAATGATTTTTCTATTTCTGACATTATTGTTATTATTATTATGTTTGTTGTATTCAATGTCAGGACTTTTGTAGCCGCCATGTTTTAGGGCATTATCATAAAATTTGCTGTATTTATAAAAGATATCTTTAGTGTAGGACTTTACTGGTTCCTTTTTCAATAGAGAATGGTATCTGTTTGATGATCGATAGTGGGGGATTAGATTTAGGGTTCATTTACATTGGATTAGAGTTAGTTTTTTAAATAAGTCGAGTAAGTGTTATCACTAAATTATTACATCTATGAAGTCTACTATTTTTAATTAGTCTTTATAGTAACTTTCAGATTTAGACTTTTCAATTCTATATGTATAAATTAATTTAATTATCAATAGATTTTTTTATAAATATAAGTCTATCATCCCTGCACAATTCTAACTTCAAAATATAAATATCATTATATGCTGTAAGATTTTACAAAAGAAATATACTAACGTGATCATAAATACACACAAGAGCACAAACACACACCCAATACCTAAAAAAGAAACATTTAAGGGTTCAAACATACCAGTATGGTAAGAAAGAAAAGTCAAGATAATAAAAGAGGTCAATATAAAAAAAGAACTCGACATAAATGACAAGAACGAACCAACTAACAAAAAGCAATTTAGCAAACACCAGTTCAAGTACATTAAATAAGCAATAAAAACGCATATAAAGGGAATCAAACTCCTGCAAATTAGAAATAAAAAAGAAAAAGAAAAAGAAAAAATGACCAATTCAGAAGCTGATCCAATCCCACAAAATACAAAATCTAACTGATCTTCCTATTAATAACAAAAAAAAAAAATACAAAAAAACAAAAACAACAAAAAACACAAATACAAAACAACAGGACTCAATAGCAAGAAACCCTAAATGATCGGTCGGTGTGCTCCCTAAATTTCGAAGTCTGCATGAACCTGCTCAGTTATTGTGACAAAGCTTTCATACTAAAATATTAGATAGATATATGTATGCGCACACTTTTTAGCAACTTTAGGAGCTATAAGCAAAAACCCATTTTTAGAGAATGTATATATATATATATATATATATATATATATATATATATATATATGTTGGTTTCTGGTTTCTATCCATCATTCTCTCTCTCTCTCTCTCTCTCTCTCTCTCTCTATCTCTCTCTCTCTTTCCCTTCACACATATATATATATATATATATATATATATATATATATATATATATAACCTACTGGTGAGTGGGTTGAACGATTTCAAAATCGTTAGTGTACGAAACGGAATCGGAGCGATGTTTATAACATCAGATAACTTAGTGGAAACTTTTCAATTGTGTGTGTGTGTGTGCGTAATATTCATTGCTTCGTAACGCACAAAAATATATCGGTAGGCTGATTAAAATTATTCGTAATGAAATTAGAAGGCAAGTTTTCATGAATGTGAACATTGGCGACATCCAGCTTAGCTCGGAATTCATCAATTCGTGTTGAGAAAATAGATTTTTTTGTTTCGTTGACCAACTTACATAATTTTATTAATTTTTTAATTCTTTTATTTTCATATGAATAATATATTTCTGTTTTCTCTAATTGTATCCACTTTCTTTTCATATTTTCTTTACTGTTTTATTAACGTTTTGCTTAAAAACTGATTTTGGCATTCGTAAAGTTACGATTCTTTCTTATTTTTTCAATATTTCATTTTTATGATTCTCGTACGATATCTTTTCACTTTATTTGTAATTCCCAATGTTGTGTTGCATTTATAATCCTTTATAGTGACTTTTAAAAAAGTAATATTTATTTATTTTTAATCGTTTCACCAAAGGCAAGGCGGTATTGGAACTGGTGCGCAGGTGGGTACATAAGAGAAGAAAGCAAAGTTTAAGCAGGAGGAGAAAGACGAACCAGTTACAGGGGCTGTCAGAGAAAAGGGCAAGAGAAGGATGAGAATACCAGTATGAAGACCTCCCATTAGCATGGGACATGCTAGCCTCCCAAAGAGTAAAATACTACGCCTCTTTGGCCTTACACTTTCGGCGGACCTCAAATGGAATGACTATATCGAATCTATTGCTAAATCTGCCGCTATGAAAGTCGGTTCTCTGTGCAAGGCCCAGAAGTTGTTCCCACCTGAATCTATTCTGCAGATATACAAATCTACCATCCGCCCGTGTATTGAATATTGCTGCCATATCTGGTCGGTTCCCTCTGCTGCTCTCCTTGGGCTTCTTGACAAAATAGAAAGGAGGATCTGTAACGTGGTTGATACTGACTTGGCAGAACGGCTGCAACCACTCTCTCACCGGCGTGATGTGGCTTCCCTGTGCCTCTTCTACAAGTAATTTCATGGCTTCTGCTCCGATGAACTTAGAGCACTGGTGCCGTCTAAGCAGGAATTTACACGAGATACTAGATTAGCAACTAGGTCCCACCTTTTTACAGTTAAACAGATAAGATGTAACCGTAAATTCTACTCCAACAGCTTCTTTTCTCGCGCTTCCCGCCTGTGGAAGTCCCTTCCACCAGTCTGCTTTCCCGACAGCTACAATCTCCAGGTGTTTAAATGTAGGGTCAATAGACACCTCCTATCACACTAACTCCCAATTATTCGCAGAACACTCTCATCTACCGAACCCTCATTCTCGGTATCCTTACCCGCCTATCACCCACCCTCTGACATTTCCTATATGTTATCATCCTTTCTTCACTCTATGTAGCCCCCTGCGCAGTAGTGGCAGTGACATGCCTTGCTCGGGGTGAAACGCTTATAAAAAAAGACATTTGTGAGGGTAGAGTGAGAAAGGAAAAGAATAAGGTACACGAGATGATGGGGAAAGGACGTGGGAAGGACTGGAGTCAAGTTGTTAAGAGTTTGGAATTGAGATTGTATTTAAATTCTTGGAGACTGTAGCCGTCAGAGAAGCAAGTATACGGAAAGGAGTTCCAGCGGCGGAAAGTGCTAGACAAGAAGCTATCGGAGTAGAAGTGGCGACTGCATTTAGTTGATTTAACTGTAAAAGGGTGAGACCTTGTTGCTAGTCTTGTTCCTCGAGTAAATTCTTGTGGAGGAAACATGAGTGTGCAAAGCTTGTCGGAGCAGAAGCCATGAAAATATTAATAGAATATACTGAGGTAAGACACGTCCCGCCGGTGAAAAAGTGGCTGGAGTCGAGCTTTAAGGTCTGGGCCGATCACGTTACAGATTCTCATCTGGAGCTTGTCGAGAACCTTGAGATGAATGGCAGAGACGCCAGACCAGATATGACAGACGTAATTAATGCACGGTTGGATGGTTGATTTGTATATGTGCAAGATAGATTCAGATAGGAAAAGCTTCTTGACCCGACAAAGAGACCCTAGTAGTCGATTTAACTATTGATTCAATGTAATGGTTCCACCTGAGGCTGGAAGAGAGAGAGAGAGAGAGAGAGAGAGAGAGAGAGAGAGAGAGAGGAGTCGCAGTGTATTGCTTCCAGGGAGGTTCGTTTGGTCTATGCTGATGGGGGAAGGAGGGATTGCCTGTTTTATATTTATAATTATATAGTATAATTTATTTGCAAGACGATACGCCGCGAGTTATTGTAAATAAACTTTCGCACTAGTTGTTGATAATATAGTAAAAACATATCAGGTCAAATGCATACAGCGCATCTTTTCGCTATGTTCTCTCGGAGAAATTGGGTTTCTGAAAAAAAAACATCAACTTTCAAATATATTTTCTTTTTTGATTTATCTATGTCGCTGGAGGCCATTTCTTTGCGAATGTGCCGAATGAAACTTCTTAAGCCTTAAGCATTTTGAGATATTCAAGATTACGTCAAAGATGGCTGCTATTACATGTTATCACCTATAATTTTTGTTATATTCAAAATAAGATGATAATTCTTCTGTCAAATCGTATGTTTCAGGGGTTAAGCAAACTTTATAACTAGTCTCCTTTGGAATCATATGTTGCTGAATTCATGATTGCTATGAATATGGCCACCAAATCATGTTTCGAGTTATAATATAGTGATATTTTTGTATTCCACTTTTTTTTTATAATCCTATCGCCCCAAGCACTGTTTTGCAGGGGGTTACATAGGAGGAAAGTTATGAGAAAGAGTGACAGGTTATAGGAGGTGTCAGGAAGTAAGAGAAGGATGAGAATACTGATGAGAACGTAGTGGTCGGTGAAAGTAGCATGAGAGAGAGAGGATGAAAATCAGTGAAATAGGAGAGGACTATTGACTTTACATTTAAATTCTTGGAGATTATATCTGTCGGGGAAGCATGTAAATGGAAGGGAATTCCACAGGCAGGAAGTGCAAGAAAGAAGCTGCTGGAATAGAATTTGAGTTTAGAGTTTATTGATTTCACAGTAAAAGGCGGGACCTAGTTGCTAATCTTGTGGCTCGAGTAAATTTATATATAGGGGGGGGCACCAGTGAGCTATGTTCATCAGTGCAGTTGCCATGAAAGTATTTCTAGAAGAGACATAGGGAAACTACATTGCGCCGGTGAGAAAGTGACTGTATCCGAGCTGCCAAGTCACATGACAAATTCTCCGTTGTATTTTGTCAAGGGCCCCTAGGTAGATAACAGGAGCATCCGATCAGATATGGCAGCAGTATTCAATGTACGGGCAGATGGTAGATTTATATACGTGCAGGATTGTTTCAGGCAGAAAAAAACTCCCTTGCCCTACACATAGAATATTAGTTGTCAAATTTTACTAAACCATGTAGAAATAATCTAATGATCAAATTCAATAAGGATACCAAAATATATATTCTATGTTACTTGCAAATTAACTAGTGTTACAAAAGAGGTGATCATTTAGCTCTCCGGTTCAATAAACTATTGTATATGTTAAATTATTTCAGTATTTTTTATAGTAAAATTATTGAATCATGTGAAGTTGGCGTTTAAACTAACAACTGATTGATTTACGATTGGTTCTTACCTGAAAACAGGGAAGCTAATAAAGCCGTTCCAACCCAATAATTAAAAGAAATACCATTCCATGATACCTGGTTAAATCTCACCTTCATCTACGCATTTTGGAAGCACCGTATAATCTTGAAGACGCAAAATATCGACGTCTTGACTAATACAGAATATCGTACTGATTGACCTGTAAGCAAATTCTGAATAAACTAAACTATGTAACGGTTGGATTATTATTATTCGTACGCGCATGTTTTTCTTCCACTCATATAGGGGGCAAGAGATATCTTCCAGTGAAGTATTGGGTATTACCTATTTATTATTTATTAATATTTCAAGATCAGAATCTTATCTTCAGAATGATAGGAGAGCTTGATTTCACGTCCGCTGGCGGCCGTGTCTTTAAAACGAATGTTCCTCTTTCGCTGCTACTGCTGTCGCTAATTGTAATGAGTGTGTGTTTGTGTGTACCTGTAAGTGTGTTAGTGCATGTATGTGTGTATGTTTATTGTTTATATAAGTGTGCGTGATATTAAGATTTGGATTTATTCGCATATTTCTCGAAGTGGTAGCGGGCGACGTTTTACAAAAGAGGACCATTCATTTAAAGGCACAGTCCGCCAGCGGACGTAAAATCAAGTTCTCCTATCATTCTTAAGATGATATTCTGATCTCAAAATATTAATGAATGTTAAATAAGTAATACCTAACAGTCTCTATCTTCTTGTATTATACTAAACGCATTGTGATAGCCTTCAAATACCTAGAAGTTATGTTTTGGTAAACGTTTTCATTTCTTTGAGAAATTTTAGAATATTATATAGATTAATGTCATGAAATATTCTTCCCTGTTGCAAGTTGAGTTGATTTCTTTTAGTGACATATGAACCTTTATGGGTTATTTAATACCGTAATAAATATATTTAGGACGCAATTCAACCAGACTGGCATCTGGGTCCCACCTATTCACAGTCAGGTTAGCCAAATGCAGACGACAATTCTACTCCTGCAGCTTCCTCTCTCGCACTTCCCGCCTGTGGAACTCGCTCCTGTATTCTTGCTTTCCTGACGGTTACAACCTCCAGAAATTTAAATGCAAAGTTAATACTCATCTACTAACCACTGGCCTCTAGCTCTCTCCCCTCCCCTGTATAACCTTCCCTTTCTCTCCACCTATGTATCTGTCATTGCACCTGCTTTCTCAGCTTTCTATTGTTCCTTTCTAACTAGCTTGTACTCCTCGCTCTTTTCTAATTAATCTTTATACATTTATGTAGCCCCCTGCACATCAGTGGCGTTTCCGCCTTGCTCGGGGTGAAATGATTAAAAAAAAAAATTGTATACTACAGAGAAATTATATTGTTCACGAGTTCGCTATAAAAATATTACTATTAATTTTGTTATAAATATGTATTGCTGTTTTTTATTTGAAATTTATTTTTTACTTTGATATTGTTTTGTTATTATTTAGGTGCTCCATAACTAGGGTACTAACAGGTGCTACCACCCCAAGTCCGGGTGGGGGCTAAAGAACAATGCCAATGATGGGGTGGTTTCAAACTCCACAAAACATATAATATTCCAAGCAGAGGTCTTGCTGCCAGATGTTTATCGTAATCCCAGGAATAACTTTTAAAGTGGTTATCTTGTCTTTCAGCACACTCGATCTCTGCCTGGCAAGGAAAACTTTAGTTGATAATAAGAGATGATTCTATAGAGTTGCTCTATGTCAATACATACTCTGTCCATTAAAGTTTATTTTTTATGATAATTTTAGCTCAAGCAAATCAGAAATGTTACTGGTGCGCAGAGGGCTACAGTGGGAGAATAAAAAAGTACAGTGGATTTCAAATAAATGATAATAAATAAAGAGGAATCTTGTAGGTAACGTGTTGTGGGATCTCCCCTTTGTATATGATAATGGACTTGACTGAGTGTACATATACTCCTGCTATTGAGAGAAAAGCGATTGCTGCCAGAAAGTTGAGAGTAATCGTAGAGATCCGTATGAGTTATCGGAGAGTACCGGAACTGATACGTAAATTACCGAGATATACCGAAGTTACCCAGAGACTACCGAATGAGAAGGCAGATTAGCTCTGAGCTCCACTCAGCTAGAATAATATACACGATATACTATTTCCAGTGACTTATTTCAATACTTGTATATATTTATTTCTTACTAATAGTATTCCTAAATATACTAACCTGCGTTCAAGTTTGTATATTACGTTCAATATAACCTATTTTCTATCTCCATATCTCTTTTGTTGTTCATTATTTTGCGCTGTTCCTCATCCGGAATTCACAACATAAAGGATAGCAATTGAGGTTTTCTTTGAACTTTTGAAGATTTTAGCTAACACTGATGCAATTAAATGAAAGTGAGTTCCACAAAAGAGAAGTGTGAGCAAAGAAAGCCTTTAAATAGAAGAGGTGGGTACATTTAACTAGTTCGACGGTAGGACCTTAATGCCATTCTAGTTGCACAAGTAAATACATGTCGAGTGGCAAAGAAAAAAAGATTATCAGAGCAGTTACCATGAAATTAATTGTAGAAATGACAGAATAAAAGACAGAACTGATCGGTCTGAAGCGACTGCCAAGTAAGGATCGATTATATAACAGATCCTACTTTGGATTTAATGAGAACTTCAAGATAAGTAGCAGTTGCATCCGACTAGATATGTATTGTGGAGTAGTTTCCCGCACTGAATGTTATAATCGTGCTCTGTCGGTTGCTAATCGACTTAACGCACCCAAAACGTTAGGAACTTAGTAATCTGCCACTGAAAGCTGACTCCTTAAGATGCGACTAACTGCCGACTAATATCAACTGCCTAGTAGTTCTACTGAAATCCAATAGCACTCTAAAGAAACCCTATGAACTTCCCAAGAACTTCACAAAGACTTCTCAAAAACTTCTCCCGTTAACTTCCTGTTAACTCTTATTAATTTAGGAGGGAGAGTCTATTATCTGAGGAATAAGTGTGTTTCCCCATGACAATATGGAAACGGTATTCATTGGACATATTTATATGTTTATTCTTAATTACAATACGGTAGCATTCCTCAAAAAAACAAATATATCTACATCAAATTTCTCTTATATACTACCGCCTTTTCAATTAATGTATTATCAGTTGCCTTTTCTATTCTGTTTGTCTCAAAGTTTCAGATCAAGTCTGAACAATAATAGCCTCTTGAAAAGTTATGATCACCTCGGTGGAACATATATATGTTCATTAAAGGCATCGTTATTAGTTGAAATATTGACAACTCTGCATGCGTGTTAACAGGTAACACTTTCAGTTTCCAGCCTTCATGTATTTCATATAGGTCTCAAAATTATCATCTTCAAACCAATATTTACCCAGAAGAGGAAGTACCATATATGATGGAAATGTTAGTATTGTTAGGTATTATGCAAGTTAGTTAAGCCTTGTGCGTTTTTAGTTATCAGTTCTACATACGATGGCTACAATAATTTCTCCTCCAGTCAGAAACTTATATTGACCTAATACTTATGTAAAGTGATCCTTTATATCGATATTAACATTAGGGCTACATATAAGTTAGTGTCTGTAACATCGAAATCGTTATATTGAAGACTAGCAGTATAGCTCGGCGTTGCTCGGGTGTAATGAAAGCTTTAAAACCAATCCATGGTCCTAGAGCTCAGATTCTTTGGACTTTGGCACGAAAGACTAAAAAGCAATAATTGTTTCGAGTTAAAGCGAAACCGTAGACTGAAAGAAAAATGAATGGATGTAAGTCAAATTTTGATTCCCTGGTATCGATATCAAATAAGTTTTCTTCTGAATTTTGAGGGCTAAATAAGCCCTCTGAATAAATGGTATCATGGCTGAGACTAAGAACTACAATTATACCTAGTTAGACCCAAACCCGAAGCAAAAACTAAAATAAAATGGCTGAAAAAATACAAACACGCAGGCAGATAAACAGACACACACACAAACATCTTGCCTTATATATATATATATATATATATATATATATATATATATATATAATATTATCGATTTCCTGCACTATTGTAAAAACAGCAACCTTGAAACTTCTGAATATCGTTTCTTATGTCTTTGTTTATGAGTGCATCAAATTTGATTAAAATCGGATCACTCCTTTTATAACCCGATTTTTTCGATTACCAATTTTCGATACCCATCGGGAGTACACAAAACCTAGCTAAGAACACTCGCAGACGCTTATAGTACAACTGTGTAAATTTTCAAGAAAATTGGTTCAGCCGTTTCGGAGTCTATATGTAACGGACACACACAAAGATACACACGCACATACACACACAGACAAAGTTCCATTTATAAATAAGGTTAGATAGAAATCTTGTACAAGTTTACATTGAAGCCATCTGCTAATTCCACTCATTTGATAATGACCTACATTTAAAGCATACTAAATATTCACCGAAAAGATATGAATTTGTACGGTTATACGGTTAATTTTTTTTCTTTAGAACACTTGGTTGATTCGAGAGACAGAAAGCATTTTTTTGCTCAGAATAGGTTTCAGTTTTTTTTTGTTGCAAATGATTCTTGTATTCTTTCTCATTTATGTCTATGAATCCCCCGCTAACTATGTCTAATGTCATGACAAAAGTAATAATTTGAAGGGACGTGATAATATTGCCTAACATGCAAGTCATCAAAGCAAGTTGAAATCCCAAAACAGTTTCTCACTTTATGAATCTAACGAGACAGTTAACTTGGAGAGAATAAAACAATATAAATATGAACAACTAGAAGGAAATAGAGAAACTTGTGTCAAAATGCTAAGAGATACAATGAGCACTTGAAGTTTTCATCTGCACAAACATACATCATGATAAAGAATATCTGTTTTATTAACATATACACATACAGTTTCACAGCTTTCTTCTGTTTGGATATGTTTTCCAGAAGCTCTTAAAACCCTCATAGGACTTTCTTGAGTAGCTGCAAAATAAACCATCCAACATTTCATAATTAAATATGCATAAAGCCCTAATATTTTGTAAATGTATATTACCGGTCATAATTATTAGGCCATCCCATTGTTCAAAAACAATATATATTTCATACAGCTTTTTAGTATTTATTGCCAACAGGTGCGATACAGAGATTCGAAGACGAATTGGCATGGCAAAGGAAGCATTCCAGAAGTTGAGTAAGGTATTAGGAAACAGGACAATTTCGCTGGAAATAAGGAAGGGAGTACTGGATTGCTATGTGTCGTCCATTCTTCAATATGGCAGCGAATGCTGGACAATATCATCAAAGATGAAGGAATAATTTGAAACAATTGAAATGTGGTTCTACAGAAAGATGCTGTGAATCTCATGGATCGAGCAATGATGAGTTCTTAGAATGATGGAAACAAAAATGAAATTCATACTGAGCATCAGGAAAAAACAGCTGAAGTTCCTGGGACATACAATGAGGAAGGATGGACTTGGAGAACCTGATAGAGGCCGGATAGAGGGAAAAAGAGACAGAGTAAAGCAACGGATAACATATATGAAGTACCTAATCAGGTGGATGACGGAACGTGGGTTGTATGATGTAACAGGTGAAAGCGTGCTCAGACCCACCAGGGATAGGGAAACGTGGAAAGCCATGATTGCGTACGTCCTGAAGGGACAGGGCACATAGGAGGAGAATAATAATAATAATTGTAAATGAAAATAGAATGGTTCTTTTATTAATATTGTATAACATGTGCATCAAATGAATTTATAAATATTTAATAATGACCTATATTGCAGGTTCATCAATGAAAGAATGAAGAACATTTAGAGTAATTCGGACGAGTTCATCTTGCTTCATTTTGCAGAGTATTAATATCAACAGAATCATTCTATTTTCATTTAGAATTATCCACTTAAAAATAGTATGAATTACTTCATTTTTTTAAAACTGGGGTGGCCTAATATTTATGCCCGGTAATGTATAATGAGCCACTTTTTTATCAAACCTTCGAAGACGTTAGTCTGAGAGTGAATATCTGAGAGTTTACTAATTTCAGCTAACATCGAATCCTAGAACGCTCAAAAAATAATCGTCACTGAATACTATTAGGGATATATTAAGATAATACCATTTTTATCACAGAACAACCTAACCTAGTTGTAAATATTATGTCAAAAATTAGATCTTTTGTCTAAATTCATGCGTGATTTTTTCTTCTCTCGTCGCTGCCATAATCATTGCATGCCCCCCCTCAAAATATAGACTTTCGATCTGTTTTATCTTTGACCATCAATAGCTTACTTGAGTTGCTCCGTCATGTCCTCATTTCCGCAATTTGCTTGACTTCCTTCCGCCTATTGAAGCTAGTATCACTTTTGGCTTGTGCTCCTGAGACCAGAACGAATAAAAACTTTGCAAAGAGCGAGCAAATTGCTCTCAATTTGGAAGGCAATTTTCGTGATAGCGTCTCCAGATATTCACTTGACCATAAGTTCTTCCATAATAGTTGCAGCTTCTTAATGTGCATTTTTTCTGATAATTTAATTGATTTCAAGGTAAATTCTTTGGACCTCTTAATCACACTGATGTTTCCTGCCCTCTGCACAACGTGTAATATTTGTTTGCTCAAGACAAACAAGTTTTCTCAACCTGCTGTATGAAACGCAACACAGTTTTCAACAAATATTCTAATGCACTTTTTCATCTATTTTCTGAGTGAAAACCGTGTTAATTTTTTTTATTTAAACATAGTTAAATATTACAAAAACGATTTGTTTGAATAAGATTTATAACAAATTCGTCTTCCTTACTTTTGGCACGCTACTGTAAATCATAACTTTGTCGTTTGCTGATAAGGTGATGACAGCAGTGATAACAAGGATACCGTAACTGAGAAATGCTTTTTGAAACATTTCAGGCAGTAAGCATTTAATTCTTGTTTCAAGTCAACTTAAAGTAAGTTTAAATTCGATAATGTGAAGAAAATAATGTGTCAGAGAGGTGTACTTTATTTTTGTAATTTTTTTAAAATCAAAAATTAGCTACTGTTTACAATCGATGAAAAAAGGCGAAAATTGGAAATTTTAAACACTTTTTTAAATTTAGAATATTTTTGATTCAGTTCAATATAACTTCGGATTAAAATACATCAGCGTTTTTTTTGCTTAAAGGAATTATTAAATTTAATCCCTTGAAGATAACATGTTTTTAATTTAAATTTAAATTTAATTATAGAAAAATGACTGGGGGTACTTATACTCGTTGATAACACAAATACCATAGCATCATCCACATTAAAAAAGTTTAAAAATAATGGAAGCATTATTATTTAGAAAGAAAAACCGGCACATAATAATATCAACTACGAACACGGCAGCAATGTTCACACCATGTTCGAAACATAAAAATGATACATGACTTTTCGTACATATACAAACACTCTACTTATTCAGTCTCTCTTAAAATGAAATCCATCCTCAATAATAGCTAAAAGTATAGCCAAAATGCCTCGGATAAAAAATTAAAATAAACATTTAGACAGTTTATGTATAAGTTATGCCCTCAAACGAGAAAATCATAAGATCACATAAGAATTTATATGAAAAATATAATAATTTGTGTGTCATTTTTATGAAACCTGAATATATATATATATATATTTATATATATATATGTGTGTATATATGTATGTATGTATGTATGTATGCATGTAAGTATGTATGTGTGTGTGTATGCGTGTTTTTGTGTGTATGTATGTGTGTCGGGGCAAATGTCGATCACAATTATCATGTTTTAAGTGGGTAATGTGCTTTGATAGGTTTTGTTGTGGATCACCGTGGTCACCAGACTTAACCGTGTTGGATCCTACGAGTTATTGATGAATTTAAAGAATTAAATATGAATCCAGTAAAATGAGAGAGTTAACACTCCAACGTGTTAATGGATAAAGGACGAAAATTTTGAATAGAGCTTTTAAATAATTATTAAAAACATATCAATTATATAACTAGTAAAACATTTTTACGTTTAATAAATTGTCGTTATATTGAGCGACTTTCGTGTCACGCTGTCTATTAAAATTGTGACTTTGTGTTTTCATGATATTCTTCGAAATACTATTGAGTCGGTTATCGTGAATGCTCGATGATGTTTCCCTTTTGGTTCCACGTAATCGCCTTATGTAATTTCTGCCTTTCATTATCCATGCAATTTCCTCTTTACCTTTTATATGGCTTCTTACTCGATATAATATTTTCTTCTTCCTCAAATAAATTAATTAACAACCAGTTTTTATTTCTTGATTTTTAGTCCCTCTAAAACTATCTATTCGTTTTCTTCCTTATTCTGTGTTTTCTAGAATTTCCTTGTTCCTTTTTTTCTTATACATTGTTTGGATTAGCTTCTTTTTTGTTATTCTCATAGTGAATACGAACGAAGTATTTTCGTGTTTTTCTCTGTCACTCGAAATGTCTGAGAGAGAAAAAAAATGGACTTTCTCTGTAATGGCAAGCGAGGTCAACTGCTTCGTATTCTTTCACAGTCCGTTTTTTCTCGAGATTCTAAACAGTGAAATCGAAGAATTCTACAGCGCTTTTCGATATTTTATCATTCACCTGGTGACCTTCGCCCCTGACCACGTTGAATGACAAATTTTCTTGACAGATATGTCTATGTTTTGTTCTGTTTTTTCTTGTTGTTTTTTTTTTATAAAAAACAATTATATATTTTCTCTTTTCGAAATACCATTTTGCTTTGTTTGCAAACGTTTTCCTAATTCTTTCTCTCTAAATCGATATCTTCTTTGGCTAAAAATACACAAATATCACGGTTTCTTTACTCATCGTCTTGCATCAGCTATTGGTTGATATTACTGATTTTTCCCGTAATTCTCAATGATTTGAAAAAGTCAGTTCGTTTATTTTAACCCTAACCCTAACCCTCACCAGAAATATTTGGAGTTTGATATTAAATTTTTTTAATCTTGCCGATTTAATTTATAATCTTTTTCCTTTTCTTTCACTTTTGTTAATAGAATTTCTCTCAAAAATAGTGAAATGATATAAGATCCCGGGGAGAAATTTACTGTCGATATACTTGTAATCAATGTAATTTCGTTAAAGTGAATTGTTTCTCATTTGATCACGACAAGATATAATATATTGATAATAGCTTTTTAAAATTCTGGTCATTCTCAATGCATTGTTTTGCAATATATCTCTGTTTTGTTTATATATCATTCCATTTTGGTTTCGCATATATTTTTGTGACAGTTATTACATGATGATTGGGTAAATTCCTCCCTTAAAATAGCTTTTTTGTTTAGTAATGAATAAGACGTTTATCGTTTTAGATCTTGTACAAACACATTAAATTTTGTAGTGACACGTTTTATGTTGAGTTTGTATGTTTCCAGTTGTAGATAGTATATGTGATAGTATTATTTGATAGAACAATATGTTTTTGGATTCATTGGCTTTGTCAAGATAGACCGTTTTCTATTTTTGAATATTTCATGAGATTTTTATCAAGGTCATCTACATTAAATTTGAGCCTGGACTCTTAAAACATGTGACCATTTCTAACAGAACTCCTGTTATCACAGTTTAGAATACGTACTGATAAAATTGACGGAAATAAACAGATTCTCATTGACGTCAGATACATTACAAAAAGAATCGTGCACATGTGTTGTCGTAACAAGATAACACATTAATCCGATGAAGTTCTAAAAAACGAAACATGTCACAAGAAAATGTTTTCCAATTTGTCATATATTTCCCCTCCCCAGTATTGTTCTGACATATATATATATATATATATATATATATATATATATATATATATATATACTAGCAGTATAGCCCGGGGTTGCTCGGGTGTAATGAAAGTTTTAAAACTGATCCATGGTCCCGGAGATCAGACTCTTTGGACGTTGGCACGAAAAACGAAAAAGCAATAGTTGTTTTCAGTTAAAGCGAAACCGTAGACTGAAAGAAAAATGAATGGATGTAAGTCAAATTTTGATTTCCTGGTATCGATATTAAATGCGTTTTTTTCGTCGTAAACTGAATTTTGAAGGCTAAATAAGTCTTCTGAGTAAATGGTGTAATGGCTGAGACTAAGAACTACAATTATACCTACTTAGAGCCAAACCCGAAGCAAAAACTAAAATAAAAGGGCTCAAAAAATACGGACAGACGGGCAGATAAACAGACACACACAAACATCTTGGCTTATATATATATATATATATTATCGATTTTCTGCACTATTGTGAGAACTGCAACTTTGAAGCTTCTGAATATCGTTTCTTATGACTTTGTCTATGAGTGTATCAAATTTGATTAAAACCGGACCACTTTTTCTATCACCCGATTTTTTCGATTATCGATTTTCGATATTTATCGAGGGTACCTCGACAAAACTAGCAAAAAACACTCGCAGACGCTTCTAGTACAACTCTGTAAATTTTCAAGAAAATCGGTTCAGCCGTTTCTGAGTCTATAGGTAATCGACACACACACACATATACACACACACAAAGTTCCATTTATAATTAAATTTAGATATATCGTTATATCATTATATACCAATGCAAATATTTTATCGCATAATTTTTTGTCATAAAGCTTGTTAATTAAACAGTTACAAACAATTGCTATTTGCGCAAACTCTCCAACAAATTAAAAGCATTTTTTAGTTTTATATCATCCCGACCAACAAATTGGTAGGTGTCTGACAAAGATACTTTGTGCAATAGTGTAAAAAAACTGTGATATTTTCGAATTGTTCTTTTTTTTTCACAAAAGATCAGTGATTCTAGGATTACTAAAAACAATATTCAGTTTTTTTTCCGAAAGTTAACCCTATTATGCACTAATATGCTATTTTATGCAGTGTCTCTTTGTTATGTACAACTTTTCTTTAATTTCCAAGTGATAGTGGCTTACGCAAGATCATTGGCTCAAATTATTGGCTGTACATACTGCTCTCTACTTTCGTCTAATTTATCTATATATAAAAAATGTTAGTCTGTGTGTGACTGTAACCTATGCATTTTTTAAGCTACGCCATTCAAACTTTCTAGGGACACATATCTACAGGGAAGCGAGTTCGACACATACTTTTTGAGTTTACGATTAGCAATTTTCCCTTTCGCACTTTTTGGCAAGTGGAGCCGATTGTTTACTCCGTAAAACATCTAAGATCTAAGATAGCTGCTAGATTATCAGAAATCAAATCACACGTGTCGAAGTCGATTAAAAAAATGAGCCTTTATATTTAATTTTTACTCTGACGTTTTAAAAGTTCGTTTGGTCAACAAGAAATGTGAATATTTTCCTCGTAATTTTGCAACAAAAGAAATATATAAAACATTTTTTTTCAAACTAAAACCAAATATGTAAAAAAAAGTGCCAATGGTTAATTGAATTATTTAAGCCCTTTTTTCTTTTCAGATTTAATATTTCATACTTCAGAAAATAAAATTAAAAAATAAAGCGTTTGTTTCGCAAAATATTTCATGTAGGATATTAACTGTCTGTAATTCGTGTGGAATTAATGTAACATTTGCCTATAAAATTAAATGTCTACATTTTTAAATATTCTTCTAAAATGTCTGAAATTCATTTATTCAAAAATAAAATGTAAATATTTTCCCTGTAATTATGAAACAAAAACAAACGGAATGTTGTTAATAATGTCACAAAATACATCTACACGCGTTTACGCAAAACAAAAGAATATAGACTTTTAATGGAATTTTGAACAATTTTTATATAATAATTTTTTATATAACTGAGTTTTAAAGTGAGGCGGCGTTTACAAGCTCTCGGAAATCGCAACACACTGCATTAATTAAAATGCTCTGAGTTGTACGGGCAACGCCGGGCTACGATGCTAGTTTCCAATATTTATGAATTTAGAAATCGAGTAGCCTGTTTTGAAAATTATCAGTAAACTTAATGACCTTATATAATCCAGGATTTTTGCAATTTTTTTTCGTCTTGACATTTCATACTGAAAATTGCTAAGGGCGTTTTGCGAACTTTAAAAATCAAAAATGTATCACTTTCAAAAGAAGGATTAGATAAATTGGTGGCAAATTGTTAGCGTTGATTTTTTTTTTGAATAGAGGTAGATATTGCATTGCAGCAAATTGAACTTTGCTGAACAAGTATTTAAAATAACTATTTCACTTTCTATATTCTGTTCTCGTAGTAATGGTGATTATCTAAACATAGTTTAGATGGTGGCACAATGCCTAATTTCTGGTGCACCAGTGTGAATAGAACTCCTTACTCAGTCGTAACTAATCTATCGAGACCAGGTTGGTAAACATTATGACTTGTCAAGGTTCCTCCGTTGCCTCAAAACTTATTTCATTCATTTACGTTCATTGTTAATCTCCTGTTGATGAACATAATTGCTTGACATTTTGGCACAATAATGAAACTTTTACAAACAAATTTATGGTAAAAATTTTGCTCAGAATGTTTTGTATGTTTTTTTTTTCCAAAATGTTAGAGGCTTAGTAAGGAATTACATATAAAGTCAGTAAGTTTTTATGAAAAATTCAGAATTTTACGAAATTTTATACTATGATGTGCAGTAAAGACAAAAATTCATATATGAAGTTATTTTTTTCGCCAGAATTTATCACTCACATTTAAGGATTACAAAATGTATAAATCTTGACTGATTAGATTAATAAAACAGATTTATCAATGCAGATCATACAAACAAATAAGTATGACCCCTTACGTTGTGACAATGGTGCTCATAATTTCAGTGATTGTAATTAGTAACACTCTTTGGACTGAGTTCTTGGTTGGGACCTCCATAATTGGGTTCTTGAGTCAAACTAATATGGGGAAATAAAGGTAAGCAGATTATACATGATAATTTTATATTTTCCTTGCTGAATCATTATAATTTGAGTAGAATTTCAAGCATTGATGGCACAAGAGACAGGAGAAGCAAGAGGGTCACTTATATGCGTGAAAGGTTGGCGGAACGAGGATTCGGGATTTCGGGAAAGGTGCAAAGTTACTATAGAACGCAGAGTTTGTGGAATATCATGATCATTCAAATTCCTAATATACAAGAATCTAAGACGAAAAGGTAATGTAGAAAATAGCCATGTACATTAAGAAAACATTGACAAATAACAACAAAAAAACAAATGAAAAAAACGATAATGTCGTTCGATATTCATAAAATTATTTAAAACCTGTTTTTAAAAGAAATTAAATTTCGCAAAGATACTAAATACTATAGAACATTCTTGTAGTGACAGGTGTTTCTTGCTAAAGCTTTTATTTCTTTACTCCGTAGAAATTTACCAACTTTCTACTAGTTACACGGGTTACTCATTGTAGTTATTAATAATTTTGCAAGTATTCCAAAATGTGTTTTTATTATTTGTTATTTCTTTTGTTTCTTATTTTGTATTGCCAATGTACAGAGTATGATAAAATTGCATTTTTTGAGTTATAAGATGTATTTATTTGAAATTAGTTGAATTTTTAATCTTGGGAAACGTTGGATCATAATTGTTTAGACAAGAACAAATTTCGAGATTTCAGATTAATATTTGGTGAGATTATTCATGTTAATATTTGATAAGGATGTGAGTTGTGTTGTAGTGGATATCAGATCGTAAAGAGAAATCGGAAAGTCGTGTTCGAATTCCAATGGAATTCGTTGTATTCACTTACACGCAAATACCCTTGGAAAAAGTATTAATCCGCCTCTTTTTCTGCTTTTAGCTTTGGACTGAATAGATTGGGTTTTATTGCCTTGGTTGGCAACTAGACTATTGCAGAAAATAATGGCAACCTTCTATGTGAAAATCTCCTGCCCAGTCAACTCTTAATTGACTGACTGATCTGGTGAACACAATCTTAAGAACGTATTAAAAAGGAATTCTTGGAAGAATCACAGAAGAACTGTAATCTAAACTGATATAATAAATTGAACTTTGTCTGTGTATGTGTGTGTGTATGTGTGTGTGTGTATGTGTGTGTGTCTGTGTGTGTGCTCGTTACGTATAGTCTCCGAAACGGCTGAACCGATTTATTTGAAAATTTACACAATTGTACTATAATTGTCTGCGAGTGTTCTTCGCTAGGTTTTATGTCGAGGTACCCCCGATAAATATCGAAAATCGATAATCAAAAAATCGGGTTATAGAAAGAGTGGTCCGATTTAAACAAATTTCATACACTTATAGACAAAGACATGAGCAACGATATTTTAAAGTTGCAGTTCTTGCACTACTGCTGAAAATCGATTATATATATATATATATATATATAAGGTAAGAGGGTTGTGTGTGTCTGTTTATCTGCCTGTGTGTCTGTATTTGCTTCAGCCCTTTTATTTTAGTTTTTGCTTCGGGTTTGGGCCTAACTAGGTATAATTGTAGTTCTTAGTCTCAGCCATGATACCATTTACTCAGAGGACTTATTTAGCCTTCAAAATTCAGTTTACGAAGAAAAGACTTATTTGATATCGATACCAGGAGATCAAAATTTGACTTACATCCATTTATTTTTCTTTCAGTCTACGGTTTCGCTTTAACTGGAAACGACTATTCCTTTTTAGTCTTTTGTGCCAACGTCCAAAGAGTCTGATCTCCAGGACCATGGATTAGTTTGAAAACTTACATTACACCCGAGCAACGCCGGGCTATACTGCCAGTGTTTTACAGTTAAATAATGATTCAAAGCAGGCAAGAAGAACTAAATGTCAACAGTTAAAAACGGAATGCGTTGGCCATTGCTAGCGTGAGAGCAAAAGTTCCGAGTTACGATCTGGAGATGTCAAGATCATGCAAATGCAGAAATTGAATTTTCTGGCAAGTGTTATAAAAGACGACACATTATGTGACATACGCATCCGGGGAAGTATTTTAATAGGAAAATATGCTTTTCAAATGAAAAGCAAAGTTAAAAAATAACGAAAAGCACACATATATCTTTAGAAAATATGAATAAGTCATATTATGCTATGTAATTTCAGTAACTCTAATATGGTAGAGAAGGTTGAACATAAATGAACCTCAGTTTTGAGACAACAGAGCTGTTTTTTTACGTGGATGCTAAGAATTATATGAACGGTACACGTGATCAATGTGTAAGTATTAAGTTATCAAAAAGTCATTTGTTAGTCGAATCAAAATGTGACAATTAAATTTTATGAAACATAAGGGAGACTAAAAAAGTTGACACTCACAGAACTCTTGAATATACACTTCTCTTCCCATATTCTGAGAAATAAAGTCTTTCGTTCAAGGTTCCTAGCAACTGAAGAAGGCCGGAATGTACAACGGCCGAAACGTCGTAAACATGGCAGTAAAGATAGCCCGAGTAATGTAAATAGTGTAAATACTACCTCATCTCAGATTTATAGACAAAGACTGAAATTATTTTATATGATTTATTGTTTTTGGTTCAAGTTAAGGACGCGGAATTTTATTAAGAGGGAGGGAATAATGTGACTGCCAGAGTAAGTGTGAAAATCTGACTTCTTCCTTGCTTTTTTTTTCTTCCTTCCTTCTTTCTGTCAAGAAAATCGTAAAACTAAAAAAAGATATGCCAATCTTCATTGTTTAACATTGAATAAAGCAGATCGTATAATCCTAAGATCTGTTTGACAATGAATGCAAGCATGTAGAATAAATCTATGTATGCATGCCATTTTCCTACACAGGTCCGACGTCGAGTGCATGTTGTCTTTTTACTGCAGGAAAAATAAAAAGAATGCACACATTTTACTCTGATTTTACCAATGAAAACTAAATTTTCCGTGTATATTTACTGAATTTCTGTTTGACTGGTACAACGACAAACGAAGATAGTAAAATAGGAATGTCTTGGACAGTAATATTCCACTTTATGACAAGCCTGAAAAACAATTACTACCAATTGTAGTAAATAGGCAAAATCCATAGAGAATGTGGTGTTAATATTTAACCTTATTTTTTTTATATCTAGTTAACTAAGAAAAATAATGGTCAGAAGTTTGTCATATCAAACGAGGATGGTGCATAGAATTAAAATAATCAGCAATTAGAAATATTGATTAAACTATAAGAGGTGTAGAGGTCACGGTGATGTTTGGCAAATTGATCTTCTGTCAAACACGACCAAAGTCCCCACAATTTAAATATCAGAAGGTTGAAGGTCGGGAGTTGAAATGTGGAAGGATAAAATATTTCGTTTGTATATTAAAGTAAAGATTTATTAACAGAACAACAAAATTGTAGCAAGAAAAATATAAGTGAAATGTTTTAACTGAACACTATAACATACTTGTGAGAAGAAAATATTCGCAGAGAAAATACATGTACTTTTGCAGTTAAAATTATTCAAAGAGAAATGTAAGTATTTCAAATGTCCGGCAGAAGATAGAAGCAGAATGTAAAGTTTTAACTTTCTTTCCCTTCTTGATAGGTTGGCGACAGGGTAAGAAAGATGGTGAAATAAAAAAAGAAATGGTTCTTAGTGTGTACTGTTGTTGTTGGTGTTGTTTTCTCTGGTGATGGGTATTGAAAATGAAGAAAAGGTTAAAATGAACGTCTGATGCGCCCTTACGTCCTGGACGGGTTCTTGAAATTTCTTTGTTACATTACCAGAAGGTCCGTCAGCTAACTCCTTCCTTGTCGCACTGTTTTTGACCGGTCAAGAAATGTCGTTTAAGTAACTGATTTGTCATGTGACCAGCTCCAGCAGGCATTTTCTTTTTTACGTGTGAAAAAAATTTGACTGACGTCATATATAAATTTTCGATTTCCGATCCAATCCGGATCCAGAATTTTACTTGTCACACTCACTTGTGAAATTTGCCTTTGTCTGGGTTTTTTCAAAATGCTTTTAGTTGTTTTGATCTGATTGTGCGGGTGTGCAATTTTACTTTGTGTGTTTTAGTTGGATGATATATGATGTGTATCCTATAGAGGAAATAGTAGAATGTTTTATCTATAATACAAGGATAAAGAAAAACTGAGGGCTCGTTATAGATGCCGAAGTTGATATTTTAAAGACAGTAAACATTTTAAACATTTTTTCATTATCAAGTCCAAATCAAATTATAATGATCTTCTTTAAAAGAGATGGTTAGTTAGATAGTATTGACATTGTCAAACTCTGGATCCTTCCTACGCTACACATAAATAATACTTTAATCAATACGATAGAGGATAAGAACATGACTCTGGATACAGCTCTTAAAAGGGGATATAATGACAGCTGATTATGTGGATTAAAAAGAATAATATTTATTCGCTTATAATTATTATTTATGTTTTGTTAAATACGCATGAAACAACAGAGGGATGTATCATCTCGACTATTAAGATTTTTTTAACTCTTTTCTTTAACATTGTTGAAATATTCACGACTTTTCGGCCGTTGTATGCTTATGACGTCTTCAGGATATATTCTAAGATGAGGTATTGAACCTATCTACATTATTTGGACTGTTTTCCTTATCTCTGTTGACACATTCAAGACTTTCCGGACATTGCACGTTCTGGTCTTCTTTATATATATATATATATATATATTTATGCAAGTCATTGTAACTATGTATAGTTAAAGTATTTTATGTAAGACATTTTAACTATTTATAATTAAACTATTTTAAGTAAGACAATGTAACTATTGATAGTTAAGCTATCGCGTTGAATACACCGGTTCTCGCTCGATCATCAAAGTTAAGCAACATTGAGCCAAGTCTGTACTTAGATGGGTGACCGTTTGGGAATACCAGGTGCTGTAAGCGTTTAGTGACGGATGTGCGTGCTTACGGCCATATCATGTTGAATACAGCGGTTCTCGCTCGATCACCAAAGTTAAGCAACGTTGAGCCTAGTCAGTACTTAGATTGGTGACTGCTTGGGAATACCAGGCGCTTAGTGACGGGTGTGCGTTATGGTGCAGTATATATCGACTCGGATAAAGGAATCGGTGAGCAGAGTTCGAATTTCAGCTGAATACCCTGCATTCACTTAAGCATTGGTACTCTTGGGAAAGGTATTAATTCGTCTATTCCCTCTAGTTATGGGTTAAATAACAAGGGTAGGACTTGGGGACCCTGCCCTTAAAAACAAATATTGATTCACGAAAAGAAAAAAGTCTTACTAGACCCAAAAATCTTATATAAAAACAACAATAACTTGTTGAAAGAAAAAGGTATTACCAACAATAAATAAATAAAATTTTGTTGGCTATAAAAGACCCACCGAAGTTGATATGCCATAAAAACAAAACAACCAAATAACAACCTTAACGTAACCCTCTATTTTGAGTGGCTCTTTTACATGAGAGACCTAGTGTAACAAATAAAAAAAGAGCTAAACTAAGTTTTATTCATATATATAATCATTAAGTGAATATGACATGAAATTAAAATTAAAACCCTGGTCTCCAAATAACAATTTCGTTCAATTATCTATTACACCACCCACACATCCAAGCTTACACTAACGGTTATTTTCCAAACATTCACCTATAAACATCAGTGATTGTACGGGAATTCATATTTCAATGTAATATGTCCATAAGCTTAAATTAATCAAACGACGCTCCAGATTTAATGTTTAGTTTGTTTATGTTTACATCACTGCGAACTGTGTCGGAGTTTAAGGCAAGGGTACATGAGTTGGAGATTTGCGGAAATTCGAAGCCAACCTGATGAAGCCGGCGCCGCGAGATTAAGAAAGAGAGTTGAAATGTGAGAAGGCTTGCTATCACTCACCTCTCACAGGCAACCGACAGTGATGGCGTGAAGTTGAAAATAACAGATTACAATGTTTGACTCTAGGTCATTTCATTACCAGAAATGAATGTTTTTCTTCAATCGCTCCACGAAAGAAAGTAAAAAATATATTCATTTCAGAACGAAAGACAGGAGAAAAGTAATTTTCCAAAACTAGAAATGCCTCTCTGTGAAAAAATAACAGAAACACAATTCGATAAATATCTAACTAGTATTACATTCCTTGAAAATAGTCGTCTGACGAATTCAAGCAATTTTATCGTATTTTTCTTTCAGTTTACATTGTAAAAATGTGCGTATGGCAAAACATTGCTGACCACTCTGTGAGAAGCTTTCGATAAATAGCATATATGTCAGCGTAAAATATATATTAAATCATGTAACATATTTCATTGCTTCAGTAGCAATTCTCTAAGATTGTGATGCGCATAATATGGCAGCTAAACCGATGGATGTTCTTTAAAAAATCGATATTGTGAACATTTTGAACGTTTGTACAATTATGCGCTGGTAAAACGGTAAAATGATTATCTTCTTCTATGTATCTTGTCCATTCAGGACTTAAGCGATCATGGCCTTCCACGTTTCCCTGTCCCTGGTGGATCTTATCACGCTTTTTCATGAACGTCTCACAGGCCCCGTTCTGTCATCCACCTGCTCAGGCCATTCAAATATGTTATCCGCTGCTTTCCTCTGTTTCTTTTTTCCTTCTATCTGTCCTATTAGTATCAGATTCTCCAAGCCCTCCTTCCTCATTGCATGTCCGAGGAACTTCAGTTGTTTTTTCCTGATGCTCAATATTTATTTCCTTTTCGGTTCCATTCTTTCCAACACCTCGTCATTGCTCACATGTTCGGTCTATGATATCCTCAGCATCCTTCTGTAGAACCACATTTCATTTTCTTCAAGTTATCTCTTCATCTTTGTTGGTATTGTCCAACATTCACTGCCATATTGAAGAACTGATATCACATAGCAATCCAGTACTCTCTTCTTTGTTTCTAGTGAATATTTCATGTGTCTTAATACTTTACTCAGCTTCTGGAACGCATCCATTGCCATGCCAATTCGCCTTTAGATCTCTGTATCGCATTATCCGTCTTCAGTTAGAACAGTTCCCAGATATTTACATTTTTGTACTTGCTTGATTTTAACATCCCCCACCTGTATTTGGCATTTTGGGCTGCTCTTTTTCCTGATTACACTAAAGAATAAAACTTAGTCATGCTATTTTTTACAGTAGAGTTCCGCCTTTATAAAGGCTATTCAAGAACTCGGGTTAGGTTAAGGGATAGTGGACACTACCGGCCATAATTATTAGGGCACCCCAGTTTTTTTAAAGAAAATGATGTATTTCATACTATTTTTAGTGTTTATTGCCAAGTAGATAATTCTAAACGAAAATAGAATAGTTCTTTTGTTATTATTACTTTGCTAAATTTTACAAGGCATAGAAGCAAAGATGAACTCGTCCGAATCACCCTACATTTTCTTCATTCTTTCATTGATGAAACTGCAGTATAGATAATTATTAAATATTTATAAATTCATCTGATGCACATGTTATTGTGCAGTATTAACAAAAAAAAAACATTCTATTTTCATTTACAATTATTCACTTGGCAATAAATACTTAAAGTAATATGAAATACATCAGTTCTTTTAAAACACTGGGGTGGCCCAATAAACATGGCCGTTAGTGTATAGGAATGAGAAGGGAAGTTAACGGTTGACTCAGTAGATGGATGCGATGGGTAAATTGTTGCCATTTTATATTTTTAAAATTCGCGCTTACGCCTTGTTCTTTTTTTTTTATTTTTAGACTTCACTGAATAGTCGGGTAAGTTAGGCGCAGACCGTGAGAAAAACAGAATCATGACGCAATTCACTCTGCCAGAAATGTCGAAAATGTTTGCTGTACTTGACATTCGCGCAGGAAAGCCCAATGTATACATTTAAAGCGTTTTGTGTGTAGATCTGTGCAGAGGAATCAGAAAGAGTGAATTTAATGGTGATTACGAAGGTGACTGGATTGATCAAAACTGATGGAAACGTTATGTACCCATTCATCTTCCCACTTAACGCGGAGGTCTATGTCAAGTGCCTTCAGGAAGTAGTGCTGGCCTGAGTCACGAGAGGGGTGCTGCAAGACCCTATATCTAGCAACAGAACTCTGCATCATACCTAAAAAGAAAGACAACCCAGTCATAGCTGTCAGACAATTTCTGAAACCACATCATCAATTATCTCTGGTCAGCAACTTTTCCATACAGCAATGAGGAGCAGTTGAATGAGAGACTAACAAAATTCCTTCTAATACCAAATATGAATTGAGGGCAAGGATTATGGCAGTATTCACCAACTTAAAGAAAAAAACCACCCTAAAGAGTTGTAAGAGATTTCAAAGTTGTCTTGAGTTCGAATGTTATTACTCGTCTTTTAGCGGTTTTATAACAAAGTAGGAAAGTGCGACACAGATATACGAAGGCGAATTGGCATGGCGAAGGAGGCATACCAGAAGCTGAGTGAAGTAATAAGAAACAGGACAATTTCGCTAGAAACAAAGAAGAGAGTATTGGATTGTTATGTGATATCAGTTCTTTAATATGGCAGTGAATGCTGGACAATATTATTGAAGATGAAGAAAAACTTGAAACAGGTGAAATGTGGTTCTGCAGAAGTATGCTTCGAATTTCATGGATCGAGCATGTGAGCTTTGATGAGGTATTGGAAAGGATAGAAATGAAAAGGAAATTGATACTGAGCATCAGGAAGAGACAGTTAAAGTTCCTGGGACATGAAATAAAGAAGAAATGCTTGGAGAACCTTATACTAACAGATCATATAGAAGGAAAAAGAGACAAGGGAAAACAGTGGATAACATGTTTGAAGGACCTGATCAGGTGGATGACGGAACGAGGGTTGCGAGATGTTACAGGAGAACGCGTGCTAAGAGCCACCAGGGATAGGGAAACGTGGAAAGCCATGATCGCCTACGTCCTGAAAGGACAGGACACATAAAAGAAGAAGAATATAAAATCTGGGTTAGTCACTTGTTATGAGCCCTGTAAAAATGCCCTAAAACCTGACTACAAAGTTTCTTTTTTTTTTTTTAATTCACTAGGGATTTTCATTTCGGCGTCTAGATTCATCTATTTGTGTCACCGCTGGTGTATTAATTATACCACAACTTTCCCACTTTGGAGATTTATTTTATTAATAAATATTTGAATTTTTTATTTAATAGTAATCAAATCTTTCTATTTCTGGTGAGTTTGCTAACGTAATTAATGTTGAAATTCTTACGCTTAGAATCATTTTCCAGTTTATTCCGTTTTTTTTTCCTTTTTTTTCTGGAAATCGTATTTGTGCTTTAAACAAATTCTTTGTGGTCAAAAGACATAAAAACATCACACTGCATTTTTATCGCGAACACTTTCTTTAGCTCTTTTTAATTTGTCTTTTATGGTCCCATTTTTTAAAGTGTATATCATCATTTCAATACGTGATAATATTATACCGTCTGAAAACATTTCTTTTCCTTCTTTATACACTTTGTAAAACACTTTTTCTCCAATCTTGAAAAATTTAGTGTCCTTTTCGTTATCTGTTCTTATTCTTCATTGCCTTGGTAAAAACTTGTCGAACACTGATTTTGTTTTTCTCGCAATCATTAATTTTGTAGGAGATATTCCTGACGGTGTGTTGGTGTTTGGCGTTATATAGTAAAACGTTAAGAATTTTTGGTGTTCTTTGTTATTTTTTCATGACTATTTAAAAAGTTCTGTTAAAAGTACCCACGAACTGTCCGAATTCTTTGTTTTACCTTGGGTTATACGGCCGGGTAGTAATATGTTCAATCGAGAACAATTGAAAAAATCTTCGAAAATGTGAGCAGTGAATGGTATACCATTATCTGAGACTATGCCATCTAAAATCTTGTAAACAGTTCGTGTATATATTCACTGTCACCGAAAAAGTTTGTTTTGCACTTGTAGATTTTAGACGACGTATCCAAAATCGCAAGAAAATGTGAACCATTTGTTAGACCTGTAAAATTTATGTGCAGTCTTGACCACGGATATCTGTATTTTGTCAAATTTGTATTTTCGTTGTAAGTAACTTTACCGAGAAAGCATAACTTCAGCAAACATTTACTAATTTTTCAGTGTTTTGATCTGTTTTGATCCTATATACATAGCTTCTAATGAGAGATTTCACCCTTGAGATTCCCGGATGTTCATTAGGAAAATAATTTAATATTTGCTTTTTTAATATGCTACGCATTACAGCACTTTGAGCGAACATCATTACTCTGCCACGCAGGGCTTAAGCGTTCATGCCTGTGTCTTTTTTCTTATTTTTTCTTATAGTTTCTTTTATTTTCGCTACAAACATGACTTTTCCTGCATTTTTTTTTATTTCGTCCAGGGTAACTAGTAATTTGCGCACTACATTACATAATATATTTTAATTTCAATTTTCACTTTTTAATGCCGATATCCCCAAAAGGTTTAGTGTCGTTTAATCAATCTTGATAAACTATCAAAATAATTTTGTAGGCGGTTGCTATCACATCCTAATAATCGTAATTTACTAAAATGGTACTCTAGCGTTATAGTCTATTTAATGTATGCGCGGGATTTTTTTTCTTCGAACCATCAATTAGTAACGGCGGTATGTGATCTGTCTGCAACCAACATATTCTTCCATGTAGAAAAAATTAATTTTTTCAGTGCACATACAGTTGCTAATCCCTCTTTTTCGATCTGGTTGTAGTTTCTTTTTCATTTTATTTTTTTCGCTGGTTGTAGAAACGAATGTGATGTATGTGCGACGGATTTCATATTACTGTCATCATATTTATGTCGAATTACTCCTCCTATACCCTAACATCATGCATCTGAAGCCAATACGATTTCTTCTTTTTGATCGTTGCGCGCTAATGGGAAGTCTGACGTTAGCAATTTTTCTTATTTCTTTGAGAGCGCCTTCTGACATCTATCAATCCAGTTCCACATTATCCCGTTTTTAGTAGGTTGTTCAGTTGAGCTCTCATATTCTGCATATTCAGTCAGTTAAAGTGCCATACGTGATACACGCTTGGGCGATCATGTCTCGAAAGAGACATTACTGACTGGGCAGAAGATTATCTCGTAGTAGGTTGCCATTGATCTCTGCGGTAGACTGGTTGCCGACCAAGGCTATAGAACCCACTCTGTCCTGTTATTTGGCTCATCGCTAGAGTGGGAAGAGCGGTATTATATCATTACGTAGTCATTAGTGGGGGATCAGTTTATTACTTCATAACAATATAAAACTGATCTCCCATTTTATGACCAGTAGAATCCATAATCATGATTTTACCTATTATATTCAGTCACTCATTTAAGTGCCATACGTGATACACGCTTGGGCGATGATGAGACATGATTGACTGGGCAGAAGATTATCCCGCAGTAGGTTGCCATTGCTTTCTGCGGTAGACTGGTTGCCAACCATGGCTATAGAACCCAATCTGTCCTCTTATTTAACCCATAACTGGAAGGAATAGACGGACTAATACCTTTCCCAAGGGTATTTGCGCGTAAGTGAATACAATAGATTCGACTGAAATTCGAACTCAGCTCCCAGGCTTCTCGTTCCGAGCCGATATACAATGTACCACAACGCGCATATTCAGTAAATAAATTTAATAGTCATTTGCTAGTCCAAGGAAAGCGTGTAACCTAGTAGCATTTGTTAGGAGATGTATATTCGTAATTGCAGTTGCTTTTAACGGCTCTGGCTGACGACCAATTTTGTCAATGATTTATCCTAGGAATTTAATTTTAGGCAAAACAACACCCATTTTTCACTCACTGAGTTTGAACTTGTACTATCGTGTTATTGCAACAACTGACTTCACATGGCCGATATGTTGTTCCTTAGATAGAATATAAAAATTCTATCATCCAGATAAGCAAATGCGAAATTACAATCGGCTGGCATGATATTCATAGCTTGTTAAAATATAGCTGGAATTACATTTATACGAAAAAGAAGTCAATTGAAATTATACAATCCCTTGTTCGCATTTAGATTTGTAACCTTTGAGTATTTATCTTCAACAAATATTTGTAACTCTGCTTAAAAATGATCCAAATTCGAAAAAGTTTTTTCTACCGTATAACGTCGCAATCTATTCATCTGTGATTTGTAATGTATAGTTGCGTGGTTATAAACATGTTTTTTTAAATCCTATCAAAAAAATAGCACAAACGAAAATGTTATAATTAATCCTTTGTATACACTGTTTGTAATGCTCATTTTGAATGGTCTGTAAATCCATCCAGTTTGTACCGAATAAAATCGTAGTATTTTTAACAGAGAAGCCTTAGATTTTAGACACTTATTACGGAATGAGATGTTACAAGTTATTTTACCAATAAAAAAATAATTTCTCACTTAAGATATAACTCACGACTTTCAACATCTTTCATTATATAGGCTTTGTAATTTTTTTTTCATAAAGCATTAATAATTATTGTAATGCTACTGCCACTGTCCAGTTGCATATTTTATCATCATTTATCCATCACACCCAATGGTGCACAGGGCAGCAACTTTTTGTTTTTACGAGGCAGGGTTGTTAACGCTGCACCCAATCCCCAAACCTGGAGGAACAGTGGACCATTCTTGGTCCTTACGTTTACAGCACCTGGTATTCCCAAATGGTCACCCATTTAAGTACTGACCAGGCTTGATGATGCTTAACTTCGGTGATTGGACGGGAACCGGTGTATTCAACACGATCTCGCCGTAGATAGTTGCATATTTACATCTACCTGATTTCTTTTCAATTTCACATATTTCGTTTTGGTTTTTGTGATTATCTTTCCGGTTGCAATGCTGTACCCAATTTTTCCTTGTGAGAATATTTTCTTGGTTTAGTTCTACACTATTACTTTATATGTTCTATATTACCACATTCGTAGCATTTCGAATTCTTAAAGGGACATTCGTCAACTAGATGTGAAAATCCACATCTAAAACATGAAATAATGCAATATTTTGTACATTTCTTGTTCGCTTCTGCATTGACATATTCTTTCTTCTGATTTTCTTCGGTAGGCTTAGGGTTCTTTGAAATTCATTCCATATTTCTTGTAGAGTTTGTTTATTGTTCTGTTCAAATTTTGTTAAATTTTCTACCAGTAATTCTGCATCTTTTTCCGTTGTTAACCCTTGAAAGAAAATTAACACTTTTAATATATCGGGAATCAGTACATTTTCTTTTAACCTTTCACATTCCTTGTGAAAGATTGCAGCATATGTGACAAAATCTTCGTCTTAAGTTCATACATTTCTAACAAGTATTGAATAAAGATGTTCTGGCACCAAAAATCTCTTACAGAATATTTAATATTTCTTCAAAACAAAATTGTCTACATTTTTTGGTAGTATGGAATTACAGTATTTTTCACAAGTATTCCTGTATATTTCTGAGATAAGGTAGTATTTACAGTACTTACATTATTCACACTATTGTCATCACCTTTGTTGCCATTTGTACGAGGTTTCAGCCGTTGTATGCTCTGGCATTTTTCAGGTGTTCCAGACTACAGCAGTGGTGAACAAGTAACTTACAGGTTTAGAGGGAGATAACTCATGACTAACTAAAAAGGTACTAAGCAAAAGGGCTGAGAATAATATACCCCAGTGATTGTAATAAACGGTTCAGTCAAAATTCCTTGCACCTGAAGAAGACTGGAGCGTCTAACGGCTGAAACGCCGTACAAATGGCAACAAAGATGAGGACAATAGTCCAAATAATGTAAATACAGTCTTTTTCTTGTTCTACCGATGCAAACTCTTCCCAGTCGATGAATTTTTTCTGCATATTATTGTATCTTTGAAAATACACAAAAAATGTAAGTCTTTTATCTACATTTTATATAAATTAAGATATGATATTTGTGAGTATCTCGGCAGAAGTTGAAGAAGTTTTCGATTTCCATCGTAGTATTTCAATCAGATTTTTATTGTTGTTTCTTCTGTCCCAACAACTGATGGTGTTGCTGTTGATGTTGTTGTTGAGTTTGTACCACCGAAGCATTTTTCTTATTCTGTTTATCTTTTTATTTTTCTACACACATTTTCGTAATAAAAATTTAACGTAAATAATCAGGTCGGTAGAAATAAAATTATAATACTCTTTGATTATAAACGGAACTAGCAGTATAGCCCGGCGTTGCTCGAATGTAATGAAAGCTTTAAAACTAATCCATGGTCCTGAAGCTCAGACTCTCTGGACGTTGGCACGAAAGACTAAAAAGCGATAGCTGTTTCCAGTTAAAGCGAAACCGTAGACTGAAAGAAAAATGAATAGTAGTAAGTCAAATTTTGATTTCCTGCTATCGATATCAAATAGGTTTTTTTCGTAGTAAACTGAATTTTGAAGGCTAAATAAGTCCTCTGAGTAAATGGTATCATGGCTGAGACTAGGAACTGCAATTATACCTACTTAAAGCCAAACCCAAAGCAAAAACTAAAATAAAAGGGCTGAAAAAATACAGACATACAGGCAGATAAACAGACACACACACAAACATCGTGCCTTTTATATATATATATATATATATATATATATATATATATATATTATCGATTTTCTCCACTATTGTAAGAACTGCAACCTTGAAACTTCTGAATATCGTTTCTTATGTCTTTGTCTATGAGTGTAGCAAATTTGATTAAAATCAGACCACGCCTTATATAACCCTATTTTTCGATTATCGATTTTTGATATCTATCTGGGGTACCTTGACACAAAACGTAGCTAAGAACACTCGCAGACGCTTCTAGTACAACTATGTAACTTTTCAAGAAAATCGGTTCAGCCGTTTCGGAGTCTATAGGTAACAGATACACACATACACAGACACACACACACAAAGTTCAATTTATAAATAAGTTTAGATTTAGATATCTACTTAATTATGAGTATCAATTAAAAATAATTTTCAGACAAATCATATCAAACTGTCGGATTTTTATAACCAAATTTCGTTAATCTTCGTAAATTTCCGTAACGTATTTATATATTGTTTGATTATAAACAGAAAATCTACTTAAATACGAGTATCGATTAAAAATAATTTGCAATCAAATCATTTCAAATCGTCGGTTATTTATAACCAAGTATCGTTAATCTTCGTTAATTTCCGTAACATATTTATATACTTTTTGATTGTAAACAGAATATCTATTTAAATACGAGTATCGATGAGAAATAATTGTCAAACAAATCATTTTAAATTGTCGGTTTTTTTTAACCAAGTTTCGTTAATGTTATTAATTTCCGTAACATATTTATATACTGTTTGATTATAAACTCTCCAGCCCGAGAGTCATATTCTCCCGGTATTCATAATAATAATAAGAGTTCATTATAGTCCAAAAAGGGTAGGTCCCATAACAGAAAGTTAGATCTGACGGAAACAAGAAATATAGTTCGTCCATGGTAGTAATGATAAAGTAGTGAGAGACTCGCCACATCCCAGCTGTTCGAGAGAAACTGGAGGGTAAAAAAATTCTTCTCCATCTTAGGCTCAGAGATACTTTCGAACTCTATCGAAACTGGAAAGTGGCGTCTGGGTAGATACCGCCCAAATAATGTAATCACTCAGTTAAGTGCCATACGTGATACACGCTTATGGGTGATCATGTTTCGAAAAAGACATGACTGACTGAGCGGAAGATTGTCCCGCCGTAGGCTGCCATTAATTACTGCGTTAGACTGGTTGCCAGCCAAGGCTATAGAACCCAATCTGTCCTATTATTTAACCCATAAATCGATGGAAGAGACGAGTATTTTTGCGTAAGTGAATGCAATGAATTCAACTGGAATTCGAACACGGCTCCCCGATTTGTCATCCCAAGTCGATATTCACTGTACCACAACGCACATCAAAATATCGTAATAGTACTCTATTTTTAGGATGATTTTGCTACTATAAAAGAAAAGGAGAGCATGAAGAGTCAGATACTTACTAGAGCTTTAAAAAGAGCCAATAATTTTGCATGCATCTTTAACAATAGGTCGTATATATGTCGGCTTGAGATTCAGGCCAAATATCCTGCCAAAGTACGGGGCCTCATGGAAGGTACATCCGTCATCGTGACTAGCTGTACTTCGGTGACTGATCGTCGGTGACAGAATGTAACTACTTTGGCTGTAAAGGTATAAATGTAACGAGACAGTTTTCCCGAGTGAAAAGTTAGTATTAAATCGAAAGATTGTTCAGCTACCAACTTCTGCCCCTCAAGAGTTTTAAAAGTTCTTCAGTATATGGAGTACCATCTACATAGATATTTAGAAATGACCGGAGTATATACTTAGGTAGATGATTTTTATACATAAGAAGGTTGGTTTGAAAAGTGACCCCTGGAGTACACCTTTGTCGACCGCCAGAGAATCGGAGAACTGACCGGTAATAAGTATATTCAGGGATCTACCTGTTAGTAAGAATCTTATAATAGAGAAATCTCTTCCCCTGATTCCATAGCTGAAACGTTTACGTAACAAACTTTGTGTGACACATTGTCGAAAGGTTTCGAGATATGTAATGCTATAGTTCTTGCGGTGCGTGTCGTCAGTGGACTCACTAATTCTATGTGTAATAATAATAAATAACATCATCAGCAGCGGATCCAGCTGATCGAAAGCAATACTATTTGTTGCATAAAGTGCTCGGCGACATTCTTTTTTTTATTAAAACCTCAAAACTTATTGATGATACTGAGAAGATGAACAGAAGACCATACAGCGAGAGGGAGTATCGGTCGACCGAGTTTTTGTAGACCGGACATACGCTTGCCCCCTTCCACAGGCTAGGCAAAGATTCCTCTTTCAAGTAGCAGTTAAATAACTTTTCTAGGATCAAAGAGAATTCTGGATTAATATTCTTATTCATGAACACTTAAATGTTTTTTCTGGGCTAATGGCTTTGGTGGGGGTCGAGGATTTTGATAAGTCAAGAGAATACATTTACTGAAATGAGTATATTAATTGGATTCTGGTCAGTGAAACGTGGGGAGTTGGGGAGGTGATATCTTTTATCATATAAGTGATGAATTTGAGACAAAGATCGAGGTGAAGAGCTTCACTTTATCTATCAATGAAGATATGACCTCATGGTAACTTATAATACATTGCTTCTGTTCATAATTTGGTTGGTGATCTCCCAGAATTCGCAAGATCCAATTTATTTCTTTTCAAACCTGGCCTGAACAGAACGAGCGTAGTCGTAATTTGCATTTTCCAGAACTGTCTTATAGCGATTGTGGGCATTTCTAAAAGTAGTAAGATTCAGGCTACACCGCTCCTGATTTTGAAGAAGTGGTTCCTGTGAGCTATGTCTGCAGTGAATTCAGGGCGTAAATCAAGGCTAACATTTTGCTTTTTACTGGAATTTTTGTGTTATAAAACACTCCATTCCAAAATGGTTCCATTCGGAGACTGTTCTAGTATCATTATGTTTGCATAATATTGGGAGAAAAGCTTCAGTAATATAGGACGAAATGCTGTACCAGTCTGCCTTCGAATAGCGAAATGACTTTTGATGGAACAGTAAATCATGGAATATCTGCCGTGTCAATTGAAAGTTTTAAGACTTGCTGAGCTTTACTCAGAATAGGATGCTAGAAAATTTTCCTGTTGTTTCGTACCATCCAGGATTCTTGTCGGTTCATCAATGATCTGGGTTAGTTCATATGCGATGGGGAAGTCTCTGCAATGTTTGCGTTTCTCACCGGTGTTGTTCGAGTGGAATAATCACTTTTTGTGGTCACACTGAATTCACTGCATATATGTAATTTGATCTAGAGAATTTCTCTGTGGATATTTTCAATCTCTAACCGACTCTTCATTCTGAATAAGATACAGAGCAAAAAAGAAAGTTATACTGTATTATGGATAAGTGCCATTCGGAAGCACACATAAGCATTATAAGCAGAGGTATATATGCTCATATATAGTCAATCGGAGTCAGTGATTTTGTGTCCCTGATACAGGGAAACTCTTCCTTGATGTAGGCGCTGAGTCCATAACCGTGGCAATATAGGATGTTGTATGTTATTGTAATAGATGAGTAGCCAGGGATAGTGAGCTCCTGGAATTGAATTGAGGAATTAAAAACCATTTCTCGGAGAAACAGAAGGTAAGATTAAGACTAAAGAAGATGGCGTCCCACTTCTGCAAATATAGAACGTAGACCGCTTTTATCGATGTAAGATATTGCAGATCTGGGATTTACTAATTTTAATGAAGGCTTTGCTAGTTTTGTTCGGTTACAATTTGATTGCTTTCATGTTTGTTTTGGTTGGTTTGTCGGGGGTGACTAGTAGGTAGTAAGAGAGAAACCCATTAAATATTTGTTTATATGCTTTTTATGTGTCTGCAACATAAGTTATTTCATTTTTTCATGTTTAATAGTACTTTTAGGACTTATTATTGTTAGTTTTTTGTCTAAGTATAATTTTCCAATATTGTTATTAATATTGTGTGGGAGTATTCTTTCACATTGGATTTTTCACTTTATTTTGGATGGAGATGAATATTTCATTGTAAAAACTTACATTTGTCATAATATGTGGTCTATATTTATTTAATTTATTTTAATTTCGAAATAAGCAAATACTTAATTTACCACCTAATGCTTTAATTAAAATAAATATGAATATGAAGAAAATAAATACAAAAAATATTCAAGTTAAGAAGTGAAATAAATAATAAAAATGAAAATTCATCTACAACATTTCTAATTATTACAACACAAAATATGAATGCGCATATGCGAGTATATGTACCTTCATGTATATGTATACACAAGTGTAGGCTTATATATGTATGAATAAATATGCATATACACGTGTGTGCGTGATGTATCCGCGCGCATATGCACGTATGTACAAATATTGAACATTCAAACTGACAAAATATCACCATGTCAAGAAACACCTGGCAAAACAGGAAATACACGTAACCTCAACAAAATGAACAGTTCACAACAATATAAAATGGCAAATATTTGGAAATATTTTGTTGGTTGGTTGTTTTGTTTTTATGGCATATCAACCTCGGCGGGTCATTTATTGCCAACTAAATTTTATTTACTTATTGCTGGTAATATCATTTTTCTTCAACAATTTATTGTTGTTTTTATATAAGTTTTGAGTCTAGTACTACTTTTTCTTTTCGAGTATCAAGATTCATTGGGATTTGCTTTTAAGGGCAGGGTCCCCAAGTCCTACCCTTGTTATTTAACCCATAACTAGAGGGAAGGGACGGATTAATACCTTTCCCAAGGGTACCAGTGCTTAAGTGAATGCAGAGTATTCAACTGGAAATCTCTCAATTTCTCTTTTCTAGGCGATATCCACTACATCACAACACACATCCGTCGCTAAACGTTTACAGCTCCTGGTATTCCCAAGCGGTCACCCATCTAAGTACTCACCAGGCCCAACCTTGCTTAACTTCGGTGATCGAGCGAGAACCGGCGTATTCAACGTGATAGGCCATAAGCCGGAAATATTAAAAGCAAATTTGGAAAAACCCCTGAAGGTTTTACGGCAAAATCCACCTACAAAATTCTGGTGCCGTGATGCATCAATCAGCTTAGTAATAACATTTTATGGATATTAAATCTATAAATAGACTTTTTTTAATATCAAGAAATTTATTGCAATATTGGTTTTCTTTAAATGTCATTTTATCAGTATTCCAAATATTGTCAGCAATTTGGTTTTTACACAGTCTTCTAAATCAACACACACACACACACACATATATATATATATATATATATAGATTTATTGTAAAGAATTTGTTACTTTCACTGAGCAGGTTTATGCCGACTGGGAAGTCTTCACTCTTCAGGGCGAAGACTTTCCGCATAAAAAATATCAAGGCTTTATCTCCACCCAGATTTCGATCACTTTGCATTAAAAAGAACCTTCTTGCCAAAGTGATTTCAACAATAAAACTACTGATAAAGCAACATTTTGGACACAAACATCTATCACAGCTCAACACTGTATATATATTTACATATATAAATATACCTGTCTCACGTGAAGGCCTGAGAATCGTTAAAAGAATAAAAGCTTTCTCAAACACATATTTTAAGACCGGAATTTGTCGAACGCATATATTAAGTCCGGAAGATTTAAAGTTTTAAATGACATTTTTCATATATAAATGGTACTGTTTTCAATGTTCACTGGTAATGGCAAATTACGAAATAGCTGTCGAGTAAATTCATTATAAGGGACTCTATGGAATCAAAACATATATTCTTGTTGAACTTGACATATGCCGCATGAATGTATCAGGAAAAAAATTAGATTAGAATCTCAAAGCACTTCATCTTTATTTTCTTCAACTAAGTGTATGAATTGTACAGTTAATTAAAACAATATAAGCGATAAATTGATGCACTTTTGAGATTTCGCAATTTTATTTTTCTTGCTTTAAGTGAAATAATCCTGTAGATAAGAATCATTGTTTGGATCCAGTGACTTGACACAAAGATTTGTAGAGAAATAACTGGCTGCTACATCTGAGGTGAAGAGAAATACGTAGAGAACTGAGTTAAACTGGTAGTGAAACATCTGAAAGTGGCATGAATAGTGGAACTAGAACAATATACTCTAGTGAACGAAATAAAAAGTTCGGTTCAAAATTCCAATTGCCCAAAGAAGGTCGGAGCATACAACGGCCGAATCATCGTGAATATGGCAACAAAGACGAGGAAAACAGTCCGAACAATGCAAAGAATTACAGTACTTCGTGTCAGAAAAATATTATACATTATAATGTGGATCCAAGATGCAGGTTCTGTGAAAAATACCAGGAAAGGATAGTTCATCTAATCTCAAGATATTCTGTACTTGCCTTAAATGAATATAAAAATCATCACGATAGAGTGGGGCATTATTTCCACTAGACAATGTGCTAATTGTAAAATATATAACCAAACATTAGTATGAGCATCACCCAGCACCGGTTGCAGAAATAGAAGACGTCACCATTCATTACACCATCTACTCAGACAGGAAAGTTGAAGCAAGTATCCAGACATTTTTGACAAAAAATGAAAAGAATAAATTTGCCTGATAATTGATATGACTTGCTCGGCTAATTTTAACATAGCAACCAAGGAATTCGAAAAACTATCAAAGTATAACGATCTGGAATTGGAAATAGAAAAAATGTGGAAATTGAAAATAAGAATAGAACCAATGAAAGTTAGTGGGGTTGGCATGATTAAAAAAGGAACAAAACAACACATTAAAGGGTCTTAGCTTAAGAGATATAAAATAAGTCATAAGTACAGCCCACAAATTAAAAAGAACTTTGTTCGAGTAACGCATAACATGCCACTATCTACCTCGATTTTTTTCTGCGGACTTGGTACGCAGTGCGAAATCGAATTAGGATGAAAATAATAAAAATAGTAATAATAAAATTAATATTTTTTATGTTAACACACCACTCAATCGATCCCGGACCTAACTAATAAAACAACAATAAATTCGACTTTATTCATCAACATACCCTCTTTTTAAGGTGATACACTGATTCCAACGCTTCTTTAACAATTCGACGCATATTTTGTCCTAGGCCTCAAAATACGTCTCGGTTTCCCATATCTCATCTTCATTAGAGCCAGATCTCCTTCCTTGGAGCATTCTTTTGAGGTCTGCAAATGTCAGCATTCGCTCGGTGGTAGATCTGGAGAGTAGAGTGGATGCGGAAGCAATCGAAGTGTAATTCTTGTAGTTTGGCTATCATTGCGATCGACTTGTAACACTGTGCGTTGTCTTGGTGAAAGATCACATTTATCTTCTTTATCTGTGGCCGTTTTAAAAGATTTAAAAACGCACTAATAATACTATATAATATTCGTTATTGATAGTTCTTCCTTTCTCAAGGCAATCGATGAACAAAATACTTTGCGCATCCCAAAATACAGACCAAAATTTTCCCTACTGGTGGTTGCGTCGCTTTGGACGGCTTTCACCTTCTGCTGTTCAGACTACCGACTTGAACCTGGATTTAAGTAGTGGATCCATGTTTTATCCATTGTCACATATTTACGCAAAACTCCTTCTTCTTCCGCTGAAAGTGTTGCAAACAACGATGTGAATCGTCGACACATTGTTGGTTTTCATCGACTATATGCAAACGCGACACCCACATTGAACACAGCTCTCTCATTGATAAATTTTCATGCAAAATGGTGAAAACACTGCCTTCTAATATGTTCAAATCTTCTGCTATCTCGCGCAACTTCAATTTACGATTAACCAAAACGAGTTTGTGGTTTGTTTATTTTTATCATTTGTTTATTTTTATCATTTGTTTCGTTTAAATTCAGGATACTACCTCTTAATGATTGTTTCCGACGGAGCAGTGAATGAATAGCACTTATCAAGTCACTGCCTTGATTGAACAGCATATTTTCCATATGAAAGCAATCGTTTATCAACACAGGATATTTAGATTTGTTCTGTTGTTTTGAAAGTTTTCAACAGCAGCTTTATTTAAATAACTGTAATTTGTAAACTAATAATCTGATTGAGGCTAATTTTGTCACGTGCCATTTTTGGGTTAGTATTTCATAAAAATCATATGGATTTTCATTAGTGGCGCCATTATTGAGGGATTTGTTATGGTAACACAAAGCCACCTTATCTTGAGCCAATGGTTATCGACTAAAATTACATCTTCGAATTTCATTGGTTTCTCAATTTATAGCCTTGTTCTGTATCCCAGTTAAAAATGTGTATTTTCATTTGAGGAATTCAACATTTGTTTAATTAAAATTTGCTTTTCAATTTTTATCTATATTCTGAACAAAACAAATGTGTTAATGGTAATTTTCTGATGCGTATTTTTGTAGTAAATATTGTCACAGATTTTCATTCTGTTAAAGAAAATTTCATGAATGAACATTCGACTAAAGAATGTCTTATTACTGCTAATAAGTAAGACTAAACTTATGGTGAACAAGAAAGTTCAGAACGGGGTAGAAGAATACGGTGAGAAATAATGTTAAAATGTTGGTGTTTTGCTGTATTTACAATTTCATATGCCAAATTCTACATTTTTATTTGTCCTGAAATAAGCATCTATTCCCATTATCCAATATATCCCAATTACAATGAACATTGGATATTTCAGATGCAGTTAAGGCTTTTAAAAATATAGATGAAGTGACTTGTGATGAAGACGTGTGTTTATTTGAGATTTATGAATATAGTTGGAGTGAGTTGTGATGAGAAAATATGTTGCAGCAATAATTTAAACAGGTAAATCACCGACTGCACTTAGTTTCGTAATTCAAAATATTGTAAAAGTATACTACTATGGAAAACATAAATGGTACAAAATTACTGTAGTTGGTTTACAGCTCACTAATCTTGACGATTAGTTTGCAGGGGAACAATTCTTTGCTGGTAGGTACGCTTAAAATAAAATATTAATTATTAGATGGAATAGTTTAATGGTAAATAAAGCACTTTTATTCAAACTTGAGCCTAGCCAATATTTTCCATGAATTGCTGCTACTACTGCTATTTCCAATATTTGTCATTAACTTGTTCATTTTTATAATTAGAGATCTAACAAAGATAAATAAATAATTGTGGTGGGTGTTATTCTAATTATTTATGTATATTTCCGTTGTTACAATCATAGGAAGATAATTAACATCATAATTACTTTTATTTTATCTTTTAATATAGCCATCACAAACTCTATGGTGTCTTGTATTTTCTATCTCTCTTCCTATATATATATATATATATATATATATATATATATATATATATATATATATATGTACTAGCATTATAGCCCGGCGTTGCTCGGGTGTAATGAAAGTTTTAAAACTAATCTGTGGTCCTGGAGCTCAGACTCTTTAAAACTAATCCATGGTCCTGGAGCTCAGACTCTTTGGACGTTGGCACGAAAGACTAAAAAGCGATAGTTGTTTTCAGTTAAAGCGAAACCGTAGACTGTAAGATAAATGAATGGATCTAAGTCAAATTTTCATTTCCTGCTATCGATATCAAATAAGGTTTTTTCGTCGTAAACTGAATTTTTAAGGCTAAATAAGTCCTCTGAGTAAATGGTATCATGGCTGAGACTAAGAACTACAATTATATCTACTAAGAGCCAAAGCCGAAGCAAAAACTAAACAAAAAAGGGCTGACAAAATTACTGACATGCAGGCAGATAAACAGACGCACACACAAACATCTTGCCGTTTATATATATATATATATATATATATATATATATATTATAAATTAGAGAAAATTTTCAAAATTCAAAGGTGTCGGATGTACATTTCGACATAGGATCTCTAATAGAGATTCTACATCATGTCAGCGACATTGTTTTTTCCAAATGGCGAAGGCCCTGGGGTAGAGTGTTGATGGTTTTTAGGTTAACAACGGTCACAAAGTAGAATAGGACAGAGCTGGTAGTCGGGGGTTACAGGGTGTTGAAACGGTATATTTAGGAAGGGGAGGAATAGGTTTGTGACCGTTGTTAACCTAAAACCCATCAACACTCAGGTTGTAGAACTTAGAAAGGACAGAGGAGTATTTCATCGATTTCCCACACTAAGGACATATTCAACAAAAACAATGTTAAAGTTAGTTAAAGGTGCGTTAAGAACCCAGATAATTTCACAACATAATAATATGATATCAAACAAATACTTAGCTTATCTGCGGAGTAATAGTTACTCTATTACTAAATAAAATGTTCCTTCTGAAAATAAATACAACTGCCAAAAAATATAAGATATGTGCATTAAACGGTAAGTGCAGGTCTGAAAGCATTATTTATAGAGCTCTCATACATTAGGATGACGATGTTAAACTTGATAACATAAGTGGAAATATTGTTTCAACAACCATATATTGACTGCAAACAATAGCAGATACAGTAAAAACAAAGCTTCATTTATATATTAATAGAAATAAAAAAGCAACAACAACAACCCAATTACTACCTGGAATATTGTCGCGAAAACCAAATCGTATAATGGGAAATGGGAGAGATGTAACTTATATTTTTTAGAAAAACTTGTAATCTTAAATCAAATAAATCACTCAAATTAAATAAACAGAAAATATAAAGAGATGACCACATGCTGCCAAAGAAAAACTACTTACTCAAATACTTAGACTAAGACAGATTCCCTATGTGCTTGTTTGTTTGTTTCTTACTACATTTCCGTCTTTTTCTTGTAAATATTTATAATTAATAATAATTATGAATTACCCAACTTTGAATTCCTCTCACGGTATTTTATTTTTAGATTGAAAATTAAAATTTTTTTTAAAATTTATTTTTTTAGTCTTCATGTAATTTTTGTTTATTTATGTTGTGGATTCCGGGTGAGAAACCACACAAAATAATGAACAACAGAAACAGATATAGAGATAGAATATAGGTTATATTGAACGTAATATCCTACACTTAATAAAACCACATTTAAATCTGGTCATAACACATGACATTGTATCTAAATATATCGTTCTGTTATCATTTCGAGCTCTCACGCCGTGTGACATCATACAACCGCATTGCAAATTTGCGAACTGCCTTTGCTATTTTTGGTAACTGCTGCCGTTTATTAGCGGAGTTTTATATCAACACAATATAAGATCGTCGTTAATAGTGGATATTTTTGTGTTAACGTTTTTGTAACCTCTCTGAAGATGCCTCATGTGAGCCGAAAGCTTAGAACCAACTTAGTAAAAATTATCCAAATGTCGGAGAATTTTTATCTTTATTTTCACCTGAAATTAAAGCCAAAATACGATGTTTAGAACGGCTCATGATTAACCATTATAGACATTCATTGTCTCTTATATTTAACAGTATATGTTTAGAAAATTATCTAAGCGCAATCATCAGCCCACATGTTGTCATTTTTCATGTAATCTGATAATTTTTTTCAAAGCATAAATTATATAAATATTGTCCGAATGTTTTATTTCTCCGAACTCTTTTGGGTCTACCATTAGACATGTTCACTTGTTTTTCTAAAATGAAACATAAATGTTCAGTGACGATGAGATCAGACAACTGTATTGGCCACAGAAGCTGTTATACTTTACAAGAATGTTCCTCGTGCTATTCAGCTACACATTTAACAGTATGAATGGGTGAATCATCATCCTGAAAAATGTCATTTGCTTTCGGAAACAATTCCTGAACAATACCATGAATCTTATCATTTAAAATTCGTTAATTGTTTTCATTGTTGATTTTAATAACTTTATTTAAATAATATTTGTAAAAAATCAAAATATTTAGCAAAAACAATGAAGTACTACTACTAATAATTCAGCAAACATAAAAACAGACAAACTTTTGACAGCTTAATATAATTTTCTAAATTATACTATTATAGTACGAGATGTTTCTATTATTTTCTCCACGACCTCAATATATGTACAATATATAAATGTTGTATTTTTAACTTGCATAAATAAAAATGTGTTGCCCACACACACACACACACACACACATATATATATGTGTGTGTGTGTGTGTGTGTGTGTGTGTGTGTGTGTGTGTGTGTGTGTGTGTATGAGTGTGTGTTAAACGTTGGCTACAATGTGGAGATTATGTCCGAAATTTATTAACTGAAACACATCAAATAATATTTTGCTGCTTCCGTTTGGTATATATAGGTTAACTAAACGACCATCCCGGTATACCGATCAACTCACTTTGGCCAAGAAAGGTCACATCAACAAATAAGGCATTAAGACGATGTCAGTCATCGCTTGGACGGACCAGACTAACTCCAAACCAGACCATGAAAGCTTCCATGAAGACATACCACACACACACCAGCCTCCTGTTAACTCCCCAAAACTCTTTATCGCTGTAAAGAAAGATGCATTTTCCTTAAGAACCATTTACTAGCAACGCTAAAATCTTTTATCGGCAATGCCTCTCCGGATATTTGCTATCAGTTATTAAAATATATTTCACAGTTCAACCCTTTAAATACGGTTCTAATGTCAATCATCCTGAAAACGTGATATTTATTTGCGTATTTTCTTACATGAAAACATTTTTCGAAAGAAAAAAATGAGTATTTTTGCTTTGCATGTTACGCATTTCAAAAGCTAACCGGAGTATTGAGAAACAGAAAAATCTCATTGGAAACAAAGAAAAGAATGTCGGACTGATATGTGATATCTATCATTCTGTATGGTAGCGAATATTGGACAATCCCTTTAAGAATCAAGGAGAGGTTCGAAGAAGCAGAAATTTGATTTTACAAGAGGATGCTGAGGATACCATAAACCGAGGAAGCACGTGAGCAACAAAGAAGTATTATGGGATACAAACAAGGAAAAACTCATACTTAACATCAGGAAGAGAGAGCTGAAGTTTTTATATGTAATGAGAAAAGAGGGTCTGGAGAATCTAATACTCACAAGACGGATAAATGGAAAGAGAGATAGGAAAAAGCAGTGCAAGACATATTTGATAGGCTTAAGATGCGTGGTTTGTTAAAGATACCAAGACGAAAATATTGAGAGCGACAAGGAACAGATGCAAGTGGATGTTCATGTATAATATATTTCTGATTGACGTCAGATACAGTGACCAACAAAAGTGTGATTATGTCAAAGGCAGCCGGCTTTAAAGTCAATAATTAGCGAAAATAGTTTACAGGTATGCCTATATAGATATAGAAATTAAGCGAAATTTGAGAAGGTATAATACGTGGAAATTTTAGCTTATATAAGATCGATTTTTTTTCAGGCTAAGGACAGAACACCAGCAGACTGAGAGAGAACACAGGAAAAGTTGATGAAGAAAAAACAACTGCCGGTAGTCAACTTCTTCGTATGTGCGTGATTTGGTCTGACTACCAATCCAAACAACCGTTACCGATAAAGAATAAAAATATAAGTTTGTTTCTAGATATATATGTGTTTGTGTTTATCGTTATTCGACAAGAGGGTCATCATCGTTGTTATCCAGGAGAGGCATTATACTTCACATGATCACCTACGTTCTCTAGGGACACGGCACATGAATAAGAAGAAAAGAAGGAACTGAAGTAATAGGAAATACTCATTTATTCTGGGCCCATACATTAACCACTAAGACTCAGTTTAAAAGGCATAACCACAATATCAGTTCATTATTATTTCTGAAATACATGCATATCTGAGCTAGTTATATAGTAAAGACACAAGAAAATTCATTTTCATGACCAGCATGTTACCCATTTCTTTTAGTCTAGGGTTAGATTTAGGGCTAGGGTTAATTGTTTATGGCTAGAGCTAAAGTTAACGCTCGTGTTCTGCCTAATGCTATGATTAAATTGGTAGGGTTAGAGCTAAGGTTAAGGCTAGGTTTAAGGTGCTAGTACTAGAGCTAATGTTAAGTCCAGAGTTAGGGCTAAGGGTAAATTGAAATGGCTAGGGCTAGAGCTAAAGTTAAGTCTAGGATTAGGTCTGGGGCTAGGGTAAAATGGCTAGGGTTAAACCTTAGGTTAAGGCTAGGGTTAGCCATTGCTGCACGCTAGGCTTCAGTGGATAGGGCTAATGTTATGGCTAGGTCTAGAGCTAAAGTTAAGGCTAGATTTAGGGCTAGGGCTAGTGCTAGTGTTAAGGAGCTTGTGCCACAGCTAAGGTTTAGTCTAGGATTAGGGATACGGTTAATTGGCTAGTGCTAGCGCTAAGTTTAAGCTAAGGGTTAAGGCTAGGTCTCGGGTTAAGGGGATAGCGCTAGAGTTAATGTTTAATATGGTTAGGGCTCTGCTTAAATGTCTGGGGCTAGAGGTATGTTTATGTCTAGGATTAGGTCTAGGGCTAGGGTTAAGTGGCTAGGACTTGAGCTAAGGTTTACCCTAGGGTTAGGGCAAGGGCTATTGTTAAGTAGCTAGAGTAGAAACTCAGGTTACAACTCAGGTTTACCTTTAAGATTTCTATGACGATAAAATACATCCGAAAGTGAGGCCTCTGGTCGGGAGATTAGAGATTTTGAAAACCATGGAAGACTTTTAATTGCTGCTGTTCAGCTTCTAGTCCCTGTTATGATCCTATCTATGGACAAATAGTGAACTATTTATCAGAAAGTAAATCAATGTAATTATATAAATATATTTTTATGATAAAAATTCAAGCAATTTACGCTCTCACACTTCGATTGAGCACTATGGAGGAATGGTAGACTTTGATATAACAGTTACTACTCAAGCATCTACACATCTTTCATTTATTAATGAATTTGAAAACTCTCGGCTACGGGCGGGTGTTTACATTGTATATAACAAGATAAAGTCCAACTTCCTCTACCCATAGCTCGGTGGTAGAATCGCCGACTGATATCAATTCGGTCGGGTTTCAATCCTTGCTACAAGCTATCGGATGTCTAACCGTACTGATGAACTGTGATACAGCGAAAAATATCTGTCTGCGGATGACTCTATATATATGTTTAATTTTTTAATTGACGCTATAAAATTGTTGACATTATTGAGATTTCGGCATTAGTTAACCCATTCTGATTGATATACCACTAAACACTTTTAACTAACCAACAAAACGACCAACATAAATGAACTTTCGTGACATTAATCCATATCATATCCTTGCTTGCCTGTTCCGTCCGATTTATCCTCAGCATCCTTCTTTAGAAATACATTTCGGTTGTTTCAAGTGTTTCCTTCATCTTCAATGAGATCGTCTAGCATTGGCTGCCTTATTGAAGGACAGAAATCAGAAAACCATCTAGCACTCTCTTTTTTGCTTCCAGCGAAGTTTTTCCCTCTTTCAATGCTCTTGATTATTTTCAATTTGATATTAACGAGGTCAACTAACTACAAAAAAGATTAAAAAATAATAAAAAATCATTTTTAATAATACATCTTACATGCAGTCTAATAAAAAATAAAATTAACAATATATTATAAAAATCACAATACTAACAATTTAATTATTCGTAATAACTCCTCACTACCAACTGATGTATTACTTATAACTAATATTATACATCAATTCAAATGTTCGTGGGAGAATGTCTCTCTGAAAAAAAAAAAAAAAAAAAATATATATATATATATATATATATATATATATGTATATATATATATGTATATATATATATATAGTATTATAACTAAGTTGTAGAACTCGTAGGTTTTTTAACCTGTTCTTCATGCATTTATTTTTATAAAGAGTGCTCGATACAAATGTAGTGCATTATGCTGTAATATTTGTTACAATGGTCTATGAATTCATAGTATCACTACACAAAGATTTTCGCGTTTCGAAGCTAGCCATGTATCTGGGCTGCTTCTTCTTCAGGTGATTTTGTTGATATGAGAATTATCTAGTTGAAAAGACCGTTTATTTGTGTTGGATTTGTTTTTTATGTGTTAGTGGGGTTGGTCTGTAATTTTAATTCTGTTGACCTTTTTAACATCTTAAGGTTAAGTGCCTGTGTGGTGGCTAAGTTCAGGATATGTTTTCCTATTTATCATGTGTGGGTGAAGGCTGCTGGCGCCGTGCGTGTTGTTATTTGGTTTACGGGTTGGTAGGTGTTGTTTTGTTTTTGGGCTGGTTGCTTCTTACTTTAATTTTGGTTATTTTTATTGGGGTGTGTGTTTTTTGTTTTTTTAGTTTTTAGTTTTTTACAGTGTCGATATTTTCTTTTATTTTTCTACTATTGGTATGGTATGGGGTTTGTTGTCTTTTTCTGTTTATTTATAGGGTTGGTTGTGTGTATTTTTTATATTGGGGGGATTCGTGGGTGGGGTGATTATTTTTTTACTTAAATTTTAGCGAGAAATATTTGCGATGTTTGCATAGTACTGCTAATTCGTCCCTACGGTTTAATAAATCGTTACTGTTGGGGTACTCTAGAATGTGCAGCTTTTCACTTAGACATAAAGGGCAGATGTCGTCAAGGAAGTTGCAAGTTCTAGTTTTTTCTAGGATTTTCCGTTTTACGTTGGGTTTCTGTTTTGAATCCTTTAGCTTCCAAAAGTATGTAGAAAGGGATGTTTGCTTTCGGCATAAGCTGTTTTTAAATGAGGTTAGGTGCATGTACCAGCGCTGCTTAAATGTGTTCTTAGTGATCCGATATACACTTTATTTATAGTTGGATTTTCGATGGATGTTTTGTTGCATTGATAGATTATTGAGTTTGTTTTGCATTTATGTTCTAGTGGGCAGTTACTAGGGTTTCTACAATTGCACATGTTTTCATTGTTGTGTTTGATTGTATTTTGGTCGTCGGTTTTATTTTGATGTACGTGTTGATTTAGGATATATTTGTTATTGTTTGAACACGAAAGATTATCCGTGATTATGAAAAGATTTTATGAAAAATAAACCGACATAATGTTTGTAATTTATTTCATCAAAAAAGAATAAAAATAAATTTGCTGCCTAAATGCACACACATATATATATATATATATATATATATATATATATATGTGTGTGTGTGTGTGTGTGTGTGTGTGTGTGTATGTGTGTGTGTGTGTGTGTGTGTCTGTGTATGTGTGTCTCTGTGTGTGTGTGGACAATTGCCTTCATTTCTGCTAAAATTATTTTTTTCTACATAAACCTTTTTTTCTTCGAGTGCATGTTGTATTTAATAAATATAATCTCCTTCTGTTATTTCGATAGATTTCATTTTCATATATATTTATTTGTTCATAACGCTTCCTGAGAAACAGTCATTTAAGTGCTATACGTGATACACGCTTGTGTGAACATGTCTCTATCTCTATAAATTATGACAGACAAGGCAGAAGATTTTCCCGCAATAGACTGTCGTTTCTTTCAGGGGTAGGCTGGTTGTCAACCAATAATATAAAATCAAAACTGTCGTGCTCTTGTGAACAAACTTCCGATATTTGATTTGTGAAATATTTTGCAGCTTTTGTAATAAATGACACAGAGGAATAATGTGAAGCCCTGAAACCACCCGACTCAAAATTTAGGGGCTTCCAAAATATATATAGTTATAGTGGAACATCCTGCACTCCCCGAGAATGGAATGCTCTAGACTATAAATGACGTTGACAAGCGGTACGAAAGAGAGCAAGCGAGGGCATTCTCTATTTGATAGTTTATTCCACTCCAACTCGTTGATTGCTATTCTGTATCTTATTGTTAATTGTACAGTAGTACAATAAATCCGTTATATCTATTTCCTGTGTCGAGTACCATTTTTCCACTGATCTTTACACTGATATTTCTTTCCGGGATATATCATATATTAAAAGATCCTATCTGCCGGACATCCGAGTAAGATCAAAATTATAAAACTATTCTGTAGTAATATATCATAACCTCGCATAGAGGTTCTTTCCAGGAATTTGATACTATTATACTGAGCTGCACATTCGCGCTAACTATATGATGGTTATCAGAATATAATCTCAAAAACAAAAGCCTATACGATTAATGCATCATTGGTTAAATAACCCTAAAAATATATCAAAGGCAACAACAATTTATCTGTCGATGCACACTTCAACCAACTGTTTAATAACATCAATAACACCAATCACACTAGATGCGTACTTTTGGCGTCATAATTCAGCAGCCGACAAGAAAGAGGCAAATCGGAGTAGATATTCATTTTCAAAATAAAATTATACACTGAGAGATTAAAACGTATTTTGAGTTGACTCAGAGAATATAAGTTCTACATTTGGTCCTCTAGCCCACAACAATACTCGAAAGAGAAAACCCTACTCTTTTTTTAACTCTTTTCTCGTCTATTCCAATTTAATAATATTTCACTTCGTGTTTTAATTAATCAAAATATTTAATAAATGCTATTAATCTCATTGTAAATATTATTATCATTTTGTTGTCTTTGTATTCCTCACATTTCATTTATAGACCAGGCTCTTGAAAACAATGGCGAAGGATGAGCTGTTGCTATTGATTTCTCAAAAAAATCTGAACGGGTTTAGCATGTTGTTTTTCTGTGAAAGCTCAAGCGCTTCGGTATTTCTAGACTATTGTTTGATTTGATCCAATCGTTCCTATCACAAAATGAAATGAAAATCATTTTGAACGGGCAAATTTCCAGATCCTTTCATACGAACGTGGGCGTTCCTCAAGGCTTTATCCTGGGACCTACGATTTTTCTGATCTTCACCAATAATTTTCTGATTGTCATCAATTCCCAAGTAAGCATCTATGCAGATGACACTAACATTTACTTTCGTCTCCATAAGAAATCTGACAAATCTGACAAAGAAAACGTGGTTGCTTCCCTTGAAAAAGATCTTCAATCAGTGAAGAAAATGGATCAAAAATTTAATATTTACAAAACAAGGCTGCTCTACTTCAACCACTATAGAGAGGCTTTCTTGCCTAGCATCAGAATGGCAACCAGGTATTTACGCGTACTATGAGATTGGCATCTATTTCCCAAGCTTTTACTGTGGAATAAGTTAAATGAAACCTCCTCTTCTACGCTGACAATTTCTTTTCTCGCACTTCTCCTTCGTTCAACTCTTTTTCGTTTGCTTGCTTCTCTGAGAGCTACAATCTTTAAAAGTTCGAGTCCAACGTCGGTTGCACTCTTCTATCTCCTATAAATATCTCTATAAATTTTCTTCTTAGACATCTCCTATATTTTTTTCGTTGTAATCCCTTGCGCACCAGTGGCTTTCCTTCGTTGCTTTGGATGAAATGATTATAAAAAAGGAAAACTTATATGCATGATAAAATTATGGTTTTATTTATATTTATGTAGGTTAACTAGAAAATTAAGCACGTATAAAAATTTAAATACCTGGGAAGTGTCATAACAGAAGACGGAAAGTGTGACACAGAGATCCAAAGGAGAATTGGCATGGCGAAAGAAGCATTCCAGAAGTTTAATAATGTAGTAAGAAACAGGACAATTTCGCCAGAAAGAAAGAAGAGAGTACTGCATTGTTATGTGATGTCAGTTCTTCAATATGGCAGCGAATGTTGGACAATATCATCAAAAATGAAGGAAAAACTGGAAGCAACTAAAATGTGGTTCTACAGAAGGTTGCTGTGGATATCATGGATCGAGCATATGAGCAATGATGAGGTTTTGGAGAGGCTGGAAACGAAAAGGAAATTAATACTGAGCATCAGGAAGAGTCAGCTGATGTTCCTGGGACATGCAATGAGGAAGGAAGGCTTGGAGAACCTGATACTAACAGGCCAGATAGAGAGAAAGAGACAGGAGAAAGCAGTAGACAACATATTTGTAGGACTTAATCAGGTGCATGATGGAACAAGGGCTGCATGGTGTAACAGGAGAAAGTGTGCTAAGAGCCACCAGAGATAGGTAGATGTGGATAGCCATGATCGCCTACGTCCTGAAGGGACACAGCGCATAGAAGAAGAAGAAGAAGAAGAAGAAGAAGAAGAAGAAGAAGAAGAAGAAGAAGATTGATATACACATTTGAAAACCCGGAAAGCATAGCAGACAAAACGTTGTACAATAAAACAAAACAACAAAAAAGATGAAAAGAATAGTCTGAATATAAATAGTGTAAATAATGATGTAGTTTTTCTCAGACAAAACTGTTATTTTGTGGAATAGACTCCCAAAATAATGCTTTCCTGAACATGACGATCTTCAAATCTTCATGTTTAAGATCAAACGTTATTATATCCTACATAACCACGTATTATGCACTTAATTCTTGCGTTATGAACTTGAACCGTCACCTTTGGTAAAATCTAAATTGGATGGTTTTTGTGCCTTGTATTGATGCACAATGTAATTCTGTTGTACAAGCTTCTTCATTTATGCGCCATTTTGAAAGTTTGTATAATTATGCGCAGGCAAAACGGTAAAATGATTATCTTCTTCTTCTATGTGCCTTGTCCATTCAGGACGGAGGCGATCATGGCCTTCCACGTTTCCCTATCCCTGGTGTCTCTTAGCACGCTTTTTCCTGTAACATCTCGCAGCCCCCGTTCTGTCATCCACCTGATCAGGTCCTTTAAATATGTTATCCGCTGCTTTCCTCTCTCTCTTTTTCCATCTATCTGGCCTGTTAGTATCAGGTTCTCTAAGCCTTCCTTCTTCATCGCATGTCCCAGGAATTTTAGCTGTCTCTTCCTGATGCTCAGTATTAATTTTCCTTTCGTTTCAATCCTTTCCAAAACCTCATCATTGCTCACATGCTCGATCCATAATATCCGCAGCATCCTTCTGTAGAAACACATTTCAGCTGCTTCCGGTAGGTTTTTTCTTCATCATCGAAGATATTGTCCAACATTCACTCCCATATTAAAGACCCGACATTACATAGCAATCTACTACTCTCCGCTTTGTTTCTAGTGTAAGATCCGACGAGAAATATCTTCGTCAAATGTACTCATAGAAACTTTAAACGAATAGACGTTGAATAAATAAAATATAGACGAACGAAGAAATCGCATGAAAACGTTGATGAAATCTCTTTTGGCAAGTGATGAGTGGTCATCACACTGGTTCACTTTGCCTTTTTATTTTTATTTGAAACTTGACCTAACCTAACTTGACTTAGAGTCTATAAGTTGAACTCTAATCACGAAGAAATATGTTAGATGGAGGATTGGAATGATCAGGGCTGCTATTTGCATCGTTTACACAAATCAGTCAGTTAAGTGCAGTACGTGATACACGCTTTGGGATATGATGTCTCGAAAGAGACTGACTAGGAAGAAGATTATCCCGCAGTAGGTGGCCATGACTTTCTGCAGTATACTGGTTTCCAGAAAAGGCTATAGAACACAATTTATCCTATTATTTGACTCATAGCTAGAGGGGAAAGATATATATTTTATATTATTAAGTAGTAATTAATGGGGGATCAGTTTATTACTTCATAACAAGATAAAACCGATCCTCCACTTTATGACCAGTAGAAGCCTTAATCATTTTTTTTCAACTATTATATTGTCAGTCAGTTAAGTGCCATACGTGATACACGTTTTGGGTGATCATGTTTCGAAAGAGACATGACTGTGACTAGGCAGAAGATTATCCCGCAGTCGGTTGCCATTACTTTCTGCGGTATACTGGTTGCCAGAAAAGTGTATAGAACCCAATCTGTCCTATTATTTGACTCATTGCTAGAGGGAGAAAAGATGTATTGTATTATTAAGTAGTAATTAGTGGGAGATCAGTTCATTAGTTCATAAAAATATAAAACTGATCCCCTACTTTATGCCCTGTAGAAGCCTTAATTCAACTATTATATTGTCGGTCAGTTAAGTGTCAAACGTGATGCACAATGTATGACTGGGTAGAAGATTATCCCGCAGTAGGCTGCTATTAATTTCTGCGTTAGATTGGTTGCCATCCAAAGCTATAGAACCCAACCTGTTCTATTAGTAACCCATCACCGGAGGGAAGAAACGGAGTAATACCATTCCCAAGGGTATTTGTAAGTGAATACAAGGATTTCAACTGGAATTCGAGCTCGGCTCCCCTTTTTGTCGTTCCGAGCGGATACTCAGAGCCCCACAACGCACATCACGGATAAGATCTTTTATGACTACAGGCGTTTCTTCGTAGCTTGTAGGTTTCAAAATTCTCAGTGAATTTTTTAAAGTTTCTTTTCATTGTCTACTGCAAGTTCTACACGTGTTCGAAAACTCCTTCACGTATCTCTTTAAACTCTTGTTTCCATATAATATTAATCTCATCTTGTACTCTGCCACTTATACATTTTTTTAATTCTTAGATTTCTTTTGATATTTGCATGGATTAATCGTAAGATTCTGGTTTTAACATTCTTCTAATTCTTTATCAATGTAGTTCTTTATGTCTTTCGTTTAATCTTAGTTAAATTCTTCTTTGAAGAATTTTTGCACGCTATTCATCACTTCAGCATGTTCTGTCTTTAGCTTCTTTAAAAGTTCATCAGGTACACCCTCTTTCTGCAAAAATGATTCCCGTTCTTTCCTTTTCTCTTTTTCTTCTTTCTTTTTATCATTGATAACCATAATCAGAAATTTTTAGTACTTCATTAAAATCCCTTCGTTTTCTTAAGTCATTTTGCTTTCTTATTCTGTATTTTCCCGCCCATTTTTATAGTTTCATGATATAACTAATAATAGTAGATATATTATTGCAAATATATATACTTCCCAATGTTATTATTCTTGTTACTTCCGATGTGAATAGGAATAAAAATCATTAATATAAATTTTCTATAAATAATGATGATAATATTAATAATAATAATTCTTATTATTAATTTTACTACTATTACTATTATCGTTGTTACTAATACTACTATGAAATTATTTTAAATTTTTTTTCCATTGCTTTACTTATCATATATGTAGCGTTTACTTATTCTGCATCGTTATCTCACGACAAAATTCTTCTTCTTCTTCTTCTTCTTCTTCTTCTTCTTCTTCTTCTTCTTCTTCTTCTTCTTCTTCTTCTTCATCCATTAGAATTTCTTTATCCCTGCAACTTCTTATATTCAGACATCATTTATCATTTTCCGCCATTTCTGCCTAAAAACATTGCTTTTTATTATATTTTATTGACGTTTTTATAAAAAAAATATGACATCAGATTATATTCACTTCCTTTATCAAAAGACTTCAAATATATTTCTCTGTTGCGATAAAATACATAAAAAATGTGCAGTGTTTGTTCGTAGGATTGGACGAAATCGCCTTTACTTGTCCTTACGTCTTTATTCATACCCATTTCATTTACACACACATACAAACACAGAGGCACACGCATTCACACACTGACACTGTGGCTATTCAACGTCATGCGTAATAATTTATGTACACATACTAATAAATATAATGTGTCTTATACATGCATAAGTAGTTAAATAAAAATTGATCGAGATTCTATCTATCTATCTATCTATCTATCTATCTATCTATCTATCTATCTATCTATCTATCTATCTATCTATCTATCTATCTATCTATCTCATTCCTTCATCTATGACAATACAAATACTAATACTATCAAATTTCCTCTATCTACTATATTATAGACACTATCTATCTATCTATCTATCTATCTATCTATCTATCTATCTATCTATCTATCTGATTCCTTCATCTATAACAATACAAATACTAATACTATCAAATTTCCTCTATCTACTATATTATAGACACTATCTATCTATCTATCTATCTATCTATCTATCTCATTCCTTCATCTATGACAATACAAATACTAATACTATCAAATTTCCTCTATCTACTATATTATAGACACTATCTATCTATCTATCTATCTATCTATCTATCTATCTATCTATCTATCTATCTATCTGATTCCTTCATCTATGACAATACAAATACTAATACTATCAAATTTCCTCTATCTACTATATTATCTATCTATCTATCTATCTATCTATCTATCTATCTATCTATCTATTTCAGTCTTCTCCTCATCTGTCTATCTATTTATCTAGCTAGCTTGATAGTGTGTCTTTTACATGCATAAATATTTAAATGAAAACAATAATTGATCTAGGTTCTTCTATCTATCTATCTATCTATCTATCTATCTATCTATCTATCTATCTATCTATCTCAAACTGTTCATAATCTATCTATCTAGCTAGCTAGCTAGCTAGCTAGCTAGCTTTGTTTTCGTACCAATCCTTCTATTATACATGTTTCATTAAAATGACAATTTACCACATTTAGATTTAATTTTGTAATTTTTTATTCTAAAAGATTTCATAAAAAGAAAAATTCTAGTAAAATGAAATCTAATATAACAAGTTAACCAAAAATATTGAAATAATTTAAAAAATGATTTGAGACAAAGTGTGTTTAGAAGACATTAGAGATTCACGAACGGATAATATCAGATTTATCCCCATTTGTTTAGTACGACAGCTGACAGTGCATCTTCCGAACCAGGCAAGAACAGATCTTCAATAAAGACCCACTTAAACAAGTATGAAACACTATCCGTGTCCATTCACGGCATACTCGTCGTGAACCCAAATATCATAAACGTTTCCAATTGTAAAACAACATCAACAGTTGTTTTAAAAAAAAATATTCTTAACAAAATCAATTTAAGCACAGCCAGACTGTACTGCCTATATTCGGGGTCTAAAAATATGTTTATGTTTAAGTAACTCAAAGATTTTTTGAATATCACTTACACTCTAAAATACATAGAAATGTCTGATGGATTGGCTGAAACTACTCGTAATTTATAATTCAGACAAGTTCTACACATACTAAGTCTAAAAAAGAAATCTCTTGTTTGCATACAATAAAGAAAAAGAGATTACTTATAATTTGTTATATCTTTTTCGTGATTTTGTATCAAATTTCCAACATTATATTTTTCATTAGTAGTTGTAAATATTTTTTTTTCTGATCTCTTTTATCTTTACTTTGATTGTGACTATTTATCGTTCTCGTCTTTTAGATTTTCGTTTAACGTAACTTATTTAATTTTTTCTTGTCTGTCATTCTTTTACCGTCAGTTTCTTTTTCTTTCATTTTTTTTTAATCGTTTAACCCCAAGCAAGGAGGTAACGTCACTGATGCACACAAGAGAGAACGATTAGATAGGAGGAGAGTAAAGAGAAAGACCAGTTACAGGGGGTGTCAGAGAAGGGAGCAAGAGAAAGATTTAAATACAGGTGTGATGACAGTTGCAAAGGAAAAGATATACAGGGTGATGTAGAAAGAACTGGAGTGAAGTGGCTAAGTGATGGGTATTGACATTGCATTTAAATTCTTGGAGGTTTTAGCCGTTAGAAAAGCAAAATATGGAAGAGATTTCCTCAGGCAGGAAGTGTGAGAATAGAAATTGACGGAGTAGATTTGTCGGCTGCATTTGGTTGATCTAATTGCGAATGGGTGGACCTAGTAGCCAGTCAGATTGCACGAGTTATCTCATGTGGCAGGGGCACTAGTGACTTAAGTTCGTCGGAGCAGAAGCTCTTTTTTTCCAGTCTTTTTCTAAATTACTGATCGTTATTTTATCCAAATTCATAAGCCTTTGTTATTTTGATAAATTTTCTTCTCTCTTTCTTTAAGCTTTTCCTTTTTATTTTTCACTACTGCTCACTCGATTCACTTTTTTTTTTATTAACTATATTCTTTCCTGTCTGCCATTTTTTGTTTTGTTTTTATTTTATTTTCTTTCATTTCGGTATCTTTGCTTTTTTTTTTACTTATCACTTTCTTCCTTTCTCGCATTTATACATTCATCCGCTCTCACAACCATTTTCCTGTTGTTTCCTCATTTTACCTTTGGTATCCCTCTTTTTTCAATTTATTGTTAAGTTTATTTTTGCGTTTTCTTTTAATATGTTTCTTGCCCACCTCTTTCTCTCTCTCTCTCATTTATGTATCTTGCTCATAGTCGGTTCTGTGCGCAGGGCCAGGAAGTTTTTCCCGCCTGAGTCCATCCTGAACATATATAAATCTACCATCACCCCGTGTATTGAATACTGCTGCCACATCTGGTCGGGTATTCTCCTCAGTGTACTTGACAAAACACAACGGAGAATCTGTAATGTGATCGATACCGACTACTCAGCTACAGTCACTTTCTCACCGGCGCAATGTGGCTTCCCTGTGCGTCTTCTACAAATACTTTCACCGCTACTGATCCGATGAACTTAGATCACTGTTAACCCTAGGCATGAATTTGCACGGGATACTAGTTAGCAACTAGGTCTACTATTAGCAACTAAGTCCCACTCTTTCAAAGGGAAACAGATAAAATTTAACTGGATATACTAGCTTTTCCGGCAGCTACAACTTCCAGGAATTTAAGTGTAAGGTCAATAGACACCTCTTATCGCACTAACTTGCATCCATTCTCTCAAACACTCTTACCATTTACCCCACCCCCATACTCGGTATTCTCATCCGTCTATCACCTTCCTTCCGACATTACCTATAATTAACCACTCTTTCTCATCACTTTCCCCTATGTAACCCCCTGCGCAACAGTGGCAGTAGAATGCCTTGCTTGGGGTGAAATGATAAATTTTATTTGTCTTTCTTTCTCATTTTCATTCATTTTGATTCCATGTTTTCCATCTTTTTTTTTTCAATGTAATTTAGAGATTACGTTGGATGTGCGTGGGTGGTGCAGTGAATATTGGATTGGAACAAGTAATCGGAGAGCCGAGTTGGAATTCCAGTTGAAGTTGTGGATTTAGTCCACTTGCAGAAACTATTGGCAAAGGTATCAACCCGCCCCTTTCCCTTTCTGCTATGGGTTAAAAGCAGAACAGATTGGGTTCTGTAGCGTTTGGTAACAACCAGTCTACCACAAAATTTAATGGCATAGCTTGTCATTAAATTTTGTGGTAGACTGGTTGTAAAATCCGGTAAAATCTTCTAAAATCTTCTAAAATACGGTAAAATCTTCTACCCAGTCAGCCATGTCTCTTTCGAGTCATGATCGCCCAAGACTCTATCACGTCTGACACTTAACTAATTGACTGAATTTGGAGAAACAATATAACAAATTCAAACGATTAATGGAAAATGAATTTGCGTACTCCAAAATCAGTTCCAGTGGTAAGAGATTGTGTTATAATAAAATGGCCAGTATTTCGATTGCAATTGAGAAAGTACCGCTGGATAAACAAAATAGACGGAATACAATCTTCCTGCATTAGCTAGCTCTTTTTCTCCTTGTGCAGTCATAATAAAAATAGCTTGATGGTATATCAGATCCTACCTTTACTAAAGTATTGTAAATTTGAACCAGATGCAAGTAGTCTACGGAATTTGGGTAAGCATTGGCCTGGCAGATACATTAACTGTGCATGTTAACATTTTTTATGTACCTTTAAGTAAATTCAGCATTTATACAAAAATAGAGATGGGCGTAAGATGAGTTTTTTCACCTGATCTATTCAACTCATACAGCGAAACAATTCTGAGAGAAATAAAATCTTTGCCAGGATTCGTCAATGGTGGCCACAACCTCAAAAATGTAAGATAAGCGAATGACACTGTATTGATAGCAGACACAGAAAGGAAAATGCACGATCTTTTACAGAGGGTAGCAAAAGAAAGCGAGAAGAAAGGACTGAGCAAAAACTTCAGAAGAACTGAATGTATTGTCACCAGCAAAAAGAAGACTCCAAAATGCCAACTACAGATCGAAGAAACTAAAATAAAACAAGTGAAGAATATTAAATACCTGGGAAATATTTTGACAAAAGATGGAAAATGCAACATTGAGATCCGAAAACTCAGTCGCATGGTCAAGGACGCATTTCAAAAGCTAACCAGAGCACTGAAAGGCAGGAAAATCTCAGTGAAAACAGAGAAAAGAGTGCGAGATTGCTATGTGATATCTATCTTTCTGTATGTAAGTTAATGTCCGACGATCTCATCAAGGATGAAGGAGATGTTTGAGGCAGCAGAAGGATGTTAAGGATACTATGGACCGAGCACGTGATCAACGACGAATTTTTTGAGGGATGCAAATGAGAAAAATCTCATACTTAACCACAGGAAGATGAGGTTGCTGAGATATTTAATGGGGAAGAAAGACCTAGAGAATTTAATACTTACAAACGTGATACACTCTTGGGCAATCATTTCTCGAAAGAGACATGACTGACTGGGCAGAAGATTATCGCGCAGAATATAACTATACTCGTTTTGAAATCACTCCGCGTATCTACGGGGAAGGAAAAATGGTTGTAAAAGCTAACCACATGAACATCAGCCAAAGGGATTTGGACCGAGTCAGCACGTACCCCAAAGAAAAAACCCGAGACGAGTAACAAACGAGTAATCAACTAACAAATAAGCACTCAATACTAAAGCAGAGCAGAATAAGTAAAGTACCCTAACCCTAACCCTTCCCCGACGATCCGCTTAGGTGAAATACGTGAATATATGCATGCATACATAAATATATGTTAGTAAAGTGCTTTACGTTAAAGATGCTTGGGCGATCATGTCTCGAAAGAGACATGACTGTCTGGGCCGAAGATGTTCCCGTAATAATTTGAAATTAATTTCTCCGTTAGACTGGTTAACAGCTAAAACTATAGAACTCAATCTGTTCTGTTATTTGACCCATAGCTGGAGAGAAGGGACGGCTTAATACCTTTCTCAATGTTATTTGCGCATAAGTGATTGTAAAGGATTCAACTGGAATTCGAACTCGGCTCTCTGATTACTCATTTCGAGCCTATGTTCGTTTTCTTTCCTTATCCATTTCGTCATTTCAGTCTTTCACTTTTATTCATTCTTATTTCCATCCACTTACACTTATTAATTTTCTTCATTCGTCATTTTTTATTTTCTCTTCTGTCTTTCTTTCTATCTCCTTTTCTTTGCCTCTTTTTATCTTTTATGTCTCATTCTTTTTTTTTTATTCCTAGATTCCTCTCTATTATCTACTTTTTGTTTTATTCTCTCCTTTTCGGCTCTGTAAGGTAATTCTTCCCATTCTTCTCTTCTGGTTTATTCAAATTTACTCTCAATCATATTTATCTTACATTATCTTCTTTTTCCTATCATATCTTTGTTTCTTCCTTTCCTTTTTCTTTATTCTTCCAATTCTCTATTTTGTTCTTTTTATTTATTCCGATTTCTTTTATGTCCTCCCCTCCCCGACGATATTGCTCGTCGTTTTCTTCGTTTAGCGGTTCATCTTCTCCCTATTCAATTCTCTTCTCTGCCCTCTTCTCACTTTTGACCCCCACATCAATCACACCTTATTGCACCGACAAGCCCCACCCTAAAAGCCACAGAGGGCATAGCAACTCACTTGTCAGGTTTCAAACAGCCTTCTTTTATTCATTCATCAAGATGAATTTCACTTAAAGTCTTTGTCTACATCGTTGTTGTATATTTTCACTTTATGCTTGTTTTGTGTTTCTAGCTAAGCTTCAAGTGACAACAAGATTCTCATTACTTTAATCGCTCTATTCACTATTCTGGCTGATTATTGTAATCTTACAGTTGCATGTTTTTTGTTTTACATAAAGCTTTTTCCAGTCTTACAATGGATTCATGACTTTCATCTGGAGGCTTCAAAGAGTGCCATTATTGATAAGCTCAATTATTGTCTACAAAACCATAATTCTTTCTTAAACAGGACACCGTTGGCCATCGTTCTGTCCTCTTTCAAATGATATTGACGGGAGAAAATATAACCACAATTCTTTCTTAAATAGAACACAGTTGGCCATTGTTTCACATTCTTTCAAATGAAACTGTCGTCTGAAGAAACCAGTGTGATAACATTTTCCTTTGCGAAGAATAAATTTGGTCCTCTCGCTTAGATTTGAACGTTCTTTCTGTGTAGTTTGCTAGAATCGGTAGAGTTAAGGATTCTTTATATTCAGTCGAACCGATTCTGTTTTGGGCCTCTTCTATACATGTCTTTTTACAAAACTTTCGAGTTATTATCACTATAGCCAATTAGTCTCTTTTTACAAACAACCTTGTCAATAGCATTTGTTACACTAAACATACACCCCTCGCTATTATGATGTAATTTTCATCATAATTCGATTTCTGCTACGATCACACTACCTACCAAGTCTACGGAAAAACCTAAGGCATATAGTGATGTTTTGTTATGGTTACCTTTCATTTGTTTTTTTTTGTTTTTTATATATCTCCCATAACCTCATTAGTATTACATTGACAAGTTTTTCTTAGTGTATGGGCTCTCCTTATCATGACAAATTTTTGTATATCTCTTAAGCTGGGGTTTCTAAGGGTTCTTTTAATCTCTGGTTTTATTGCTTTTTTCATTCCGACTGAATCTACTATTACAAATGCAATTAATATTTTCAATTTCCAGATTCTTCTACTTTATATTTTGATATTTAAAAAAATCTTGGTTTCTATGTTACAATCCGCTTGACAAGGCCTATCAATTAGTAGGTAAGTGATTTATTTTCGCTTTTGGACAATAATTTCCGACTTATTTGATTCAAATTTATTTTCTATCTAGATTATGTAGTCTCATAGAATAGTGACATTATTATTATGTCATTTTTTCATCATATTTCGATTTCTGCTTTGGTCTCACTACCAACCAAGTCTGCGGGGAGACCTAAGGCAGGACGTGGCGTGTTATGATTCCATTTCATGTGTTTCTATCTTCCATATCATCCCTAGCATTACATAGATAAAGTTTTCCTTAGTGTGTGGGCTGTACTTAATAAGACAATTTTTTGTATATCCCTTAAGCTGGGGTTTCCAGGGATTCTTTCAATGTGTTGTTTTGTTCCATTTTTTATCATTCCAAGTGCACCTACTATCACTGGCACAACTCTTGTTTTCAATGTCCACATTGTTTCTATTTCAATTTCCAGGTCTTTATATTTTGACAGTTTTTCAAATTCCTTGATTGCTATGTTACAATCCGCTGGACAAGCCATATCAATTAATAGACAAGTTTTCTCCTTCTGGTTTTTAACAATAATGTCTGGCCTATTATTATTATTATTATTATTATTATTATTATTATTATTGACATATTTCAAATGTATTTATTTCATAATGTCATACTGGTTCAAGACCAATTACTTGGACAAGCAAATGGTGTGATTTTTGTTGCTTCCAAATACTTAAACAAAAGACAGCTATTAAAAATAATAATAAAACTTAAATGGCTTAGGGTCATGTCACCTTGAAACATCGGTTAACTTAGGATCACCTTAGTTAAGCCTGGTCAGTAACTAAATGGTGAGCACTTGTGAACAAGAGGTGCTCTGTGTTTGGATTTCCGGGTGTTATAATGGATGGCTCAGAATTGTTAATCGAAGAGCCGGGTTCTCATTAGGGTTAGATTCATTATATTCACTTACGTGTAAAATCTCGCATGAACGCACCACTTCTCAGGCAGGGTTCATTTATAGATTAATTAGTATAATTCTTAAAATCTAAATATATTATGATTTCACATGACTTGCACAACGTTGATAGAACCGTAAAACGTAGTTAAAGTTTATTCTCGCCTCCTACAAAAATCTGGTGTAGGCGTCAAAGCTAACCTCGCAGCCGAGATTGAAAAAGACCTCCAATCCATATCGGACTAGGGTAAGAAATGGTTAGTAAATTTGAATGCTTCTAAAACGAAGCTACTCTCAATTAACCATCATCGACAATCTCACCTCTCTCCCATTAGCATGGACCAGGCTTGCCTCCCAGAGAGTAAAACACTGCGCCTCCTTGGTCTCACAAATGGAATGACTATATCGAATCCATTGCTAAATCCGCTGCTATGAAAGTCGGTTCTCTGTGTAGGGCCCGGAAGTTTTTTCCGTCTGAATCTATGCTACACATTTATAAATCTACCATCCGCCCGTGCATTGAATACTGCTGCCATATCTGGTCGGGTGCCCCTGCTGTTCTCCTCGGGCTTCTCGATAAGGTTCAGAGGAGGGTCTGTAATGTGATAGATACCGACTTGGCAGACCGCCTGCAGTCTCTCTCCCACCGGCGCGACGTGGCTTCCCTGTGTCTCTTCTATAAATACTTTCACGGCTTCTGCTCCGATGAACTTAGATTACTAGTGCCCCCTAAATACGTATTTGAACGAGATACTAGATTAGCAACTAGATCCCACCCTTTTACAGTGAAACCGATAAAATGCAGCCGTAACTTCTACTCCAACAGTTTCTTTCCTCGCACTTCCCGACTGTGGAATTCTCTTCCAAACGATTGCTTCCCCGACGGCTACAATCTCCAGGAGTTCAAATGTAAGGTCAATAGACACCTCCTAACACACTAACCTGCTCCCATTCTATCAAACACTCTTCCCATCTGCCCAACCCTCATCCTCGGTATCCTTACTCATCTGTCAGCTTCCTCCTGACATTCCCTATGTCTAACCACTCCTTCTCTTTACCTTCCCCTATCTAGCCCCATGCGCAATAGTAGCAGTGGAATGCCTTGCTTGGGCTGAGATGATTAAAAAAAAATAGGTCGAATAAAAAACGTAAATGGACAAAGCTCTACAAGATATGAGTTGCTCTTGTTAGAATTAGGTTGTTTTATTTATTCGGGGAATGGTAGACAACGGTTATTTTTCATTTGTTTTGAGTTTCATTCTTTATTAGACAATAAGCTCCAATCACAATACTAATAGTTTTTTTCTGTTACCATTACCAGGTCTTTGATTAGGTTTTTAAGACATTTGCATCGATGTTTTTATCACTTGGTTCGCTCAGATTATTCATCATCTGTAAGATAATTTTCTTTCATGATATATCGTATGACATTTGCCAAATAATTTGTTCTGTTATTATTAATATTGATAGGATTGGTTGATTCATTGAACTAAACAAAAAAAGAAGATGAGGTAGAAATATAATTTTCTCCTTTTATGAGCTGTGTCTCTTCAGGATGTGGGTACTCTCAGTTCTTGACAGATTCCTATTTTCACAGTTCTTAGTTTACCACCTGAATATAAGTGTCACTCCTCCTGCCGCCCATTTACACAACTTAATTTTACTGTTTCCTTCTACAAAGTTTGTCTTACATATGACCCAGAAATTTCATACAAATTGTGATAAAACTAAACATAGTCACCACAACTACATTTGCACGATCTGAGGACCATCCTTTGATAAAAGCTGCGTATCAACTTGCGAGTCGTACCAAGTTAGAAATATTTTCCAGTCGAGTATGCACACAGTTTATAAATTCGATCTTCGATTGAGGATATTTCTATGTATGTCAATGTGATTCCAAAGTCAATTTGGTTGTTTTAAGTTTTTAAACTAAAAAAAGAAATCGTCTTCGATCCCGTACTGAAATATTCAAATGCGCCATCTTATGTTATCTCCTAGCGACATGATTAATTGATGAAAAGCAAATTATTAAAGGAATATTTACACGTTCTTAATCCAGCAATTCCAAAATATATAGATGATACAATTTGAAACAGTTAAGATCAGAATTCTTGAGTGTCACAGCTGGGTAGCATCAGGCATATATTATTATTATTATGTCATTTTTTCATCATATTTCCATTTCTGCTATGGTCGCACTACCTACCAAGTCTGTAGGAAGAACTAAGGCAGGTCGTAGTGTGGTGCTATAGCTCCATTTTACATTTTTTTTATCTCCCCTAACATACCTAGCTTTACATAGACAAAGTTCTCCTTAGTGGGTGGGCCGGACATAACCAGACAATTTTTGTATATCTCGTACGCTACCGTTTCCAGGGATTTTCAATGTGTTGTTTTGTTCCATTCCATTTTTTATCATTCCAAATGCACCTACTATCATTGGCACAATACTTGTTTTCAATTTCCATATTTTTTCCATTTCAATTTCCAGGTTTTTATATTTTGACAGTTTTTCGAATTCGTTGGTTGCTATGTTAAAATCTGCTGGACAAGCCATATCAATTAATAGGCAAGATTTTTTTTCTGGTTTTTAACAATAATGTTCGGCCTATTTCCTTCAATTCTTCTGTCTGTATAGATGGTGTACTCCCATAAAATGGTGACATATTTCTGTAACCTGTGCTGGGTGATGTTCATACCAGTGTTTGTTTGCATATTTTCCATAATGTTTGCACATTTTCCAATGTAAATATTTCCCCCACTCTATAATGTTTGCACATTTTCCAATGTAAATATTGCCCCCACTCTATTGTGTCGATTTTATATTCATTTGGGGTAAGTACAGAACATCCTGAAATTAGATGGTCTATTCTTATTTGATATTTATTACAGAACCTAAATTTTTGATCCACATGATTATGTATAATATTTGCCTGAGGGTTCCCAGTGAAAAGATTTTTGGTCTTGCACTGCAAGAATAAAGCCTTTAGAATCAGGCTTTAATCCAGATGCACGTATCCAACGATGAGTGTTAACTTTATAAACATTGGATTTAGTAGCACGTTCTGGATATTGGCCATGCCAAGGTTTGTCTTGCCAGCGTTGTTTCATCTGTTCAAGAGCTTTATCCTTTGCTTTTTTTTTTCATATTTTTTGCTGCAATAGTTGGTTACTGACTTGCTGTTCTGCTTTTCTACAGAATCTACTAAATGGAAATTTTGTTTATAATTTCTGATGTCGTTTAGAGTGAAGTTCAAGATGTTGAAACTATATTGGACCACTGGGATAGCAAGGCTATTAATGTCCATAATTCTGTTCTGAGAATTCAAATTCAGTTTTTAATATCATTCATAACCTTCTATAGTACACTTTAGTCATTATTTCTGTCATTTTTTTAAGGTGACTTTTTTCACTCTCATTTATACCGAGTATTTATAAGCTTCTTTTTGCTTTAATTCTTTTGTTGTTACAGCAGGGTCTAAGCTAATCGAGGATGTCTGTCGTAGTGATCCACGTAAAACTGTAGCTTTAGCACATTTATTCAAATTGAATTTCATTTCAATGTCTTCGCTGAAGCATTTTACAGATTGCAGAAGACCTTCCAGCTCGTTATCATTCTTAGTATACAACTTTAAATCATTCATGTTAAATAGATGGCTTATTTTCTTTTGGCCTATTTTATAACCACATTCTGTCTTGTTAAGCTGACTGGTTAGTGCTATTAATGACATGCAGAATAGTAAGAGAAACAAAACACCACCTTCAAATATACCTCTTTTGATGTTTATTTCACCAGACTTATTGGTTCCATTTATATGATTGAGGTAAATGGTTGTTTTTTATATCCACATGTATTGTTTGATGAAATTGATGATGACGGGTGATATCTTGTATATATTTGAAGTCTTTAAAATCCAGGAATGTGACACACTATCGAATGCCTTAAGATAATCTATCCAGGCAGTACTAAGATTTTTCTTTGTATTGTAGCAGTTTTCCAGGATCATTCTGTTGATAAGCAAATGGTCTTTACACCCTTAACAGCTACCTTTGCCCCATTTTTGTTCAAGCAGTAGTATTTAATTTCTTTCCAAGAATAAATATGTCTGCTTTGTTAAAATAGATGTTAATAGTTTGTATGTTGTCGGAAGGCCTGTAATTGGTTTGTAGTTTTTCGGATTATTATTATTATTATTATTATTATTATTATTATTATTATTATTATTATTATTATTATATCGTTTCATTACTCTTGTATACATATTTCGTTCCGCGTTAAAACCAGGGTACTAAGAAATGTTTTCATGAGATATTTCACTGGTTATTCTTATAAAAGTAAATATAAGATGTTACAAATTTTCCATTGATAAAGCTATTCATAATGTGTGAGTTTTGGACTTCTTTAATGCATGCGTTTTAGGTAGCCCTCAATAAATATTTCTGTAAATTTCCATCAATCTGAGGGTTTCAAATACAACTAGAATTACTGATGTCCTCATGTGCCCCATTCGAGATTTCTATTTTACGGTCATTGTATTTTGATAGTATTTTTTGAATCTCCAATGATACATTACAATCAGCACAGACGGCCATACCTATAAAAAAACACATTCTGTTCTTGTGATCGTTGATCAAAATATTTGGGCGATTAGATCTAATTGTTCTATCTGTTACAGGTCATATCTATGTAAGCATGTCTGGCTGATGTTTATACCAGTTTCTTTCTCATAAAAGTTGCATAATACCCAGTGCAGATATTGACCCATACCGTCTTGCCGGCTTCTATATTCAGTTTGTGCCAATATCGTGCAACCAGATAGAGGATAGTCAATGGCCTCTGGATATTCATAAAAAATCTAGATTTTTGGATTACACAATTTTCCGTATGTGTATTTGTTAATTTCTAGTTAGCAGTCATTGATCTTGTGCAGCAAAAAAGAAAAAGAAAAAACTTCGGTTTCAGGATTTCATATTGACTATGTAATCGCTGATGGGTAAGGAGTTTGTTTACATCAGCTTGTTTGATATATGCAGAATATTGACCTTAATGTGGTTTATCTTACCATCGTTTCTACGTTTAGTTCATTGTATTTGTTTATTTCATTGCATAGATTTTCCATTTCTTTCATGTTCTTTGACACAGATAACCCTGCAGCCTTCTTAATTTCCAGATATTACTGAAGAGCGATTGTTTTACTTAATAAAACAATTGTGGCGTTTGAATTAGAAGATGTTTCCGCTGCTCCCCAAAGAACAAAAGAAAAAAAAAGAAAAACTAAAAAATCGTATTTGTCTATATTTCTGATATGAGGTGGTATTTAAAGAATTTACATTATTCGGACTATTTTCCTCATCTTGGTTGCTATTTGTACGGCGTTTAATAAGTGATCATTCTATTTGTCTATATTTCTGAGATGATGTTGTATTTACAATATTTACATTATTCGGACTATTGACCTCATCTTTGTTACCATTTGAACGACATTTAATAATAGATCATTCTATTTGTATGTATTTCTGAGATGAGGTAGTATTTACAGTATTTACATTATTCGGACTATTGTCCTTACCTTTGTTGCCATTTGTACAACGTTTCGGCCGTTGTACACACCGGTCTTCTTCTTCTTCTTCTTCTTCTGGGATAAAGCTGAAATAATAGATAGAGAACGCCACTGGAACCTAGGTAAACTTAAGTAATCAGCACTTATACCAGGCTTTAAAAATCTCCGAAGTCGACCAAGCATAGAAATGAACACAATAAGAGAGCCAGGAATAAGGTGTGGTAGAGAAAATCATTAGTGTCAAAATTGCAATATGAGCTGTGGAAAAATACTAGAGAAAATCATTAACATCAAAAATGCTAGAGAAAACCATTAACATCAAAAATACTAGAGAAAACCATTAACATAAAAAATAATTGAGAAATCCATTAACATCAAAAATACTAGAGAAAGCCATTAACATCAAAAACAATAGAGAAAACCATTAACATAAAAAATACTGAGAAAACCATTAACATCAAAAATACTAGAGAAAACTATTAACATAAAAAATAATTGCGAAATCCATTAATATCAAAAATACTAGAGAAAACCATGAAGATCAAAAATACTAGAGAAAACCATTAACATCAAAAATACCGAGAAAACCATTAACATAAAAAAATTGCAATTTAACTCAGGTAAAAATTGGTACTGGACATTAGGTTTATAAGTCCCAAAAATTCAGTCGTCATTATTTTTAACATGACGCAGTAGATATCGACGTTGGTTAGTTCCTGAATTGACTCTTAGAGTTATGAGTTCAATACCAGCCTACAGCAGTGGTGAAAAAGTAACTTCCAGGGTTAGGAGTGATAACGCATGACTTCCAGTCAATACTTTACGCAAGGAATGGCGTTCATATACCCTATTTTTCATTTCCTATGGACTTTAATTCTTGGGATTTTTCTTATCTAACAACATTCTAACTTATTTTTTCAAATCTTGCACAGGCCTATGTTTTATTATTTGTTGTTCTCGTTTGGTTCACTCTGCATTGGGATTCGATCTAAATATTCTCCCCAAATATTTTTCCCATCATCAACGATGAAAATATCGATGCAAATATCTTAAAAACTAATAAAATAGAAAGACCTGGTAATAGAAACAGAAAAAAAAATCCCTATTGTGATTGGAGCTTATTGTTTAATAAAATTAAAATAAAAACAAATAAAAGTAAACCTTGTCTACCATGTCTCCAAAAATCAATCAAGTTAATTCTAACATTCTTTTAACTTTATAACTGCTTTTTCAATTTTCCTGTAAAACTTCGTGAAGTCCGTAAAACATCTTGAAGTCCGTCTTGAATATATATTATTTTGTCGATAGAAACTACAAAGCTTTTCATATCCTCTTCTTCTTTGTGGCTTTAATTGGGTTTTTCTCTTTAAATATTTACTTGGTTGGTGGAATTTTATTTACTGCTTTAATTTTATATTTCTACTTGATATATTTTTTTTCGTGTTGACGCATTTGAATTTCTTGAAATCTCATTTAGTATCAATAATTCACATCTAATTTCCTCAATGTCTCAGTTTAATTTTGTTTCCTAGGCGGGCTCATTTTGTCTGTCGTTTAATCCTGTATTTATCTTGATGTTAAGTTTTTTTTGGTGCTGTTGAATATATGACTTTATTTACTTCTGAGATGTTCTCTCGTTGTCTTTCCATTATCAATGTTTGTATTCCTGCTTTATATGTTTGCATAATATATTTATTAGAGTTTTTTGAAACCGGCATCTTTCTTACATTTGTGCTCGAGTTGCTTTGCTGATGCGGTTTTCAATTCAGTGATTTTCAATATGTTGTTTTTAAGAATTCTGCCTTAATGTCGTTTGATTCATTTTCATCGGTAACAAAATCTAAATCAGTGAATTTGTTTTTATCAAAGCTACATTCTTCCGTTTTCTTCTAATTGTCATTATTTCGTAACTCATTTAAGTTAGATTGGCAAAACGGCAGCCTGTCTTGTGCGTTAGGTCTCGCTCGTCTAGACCTGGCGTACCATCACCGGCTTCCGTGGTTCGTTGCTGTTGCACGTCGTTCACAGTTTTTGCCATTTGCCGTTACCATTTCCGCTGCTGGTGACGCCGCCTCCGCTCCCGCAGAAACGAGGTGACAACGACTGCAACAACGAAGACGCCTCAGCCTCCGCCGCGAAGTAGAGTCGAAACAACGAGGACGTGCACTGTGATGCAGTGGATATCGGTTCGAAACAAGAAATCAGGGATTTGAGTTCGAATTCCAGTTAAATTCCTTGCATTCACTTATGCGCAAAAGGTACTAATCCGCCTCTTCCCTAATTGGGAAAGGTACTAATCCGCCTCTTCCCTCCAGTTATGGGTTAAATAATAGGACAGATTGGGTTCTATGTCCTTGGCTGACAACCAGTCTACCGCAGAAAGTAATAGCAACCTACTGTGGGATAAGCTTCTGCTCAGTCAGTCATGTCTCCTTCGAGACATGATCGCACAAGCGTGTTTCAGGTATGGCATTTAACTAACTGACTGATGTCTTACTTGCAATGTTTATTCGTAACTTTTGTCGTGCATTGAATATAGATGATATGAGCTGTTTATATCTTTCCTGATTCAGTTTCAATTGTTTACTTATTGTGAATTGATTTGACATTATTTTACCAGATCCAATCTTAGATTTATTCCAAGTGTCATATTTCTGATAGAAGAGTTTGTTCGGGGGACAAATTTTTCGACCCAGACTGGTTCATCTCTAAATAAAGATACCCTCGTTTACACGGATGATGACCGATCCGGTGTTTGTAAAAAAAATTTTTTTTTTTCATTTTATCCTTAACTGCCAAGGATTAATATATTTCTAGTTAACAACTCAAGGACAGCTGTCAACCAAAACTAAGCATCTCTTCCTAACAATGAGACATGTATATACCCCGTCAAGGATGTGCGTTGTGGTGCGTTGGATATCGGCTCGGAACGAGAAATCGGGGGGTGGCGAGTTCGAATTCCAGCCGAATTCATTGCATTCACTTACGTGCAAATGCCCTTAGGAAAGGTATTAATCCGTCTATTCCTTCCAGTTATGGGTTAAATAACAGGACAGATTGGGTTCTATAGCCTTGGTCGGCAACCAGTCTACCGCAGAAAGCAATGGCAGCCTACTGCGGGATAATATTCTGCCCAGTTAGTCATGTCTCTTTCGAGACATGATCACCCAAGCGTGTATCACGTATAGCACTTAACTGACTGATATTCCCCGTCAGATATCACCCCGGTACATCTAGGCAACAACCAGTATTTTATTATTATTATTATTATTGTGTCATTTTTATTATAATTCGATCCCTGCTAAGTTTGCGAAAAGATCTAAGGTATGTCGTGCTGTGTATATTTCATTTATTTTTCTATCTTACGAGCGTTACGGAGACAAAGTTCTTTTTAGTGTGTGATTGTACTTCTTCCTCTTCTTCTTCTTCTTCTTCTTCTTCTTATTATTATTATTATTATTATTATTATTATTATTAATATTTTTTCAAAACAGTCAGTTTCTTCTGTTATTCATATTTCAAATTCTTTTAACAAAAAAGATCTAATACATTTAATGACAATTATAACTTTATTTTTTTTGATTTATTGATTTCTATTATTATCAATTCAAGTAACAATAATTCTTAAATTGGTACATTTGATAATAAAATACTTACTTTGACAACCGGTGTACATGTCTGTGTTTACAAGTGTCGACGCAAAGCTGTGAAATGCTTCGGGAATAAAGCCTGAAGACAAATCCGGAACTCCTAAGACAGTCTGATGTCTCGTTCTGTCAACTCCTGCCAGACTCGTGTAAATCACATCTTAACCATGTCAGATACCGTGTCACCACCAGCAACTGAGGCATAAATTTTTGAGCGCAGATCCATGGGGTCTCCCGAGACCGAAGAATGCCACACATTATATGCAACTAAAGGATTAATTATAAAATAACGAGTGGGCCCCTACCGTCAAAAAAAAACAAAAAAAACGAAAAAAACGACAGCAAAATATTCATATCGATATTCTGTCTAAAATGACGGCAACATTTATATTGATGTGTCTACTATTTAGTATCTTACACTGAGGCATAAGAAAAAAATCTTGAGTGGGTCAGGAGGGAAATAGTAAAAATAACATAATATATATATATATATATATATATATATATATATGTATATATATATATATATATATATATATATATATATATATATATACTAGCAGTATAGCCCGGCGTTGCTCGGGTGTAATGAAAGCTTCAAAACTAATCCATGGTCCTGGAACTTAGACTCTTTGGACGTTAGCATGAAAAACGTAGGATAATGAATGATTAATCGTAAAGCCGTAGAACTTATTAAAACAATGGATGTAAGTCAAATTTTGATTTTCGTTATCAATGTCAAATAAGTTTTCCGTCGCAAACTGAATTTTGAAAATTAAATAAGTCCTCTGAGTAAATGGTATCATGGTTGAGTCTAAGAATTACAATTCTCCCTACTCAGAGCAAAATCCGAAGCAAAAACCAAAATAAAAAGGCTGAAAACCTAATTTTGATCAGACCCGATATGTTATCAGGGTATCGATTTCCATTATCGGAGTCAAATAATCATCCAAGGATAAACTAACTTTAGTTAGGCCATGAAAACTTATTGTACCCATCGGGAGTGAAACTGGAGAAAATGAGCCATATTGATGGCTGAATATTTGTTTTTGACCAGATTCGATAGAACATCGGGGATATCGATTTCCGATATCTGGGCAAAATTGGAAACACTAAGTAGTCCATGACCAAACCGGAAGCCTAAAGAATATTTCTTTGAAGTTTAGTGAGAATCGGATAAAAATTCTGGATTTGTATAAAGATCAGACAGACAGACAGACAGACAGACAGACAGACACACACACACACACACACACACACACACAAACATCTTGCCTTATATATATATATATAAGTGTGTGTGTCTGCGCAAACGTGTAGGTGTGAGTGTGTATGTTTTTGCATTATATTTTTTGCTTTTCATAACACTTCACTCAAAAAGTTCCGGGCCTGATATGTAGATGGCACCACTAATAAAAAATCTATACGATTTTTATAGAGTCAGTCAGTTAAGTGCCATACGCTATACATGCTTGGGCGATCATATCCCGAAAGAGAAATGATTGACTGGGCAGCTGATTATCCCGCAGTAGGTTGCCATTACTTTCTGCGGTAAACTGGTTGCCAGCAAAGGCCATAGAACCCAATCTGCCCTGTTATTTAATCCATAACTGGATGGAGGAGATGGATTAATACCTTCTCCAAGGTTATTTGCTCGTAAGTGAATGCAAGGTATTCAACTGGAATTCGAACTCGGCTCACCGATTTCTCATTGTGAGACGATATCCGCTGCAGCACAACGCAATCCTATGAAGTGCTGATCTTTAAATGGCACGTGAGAATCTTTGGGGCCCAGTCGGAATATAAGTTTACAAATTACAATTATTGAAGTGAAGCTACTGTTGCAAATATTCAAAACAATGGAAAAATCTGAATTTCGTGAGTTGATAATGCACTGCTCTCTAATGGGAAAAATACTGTTTAAGCAAAGCAATGGCTTGATAAGATCTGGTCTACAGCGACTACTGCCTGTTTGCAAACCTCAAAAGAATGCTCTCGTCAAAAAGATATGGCTCCAATGAAGATGTGATATCGAAAACAGAGGCTTATTTTGAAGCCAAAGTCAAATAGGTCTACAAAAAATGCATCGAATTGTTAGAGAAGCATTGGAATCAGTGTATCACCCTCGCAGGAGACTATATTGATGAATAAAGTCGGATTTTGCCTAAAAATTGTGGTTTTATTAGTTAGGCCTGGAACTTATTGAATGATGTTTTATTTTAAAATAACGAACATGTTTCCTGCCACAATCCATAACTAAATATATATTTTAGTCATCCACATTCAAGCCTGTTCCGTTGTATCACAGCTGATAAGTGTGACTAGAAATCTACTTGCTTCTGGTCTGAATGAATACTCGACCGATTTGGTGTTAGTCGGAGTCGTTAACCCCTAAGCCATAGGCGCATGGAATCAGAGAAGGGAAATTTTTGCTTGTTGTAAATAAGCGGTGTATAAACACGCCAGCCACCGAAAAATTCAATTCATTGCTGAACAGTTATACATAAATCGCAGAAGTGGTAACTGTTTTCATTTAAATTTTATATCCATACTAGCGTCATAACCCGGTGTTGCCCGCGCAACTCAGAGCATTTTAGTAGTAGGAGAAAAGGCCACTTTTTTTTAACTATATTGTTTTTGTTTGAAAAACACTTTTATTTAAAAAAGTATTTCTTTTGTTTCAAAATTACGGGTAAAACTATTCACACTTTTTTGTTGACCAAATGAATTCATAAAACGTCGGAAAAAATTTAATATAACCGCTCATTTTAATAAAAAATATTTTAGTTGCGTTTGACAATTGTGATGTAATTACTGTGACGTAAAACGTCGAAATAAAAATTAAATATAAAGGTTTATTTCTTTTTTAATAAAAGGTATTTTAGTCGCGTTTGACAGGTGTGATTTGATATCAGTGACGTAATTCAACAACCATCTTAGATAGTAGGTGTTTTACGGAGCATATGTAAACAATCGTGTCCATTGGCCAAAAAGTGAGAAAGGGAAAATTGCTGAAGTTAAACTCAAAAAGTATGTCGACGTGGCTTCACTGTATATATGTGTCCCTAGAAAGTTTGAATAGCGTGGCTTAAAAAATGTAGGCGTGCATAGGGAAAAGTCACACACAAACTCACAGTTTCCTTTATATATATATATATATATATATATATATATATATATATATATATATAAAAAAACAATATAATACGTATAGTGTATCTAGGCAGCAAATAATTTTCTAAACATATGCTGTTAAATATAAGAGACAATGAATATCTATTATGTTTAATCATGAGCCGTTCTAAACGTCGTATTTTAGCTTTAATTTCAGCAGAAAATAAAGGCAAAAATTCTCCAACATTTGGATAATTTTTTATTGATTTGCTTCTAAGTTTTCGGTTTACATGAGCTATCTTCAGAGAGGTTATTTGGACTGTACTACAATAACATTCACCATCACCGAGGATTTTATTTTGTGTTGACATAAAACTCCTCTTGGCAACGGCAATAGTTACCAAAAATAATAAACGCAGTTCTTAAGTTTGCGATGCGGTTTTATGACGTCACACCACGTGATAGCGCGAAATGACAACAAAACCATGTAGTCAAATGCAATGTAATGAGTTATGCCCGGATTTAAAGGTAATTTTATTGAGTGTTGGTTGTGTAGTATCTGCAGGTTAACCTTACGGTGTGTATGAGCAAGGATCACCGTATTGTTGACAAAAATCTGTCTGATATTACCTACATGTTTATGTTTTTCAGAGAAATGTTGTTTGATAGTATTCTGATCAGAAAAATGACATGTAAGTCTACGGGAGAGCGTGGTTGTAGTAAAACCAATATATGTACTGGGGTTTTTATTATTATCAGAGATGCAATCTCTGAATGGGCATGTAAATTGTAGAGTTATTATATACTATGAGGTCAATTGTTTTGAACTTTTTATAATATATAATGAGTTTAATTTGATTATTACTTTCGACTGGTTTAACATTTCTACGTATTATGTTTTTGAGAGTTTTGTCATCTTGTTTATAATTATTATGTATTTGTTTGCAATAGTGTAAGTTAATAGTGCTATGTTTATTTTGATGTAAACCATTATTATTCATATTATCATTATTGTTAGAGCTATTGTTAATTTTTTTTGAGATACATTTTAATTTGTTGATCAATAACGGAGTTAGGAAATCCATTATTGACTCGTGTTTGCTTAATGTTGTGTAATTCTTTATAAAATATAGATTTGGAAGAAGATATCATTTGTGTGAGTTGAAGTAAGTTTTTTATAACAGCTAACTTATATCGTTGGAGGCATTCACTATTATAATTAAGAAAACACGAATTTATGCTCGTTGGTTTCCTATATAGAGAAGTAGTAAATTTATGTGTGCTAGAGTCAATGAATACATCAAGGAATGGGATTTTGTTATTAATGTTAAGTTCTAATGTAATTTTGAGGACGGAGTGACTTTCAAATTCTTAGCAAAAACAAAGATGTCATCTGTGCATCTTACCTATATAGAGGGTTTATTGTTGTCATTAATTATTTAATTTTTTTGATTTGCCATATAACAATTAGAAAATAGGGGACCTAAAGGAGATCCCATCGCAATACCATCTATTTGCGTATAAATATTACCTAAGGGATCGTGAAAGGGTAATTGTGTGGTGCATGCTAATAATAGGTTTTTTAATATAGTGGGTTTATTATTGATTGATGGGAGAGTAGCATGATTGTATACATCGAAGATAATGATGTCTATTGTTTCGTGGACGGGGAATTCGTCCGAGGAATTAATACTATATTTACCAGAAAGATAGGGAGTAATTAGTTTGTTAAATGTTTTGGAAAGGTCATATATTGGTGTGGGTATTTGAGAAATGATAATGTAGGTCATATCAGACATATTTTAGTCAACAATACGGTGATCCTTACTCATACACACAGTAAGAGGAACATACAGATATTGGAGGCCATGTATATCAAATCTACACAACCAACACTCAATAAAATTACCTTTAAATCCGGCCATATCACATTACATTGCATTTGACTACATGGTTTTGTCATTTCGCGCTATCACGTGGTGTGACGTCATAAAACCGCATTGCAAATTTGAGAACTGCGTTTATTATTTTTGGTAACTATTGCCGTTGCCAAGAGGAGTTTTATGTCAACACAAAATAAAATCCTCGGTGATGGTGAATGTTATTGTATTACAGTCTAAATAACCTCTCTGAAGATGGCTCATGTAAACCGAAAACTTAGAAGCATATCAATAAAAAATTATCCAAATGTTGCAGAATTTTTGCCTTTATTTTCAATTGAAATTAAAGCCAAAATACGACGTTTAGAACGGCTCATGATTAAACATAATAGACATTCATTGTCTCTTATATTTAATAGCATATATATATGTACACACACATACACACACACACACGCACACACACACACACACATATATATATATATATATATATATATATATACAAAACAGTGATTATTAAAATAGATAGGAAGACAAGATTATAGAAAATGGAGGACTGCAATACTTGTTGTTTTCCATCAAATCAAAACTAGCGATGACTAATATGTGTATGAATTTCAACGCACAGTGCAAGACTGCTTCTCTTGTCATAAATCGATTACCTATATTAGAAGTAAAACCACTTTTTTTAGAAGACATCTTACATGCCACCCATCTCACCTAAGTAAAATAAAAAAAAATAGTAATCTATAATTTACAAAAATCCTTTATAAAAATTTGGGTCGAAAATATAAAAAATATTATTTCATTCACAATATCAAATGCATCTTTTTATGAGATACCCTATATATCAAACAGTTCACTCATACTATCAGCCTTACATTATTTAACTGTGAAATGATTTTTTTCCAAATAGAAAGATACTCTCGCTTGTTAAATATAATAGGCAATGCATGTCTCTTATGCTTAACCATGTGCCGTTTTAAACATCATATTATAGCTTTAATTTTTGATGACAATTAAAACAATAATTGTACATCATTTGGCTATTTTTTATCCTAAGCTTTCGGCTCACATGAGCCATCTTATACGAATATGTACACCATAAATTTCCCTATTAAATATGATATTCATTTATGTTGACATATAAAGATTTGTCTGTGACAATAGCGGTCACTGAATAGAAGATGTAGGTCGTAAATTCGTGGTTAGGTTCTATGACGTCATACCACAAGAGAGACCAAAATATTAACAAAAGAACCATATCTTTAGATGCAATGTAATGTGTTGAGTCTAATTTGAAATGTAATTTTGATTAGTGTGGGTTGCTTTGTTTAGATGGCCTCCAATATCTAAAGGTTATTTTTACTGTGTCTATGTGTGGATATTGTTGTGTTATCGTTTAGTATCTGTCTAATATTACGTGAAAGGCAATGTTTTTCTAAGAAACCTTGTTTAATAGAACTAAAACCAGAAAGGTGAAAATTGAGTCTTTAGGAGATTTTCGTAGTAGTAAAATCAATATATGTAGTAGGCTTATTATTAGTATCGGAGATACAATCTCTGAGCGGGCATGTAGATTGATGCACTACATTTTTTTGTTGAAGATTTAGTTTTGTGGGTGGAGTGTTATTATACACTATGAGGTCACTTGTATTGTAATAATATATGATGAGTTTAATTTGTTTATTATTATTAATGAGCTTAACATTTCGACCCATTATGTTTTTGAGTGTTTTTTAGTATATATATAACCAAATAAATACACAATGGTCTTTAGTATAATTATAAATTTGAGTGGATTCCATACTGCCACACATAGGGAGATTAGTTGTTTCCCTTACAATTTATCTACCCTCTTTAGCCTAATAGAATAGAAATATATATATATATATATATATATATATATATATATATATATATATATATATATTAATAATTTTCCCTCGCTCTTTTGCAGTTGACTTTTTGCGGTATCGCTGTATCGCGGTCTAGCTGTATCGCGAATGTGTTAAATATATTTTTTTCTAAACTTATACTGTTAAATATAAGAGACAATGAATATCTATTATGTTTAATCATGAGTAGTTCTAAACGTCGTATTTTGTCTTTATATTTAGTTGAAATTAAATCCAAAATACGACGTTTAGAACGGCTCATGATTAAACATAATAGACATTCATTGTCTCTTATATTTAACAGTATATGTTTAGAAAATTATTTTTTTAGGTTTATTTGATTAAACCTTTTAGGTAGAAGCGAGTTAAATGCCAATTACAGAAAGTTATCAGTTTAAAAATTATTAGATAAAAAATATTAGAGAAACAAATATTAGAGAATATATATATATATATATATATATATATATATATGTGTGTGTGTGTGTGTGTGTGTGTGTGTGTGTGTGTGTTAACCAAGAAAAAAGAGGTTTAGTAAAAGAATCCATATGTTCTAAAGATAGGCAATTAAAAAAATATTAGAGAAAATATGTATATATGTTAACCAAGGAAAAAGGGGTTTAGTAAAAGAATCCATATGTTCTAAAGATAGGCAATTAAAAGATCTTGGGATAGGAAGGTAGGGGAGTTAAAATACTTTTTAAGGTTAACGTTAGGGTAAAATTAAGATTAAAACTTAAATTGAATGTTTTTAATTTATATTCTAACATCTAGTCAACGGGGATTTAAATTCTAAATTTAAGTATTCGAATAATTTTCCTTGTGGCGGCACTTACTGATGAATTCTCTCCTAAGATTCAGTAGCCGGTGTTGGTGGGGGTATTTTAATATTGAATTTTTTTTCCAGTAAACATAGACAGTACCTATCACGAAAATTCCTCGGAATACGGGCTGAACCTATCATTTTCCAGCTAATTTCAGGATCCACCCCTTCTTCTTTCATTTTCCAGAATGCCCGCGAAAAGGCTGTCTGGTACCTCTGACCGGGGTTCGAAAAGGAGTACCTGTTGTCATGCAGTTTTGTTTGAAAGAACCGGCGACATACCGATACTCTCTGCCTGCATCACTTTTTAATATTAAAAAAAATTTAATATTGATTAGGATCAGGTTCTTGGAATTTACCTTCCTACATTTCCACTTCGGATTAAAGAAAAACAATACATATATATAGTCATCCGCAGACAGATCTGTTTCGCTGTATCACAGCTCATCAGTACAGTTAGACTCCGATTGCTTTTAACCAAGGATTGAAACCCGACCGAATTGGCGTCAGTCGGCGATTCTACATTTGAGTTATGGCCGCTCAGTAAAAGGAGGCAGGCTTTTTAGCGTGTATATTATCATTATACACGATATATATATATGTTTTAATATAGCAAACATTACCAAAAATACCGGAAAATATGCTGAAAGAAAAACATTCTTACTTTTATGTATGTAATGGCAAAATCGGTAATTTCTCGTCAGGAAAAGTAAAAGCAGTTAAATTAGTAGAGGAAAATAACATATAATACATAAATGATAAATTTTACTAAAAATATAATAAAATACAATAAAATACTAACGCCCTAAACGTAGTGCTGCAGCTGGCAAAAAAAAACAATGTTTCTCGACTTCTCGCGTGGTCTTTCGGAGAGGAGTCACTCAATAAGAACATACTGATTTGTGTCATAGAAGCTGATTGGCCATAGAGCAGACTATCTTTGTAGGCTTATAATCTGTCCCTGAAGTCTTCCGGTAAAAGCATGGTGCATTAGTTAGAGTTCACACAGTGTTCTCTAACTACTGTAAAAGTACTAAGTGATTCTTTTCTGAATTTTTGCATGTTTTTGTGCCTCACGATGTCTAAAAATCGCCCTATTCTTTCTAATGGACAACGAAAGATGCTGACGATTGTGGAGAATTTACCCTGTAGAATCTTTTTTTTTTGTTATGCGCTATAATCTTACGAGAGTATTCTATATGACAAAAATATACAGGTATACGTACAGTATGTTAAATACTGTACAGTATTTTATATACTCTATCTACTCCGCATAATGTTATTTTGTATAAAAGTACGTGTTCGTTGCATACAGTGTAATACGTCCAGGCTGTAGACGACTACGTACGCCGGAAAAATATACCAGCGTGGAAATAGGTTTACACAGTACACGGTGATCCTCGATTAAGCTGATATTTAATGTACAGTGGTGTAATGCTTAATTATTTACGAATCTTACAAAATTTTTACGTAGTGATGTAATGAATATGTATACACCTTGGTTTTCACCCAGAGTAATATGATTCGCTGGAGTCATAAATACAGACTAAGGCAGGGACGCCTAATGGAACGTCTATTGACTACGCCTAATGCGTAAGCCTAAGACAAAACATACTGCATACGACTACGACGCGTACCGTCCATTACGGCTATTTGCTAGATTGTCCTACCCGGTTACATTTGTCAAATGAACTTAGCTACTTTGAATTTATATATATATATCTTTCCAGGACATTAAAGTGGGTTGCTTATCTATTCCTTTTCTAGTTGTAGTAGAGAGTCCGTTCAAGTGAAGGGTAGTTGTATACTGTTGCAGGTTAACGGAATTTGGCCTTGTGGTAGCTAGCCTACTATAAGTCATAAAATGATTATAAAATCAAGAAAAACAATTTGAGTAGAAAAATAACATTTTTATATATACACATATCAATTAATGTTTTTACAATTAAATAATAACATGAATATAAGTCCAACGCTGGTAAAATGTTCATGGCAAATAATAAGCTGAAAGAGAATCAATGCAAGGGAATGTTGTTCCTTTTGGCAATAGAAGACTGTCAAGGAGAATTCGATACTTAAAGTAGTGTAGAGGAGTCTTGTATGTAAGGAGTGTCTTTGATGTATTCGCTCCTTATGTCAGTAAGTACTTTTGAGACAGGGAAGAAAGTAAGGAGAGGTGAAGGGAGGCGAACATAATAGCCGCTTGACTTGGTCAAGGGAGGTACTAATCCCGCTCATCTGTCCGTCGTTCTATCTTCTTCGGTCTGTCTGCTGGGTGCTCTCTGTCTCAGCTTTTTATATCTGCTTTTTGGATCAAAAACAGCTCGTTTGGGATTTCACACTTGAATTTGATTCTGGGCTTCCCATTGGCTGGGAAATAAAATTTGCGTAGCCTCGCGAATGGAAATTTGAGATTTGATTAATTTTTATTTTTCAACCGGAACATCTGCGCGAACCCGGATGCACATCGACGACTTTTGATCATTTGACTTTTTGTTGTGAGAGAGCAAACATCCGGTCCATCGCATTTGTTAGATCGGTATTACCACAACATATAACGTCGCAAAAATGTTTTTGTAACTTATGTGTTTTTTTCACACTTCTCAAATATGTAAGGCTGCGTAATTATGTTTTAACACATTTTAACAAAACGCGCGTAGAGTACTAGTGTTCACTATTATGTTCAACAGTTACGACTGTAAGTAAACTGATATTTTACTATATATTTTTATAAATACGAAAGTCTTTATACATAAAAAACCATATAAGAGTGTGGAGAGGAGTAATACAGATAGAGGTTGGGTGAATATTAATATGGGGTAGGTATATATGGGCTTAAATTATACCTTATCAATAAAATAAATATTGCGTCCGTACTTCGTGATCTTTCAGTTTCGTGCATGGTTTCGGAAGACATTAAACGCGAAAAGCGAGGAAACACAGTATATATATATATATATATATATATATATATATATATATATATATATATTCAAAAATTGAAAACAATTGGCCCGTACAGATATTGTATCTCTGGTACTACTAAAAAGCCCAGTACATATATTGGTTTTACTACAACCACGCTCTCCCGTTGACTTACATGTCACCTTTCTGATCAGAGTACAATTAAACAACATTTCTCAGATCCTAGTAAATAATACAATAATCCTTACTCATACACACAGTAAAAATAACCTTCAGATATTGGAGGCCATGTACATTAAATCAAAACAACACACATTTAATAAAATCACTTTTAAATCTGGCCATAACATATTACATTGCATTTGAATACATAGTTCTGTTGTCATTTTGCGCTATCACGCGGTGTGACGTCATAGAATCGCATTGCAAATTTGTGAACTGCGTTTGTTATTTTTGGTAGCTATTGCCGTTGCCCAGCGGAGTTTTATGTCAACACAAAATAAAATCGACGGTGATAGTGAATTTTATTGTATTACAGTCTTGGTGACCTCTCTGAATCTGGCTCATGTGAGCCGAAAGCTTAAAAAGAAATTAATAAAAAAATATCCAAATGTTGGAGAATTTTTGTCTTTATTTTCAACTGAAATTAAAGCCAAAATATGACGTTTAGAACGGCTCATGATTAAACATAATAGACATGCATTGTCTCTTATATTTAACGGTATATGTTAACAAAATATATATATAACGAATTTTTCGTCTCCCTTCAACAAATAACATTTACTACCTGATGAGACATTGTTCTTTCAATGTCGGAACAAAATGTACACTTTCAAGTAGATTGTAATTTGTACATGTTCTAAATTTAAGTTAATATTTTTTGTTCCTTATATATATATATATATATATATATATATATATATATATATATATATATATATATATATATATAACGTTCTTTTTCAATGTAGAGGATTATTATTATTATTATTAGTCCATTTTTCATCATATTTCAATTTCTGCTATGTTCGCACTACCAACCAAGTCTGCGGGAAGAACTAAGGCTGGTCGTGGCGTGTTGTTATGGCTCCATTTCATGTTTTTTCTATCTTCCCCATCATCCCTAGTGTTACATAGACAAAGTTCTCCTGAGTGTGTGGGCTGTACTTAAAATAATTTTTTGTATATCACTTAAGCTGGGCTTTCCAGGGATTCTTTCAATGTGTTGTTTTGTTCCATTTTTTATCATTCCATGTGCACCTACTATCAATAGCACAACTCTTGTTTTCAATTTCCAATTTCAATTTAATATTATAATTATTATTATTACATGCTGTTCGCGTAATTGCACATAATGCGAATTAGTTGACACATTTTCTCATTAAAACTTAAGCAGCCTTCTAAATATCCATGAGAGTTTCAGCAATGTTGTTGGCGAGTAATATTATTATAAATGTTTACACAAATGTCGTCACGATTTAGCAAGTCTCTTGTAGTTTTGGTTGCTTTGGCTATTCACATTCACCTCTCATCATTATTTAGGAACAACGAAAACATGCTTCTTTGAATCCATCAAAAAACACCATGTATTCTTACAGAAACAAGTCAACAGTAATGTATTAATTCCTCAATTTTCCCTTAATATTGGAATGTTAGGTTAAATTACATTTGTTTAGGATTATTTTTAGTATCCATCTAACTAAGTAATTTATTTTTTAATAAAATATTTCACTGATTATGCCTGTCGATATATGTACGCCTCATTTCAAAACTACTCATAAAACAGTTACTTAATTCCGGTACAGACTTATTTACAACCTCTTTGATCAATGAAAAAATATGGATTTCAATGAGTTAAAACTATAGATCTTATTGAAAGGGTTTTGGAAAGGGGCTTGTAATCAAGAAAACGTATCTAATAAAATAGTGAGAGACAGAGAGATTTCGTTAGAAACAAATGTACTAGTGCTCTTCTATGATCTAATATCAATTATCATATATTACAATGAATGCTAGATAGTATCAATCACAGATAAGAAGGGAAATTCAAGAAAAAGTGATTTTCTTCGACGGGAGGTTGTTGGAAAAATCATTGACTGATGATGCAGGTAAATTTTAATGAAAATTGGAAAAACATAAGTACTTGTACAGAAATTCTAAGAGATATTTAAATTGATGTAATTAGAAATTAATCTTTTCAGAATTTTTTACATACCTAAAAATAAAAAAACAAAAAACGCAGAGGTAAAACAATATAAGCAGCTTGTGTAAATGAAAGACATAACAAAACCTGTATGGATAGTAAAAGGTCATAAAGCAATTCAAATAAGTTATTTTTATAGATTTGTTTTATTGGGGATCACCCCTTTATTAAACAAAATATGGACTCGTCTAAGGTGTACATTTAATTCTGCCTACAGAGAACGGCAGTGAACGTCACAGAGAGTTTTCTCGCTGCGACGGCATTTCTCACTGTCAGCACTCTGCCTTCGGGCAGAGGACGCTCTCTGCTTCCGATCAGAGAGCAATAACCCAGTCGTGGTTCCGCCGAAGGGTAGAAGCACGTCTGGGCAAAAATAGACAGACAATTTTTGGCCGGGCCATATAGCCCGGACATCCCAGTTATAAAAACTGACCATGTGTCACATGTTGCCCTTACTGGGAGGGACAGCTAAATATAGAACGTCACAGAGAGTTTTCTCACTGCGACGGCATTTCTCACTGTCAGCTCTCTGCCTTCGGGTAGAGGGCGCTTTCTGCTTCCGAGCAGAGAGCACTAACCCTGTCGTGCTTCCGCCGAAGGGTAGAAGCACGACAGGTGAAATATAGACAGGTATTTTTTGGCTGGGCCATATAGCCCAGAAATTCCCACTCATAACTGACCATGTGTCACATGTTGCCCTTAGTGGGAGGGACAGCTAAATATAGATTGTCACAAAGAGTTTTTCTTGACTTATTGCAAGTTGATGTTTTGTCAATTTTGAGTACCTGTTTTGTTACCAGTTATTTTGTCTTCGTCACGCGTGTTTGATTGAACTTTTTGTGAAAAATTTTGTGTTTGTGAGGGTGGGGGGCAAGTCAATAATGGTTTCGTCTCCACAGCCTTCAACTTCTAATGCTGTCCCAACGGTGACTTCGTCACCGTCGGTGAACCCTTCGCCATCAGTATGGGCAAAGTCCCCAACGAAAAAAGACACCCTTTATTACCAGCAAATGCAGGAAAAATATAAAGAGTATATTACTGACAATGAACTGGTAGTTATACCGGAAGTAGTAAATGTAATGGCAGCGAGAACATCGGGATTTAAAAACCCGAAAGTTTATTAGTGTCAGCAGAGAGAGTATGGAGGAGGCTTTAAAAAGCATCAACATTTGACCGTGTATATTAGCGAGAAGGTCCCGCGCCATGTGGGATGTATTACTAAACACCGATACAGAGGCTAAGAATTTAGCCGGAAATACACTCACGGCAAAAAATATTAAATTCCAGACGGAATACCTTGGCACTCGAAAAACAAGAGTAGTCATACACGGAGTACAAGTAGAAATAACCTGCGATCACGTAGGAGAGTTTTTTTGCCAGCTTCGGATCACCAACCCCTTCTACTGACCCGAAGCTGGCAAAAAACTCTCCTACGTGATCGCAGGTTATTTCTACTTGTACTCCGTGTATGACTACTGTTGTTTTTCGAGTGCCAAGGTATTCCGTGTGGATTCTAATATTTCCTGTTGCCCTTAGTGGGAGGGACAGCTAAATATAGATTGTCACAGTGAGTGTTAGAGAGTGTGTGTAACAGGAGTTGAGTAGTTGGACCGCGGAATATAGACTCATTACCCGGATATACCTCTTCTTTATGAGATTGTATATATTGTTTCCTTCTAACTGTATTCATATTAATCCTAATTTGCTAAAACGTGCTCCAGGTTGTATATACTTTGTTTAATATAACTTACATTTTATCTCTCCATATCTGTTTTTGTTATCATTTTTGTGTGATTTCTAAACAAGAATGACACAATTTTTAACAAATTTAGTATAGAATATAATGACATTGAGCAAAGAATGGGACTGTGAAAGTAGTCTTTTCAAAATCCACTAGGAGCTAAAGAAAGAAAATGTTAGCGTAAGAACACGAGTCAGATCTCAACTCTTATGTGGATATCATGCCTAACGCCTAACTCGTTAAGTCATCCTAAACTATCAACCATATACGATATATATAATTTTTTTTTTCTTAGAAAAATGATTAAGTGGATTCAAGCAAATGAATTACTAAGAAATGAAAGAAGAATGTGGTTTATCAGAGTTTATTTATCCGTCTCTTCCTTCCAGAATGATTGGGTTTTATAGCCTTGACTGGCAACCAGTCTACCGCATAAACCAATGGGAAACTACTGCGGATAATCTTCTGCCCAGTCAGTCATGTCTCTTTCGAAACATGATCGCCCAAAGCGTGTATCACGTATGGCACTTAACTGACTGAGTATAACAGTTGAAGATATGATTAAGGCTTCTACTGGACATAAAGTTGGGGATCGGTTTTCTATTGTTATGAAGTAATAAACTGATCTTCTACTAATTACTACATAATATAATACATCTCTTCTCCCTCTAGCAATGAGTCAAATAATAGGACAGATTGAGTTCTATAGCCTTGTCCGGCAACCAGTCTACCGCAATGAGCAATGGCAACCTACAGCGAGATAATCTTCTGCCCAGTAAGTCATGTCTCTTTTGAGACATGATCGCCCAAACGTGTATCACGTATGGCACTTAACTGACTGATACTCATGAATATGAACTTCAACCGGTAATAATAAAAGCAGTTCAAGAAATTCTAAATGTTTCCTTTATAGAATCAGCTATTTTTACCACAAAAGACAAGAGGTTTTGAAGAGTAATGATCGTCTACATCCGAAAAGGTACACGGTACTCGAAAAATATCTACTCAGAAATCCATCTTACGAAGTGCAAAATATCAAAGTAGATGTAGACATGAACACGCAAGAGTGTGGCTGTTCAAGTCGATCTCTAAGTGTGTAGCAAGAGATTGGTGAAAAGCCGAAATCGGAAGATTGTATTGAAAGCGGTAAAAATCTTGAACATGATGAATATGGTGTCCATACTCATTAGATCACTGGAAATGACACTTCTCGTTGAACTGGGACACAATTTAAACGATTCAGACCACAGTCGTATTGAAGTTAGCTAGAAAAGTGAGGCAAGTGCTTGAAATCTGATAAGGGTTGCTGTCATATATCGGAAACTCTCTCTTCGGATTTCACGCAACGTCCAAAGTATTCTCATCCTGTTAATTATATCTCTTGAAAATAACTCCATTATTGTTCTTCTGTTTTAAGGAAAGCCTCGATCCATTTCTAGATTGTAATCCATTACTGACGACATTTACCCGACTGTTGGCGTTGTTTTCATTTTATAACCCATAGCTCTGCGTTTCCTGTTTCCTTCTTATTTCAGATTATTTGTCCAAATACAATTACAATTTGGCCAACTGCCTACCTTTTGTCGATAATATACAAGTCTGGTTACTTTCAACGGCTGTTCGAGTGATCAATTAGCGGAAATCCTAATTGGTATAATTTCTCTTGTGATCTTAATGATTGATTTTGCAGATATCATTATCTATATTGTGATATTAAACACTTGGCCACTTACAAATAATCAGCACTTTTCTTGCAGTTGTCAAAAATTGTAAATGAAGTAAAACTTTGTGAACAAAAGAGATTTGTGACATGATCTTGCATTGTGAATAATTATAAAAACTGGGATAAGCTATATTGAGTCAGTAAAGTGCCATAACGAGATACAAGTTTTGGGCAATCATGTCTCAAAAGACTAGGCAGAAGATTATCCCGTTAGGTTGCCATTGCTTTCTGCTGTAGACTGGTTGCCAACCAAGGCTATAGAACCCAATCTGTCCTATTATTTAACTCATAACTGGAGAAAATAGACGGATTAATACCTTTCTGAAGAGTATTTGCGCGTAAGTGAATGCAAGGAATTTAGCCGGTATTCGAACTCGGCTCCTCGATTTGTCGTTCTGAGTCGATATCCACTGCACCACAAGCCACATTATTTTATCTTAAATGACAAGTAAGTTTATTTATTATCTTACTGCTAATCAGTTCCGGTTTTATATATATGCTGTTGTGTTCAGCCACTCAGGGGATCGAAGACAAGAGAGGCTCCCTAAACTTTTTCAGCTGTGATGGTCTAGGACAGCAAGTCGTAAAATTTCTTAACAATCACCTTTCAGTTTACTTAGGATGTTTTGTTAGTGATTTTGAATAATGGAATTTCAGATTAAATACTAGAATTTCTGATGTCAAATGATCACCGAAAGTTCTGGTTAGAATTAAATAAAACAAATCGACATGCAATTAAACATATGCTAATCATAAATACAATTTTACGTACATTTATCTACTTATATATCAGTTCGGAACGAGAAGTCATAGAACCGAGTTCGAATTCTAGTTGGCTTCGTTGCATTTACTTACACTCAAATACCCTTGGGAAAGATAATAATGTCTCTTCTCCTTCCTGCTTTGGGTTAAATAGCAGGAGAGATAGGGTTCTGTAGTTTTAGTTGGCAACCACTTCACCGTAGAAAGTAATGTCAAACTACTGCAGAAAAATATATTCTGCCAGTTACGGGATCACCCAAGAGAGTATCACGTATGGCACTTAACTGACTGAACAAATGTTGGTGTTCAGATTTCATTTATTTTATCTAATATATCTTGTGTATATATTTTTATAAAATCTTGTGTACATATTTTTATAAACCGGATTCGAAATAAATTAGTCCTGAATGGCAGATTGTCTAAATTTTAGGGAACCAATATAATTGGGACCGTAAAGAGCCAACCGGCCTTCTTCATCTTTTTGAACTGTCTGTTCAAGACGAGCGTGATCAATCGCCTCCACATTTTCCTGTTCTTTTCAGCACTTAATGTACAGGTGCGATGAGTAAATTGTCGCTAAATTATATTTTTTTAATTTGACATGTGCGCGTTGTTTTATATTTTATTTTGTCGACTTCTTCTTCTATGTGCCCTGTCAGTATCAGGTTCTCCAAGCTCTCCTTCCTCATTGCATGTCCCAGGAACTTCAGTTGTCTGTTCCTGATGCTCAATAGTAATTTTCTTTTCTTTGCCATTCTTTCCAACACCTCATCGTGGCTCGTATGCTCGGTCCACGATATACAGAGGATCCTTCTGTAGAACCACATTTCCTCTGCTTCACAGTATATTAAAATCAGATCGTGAGAGAAAGAGCCTGTGAGAAAAAGAGTACCATGTTACAATTCAATTCGCCAGAAATTTGGAAACGGCATTCAGTACTGCTTGACATTAGCGCCGGAAGCAAAAATACGACCATTTCACATTCTTTGAGTATCAATATGATGAGAGTGCAGACAATTCTGAATAATTTGGTATTTTCTAATGGTTATTAAGAGAATGTTTAGAGTGAGCACTAACGATAGCGACGTTATCCCTCTATTCATCTTCTCAAATGGCCTTAGACTAATCATAGAGACATACTTCAGCGAGGAACACTTCCCTGGGTAAAGAGGATGGCCGATCGAAGACTCTATATCTGGCAACAGGAATCTGCACTATGCCAGATTCACCCCTTACATCTGGTCAGGTAACTCTTCAAACAGCAAACTCTTTCATCATTATGTGTAGGGCGCATTTCAACGAAACCCCAACAAAACTTCTTTTTAACATTAAAAATGAATTGGAGGCAAAGATTATGCCAGCACACACCAACTTAAAGAATGAGACTTTCCAAAAGAGTTGCAAGAGACTCCGAAGTCGTCTAGAGAACTCTGTTAAAGACAATGATGATTTTATTGAAGGAATTAACTCTTACGTATTTGAAGATATCTTTGTGTAATTTTAGTAAATATATATGTTAAAATGAGATTTTCGCAACATCTTGTAGCCTGTATATGACGGTCAGTATAAGGTTTTTATTACTATGGCCTATCGCTCTCTCTCACACGCTCTCACTATCCCTCTCCCACTTACATACTCACTCTCATTATATATATATATATATATATTGTCATATATTTATACACACAAACACGAACACACACACACACTCACACACACACACATATATATATAGATATACATGCACATATATAGGTTTAATTCAATCATTTGTTACTTTAACTGAGCAGATTTATGCCTACTTCAAAATTTTATGAGCACATTGTAATGATGTCGTCACTCATCAGGACTTATTTTTACTTGTGCTGTCCTGTTGAGTCATCATAAGGATGTCCTCACAAAACTTCAAAATCGGCATCAACCAAATTTTTTGCACTAAATTTATAAATGATCTATTTTCACCCCGATATCGAGCACTTTGCAATACAAAAGCTGCTTGCAAAAATATCTTTTACCAGTAAAAATAAGAAAAAAAAACTTGGCGCTAATTATTATCACAACTCAATGTCGACAAATCAAATATTTTTATTCATTTCACCCCAATAAATCCGGTGAGGCGCAAAGGGTTATTGAGTGTGAAAAATCTGTAAAAAACAAAAGTTTACAAGGAGAGAGAGAGAGAGAGAGAGAGAGAAATAAATAAAAGAACAGGTATTAAAAAAACAAAAAATTAAAAAATAACATTGACATTGGATTTAAATCTTTGAAGATCAAAGATTTTTGGAACGCAAATGTCTGGAAGAAATTCGAACGAGATGTGAGTGAGAAAAAACTGTTAGCCGAAAACTTACTGTTTAATGTAGCCATTTCAAATGTAAAATGATGAGACCTATTTGCCAATCTAGTACTGCGCTTAAAATATTGAACCCTAGGTAGAAATGAGATGCAGCAAGACACACACACACACGCATACACTTATACACGTGTTTTTATATGTGTTTTCTTATGTGTGTACGTGTGTGTGTGCTGTGATACATTAAAATTAATCTATTTGTAAAGTAAAAGTGATAGATATCAATGTTACTCTATACGCAGCGATCTGTTGATAAATAGTATGATGTATATTATACAAGATAACCAGAAAAACAGTCATCAATAAAAAACAATCGGAAAATATTTGCCTGAAACTATTTAAATAAACTAAAAACGAAAGAAATATACGACTGTCTTCAGGTTTTCTTTCTCTCGATCGTATAGATAAATAAATAAATAATAGAAAACGGAGATTTACTGGAAAATAAAGCACATGAGCCTTGAATGGCAAAAAACACCAAAACAACCACAAAGACATTTGTAACACAAGGCTGCCGAGAGTAAAATCATGGCTAGAAAGTATAAAAAGAACAGCTGCAAAAGCCATAAATTACTGGTAAGGTTTGTCGATGCTGTCTGGCGTTATTAAAGCCCTCGACGGAAGCTGGTCTGGTAGGTATTTTTGTGGCCTCATTGGTCAAATGGCAGAATGTGTCGCCATGACATTTGTAACAGACGAAAGCATTTCATCATTCTCAAGCATTTAAGTACTTTTTATATCATTCTGTATTTGTTATTCAATCATTTCGTTTTTTTTAATTTTCCCTCTCTTTTTAAAAGAATTATCTTCTTTTTTATTTCTTTTATTAGCTTATTATGATAAATCAATAAAAATGCCTTTCTTTCGATTATAGTTTTTTCTCTTTTTCTTTATTTCTCTTTTTCTTTTTTCTTTTTTAATTTTATGTATGTTTTGTTTTTTCACTTTTATTTTCTGCTTTGACGTAAGCGTTTACTCATTTTTAACAACTATTTTCTCTCCTAATTTCTGGAATGGGTTGTTATTTAGTTAGTTGTGAGCCATAAGTGAAGTACACTAGGGCGATCATGTCTCGAAAGGGGCATGACTTACTTACTTGGCAGAAGATTACCCGCAGTAGTTTGCTATTGCTTTCTGTGGTAGACTGGTTTGCCAGCCAAGGCTCTAGAAACCAGTCTGTCTTATCATTTAAAGCCATTATTTTATTTTTAATACTGCTACGTTATTTTTCACCAGATTCCACTAAGTCCAAAGTACTGATAACGTACACGTCGAAACGAATAAATCATCGCCAACCTGAAGGCAACATTCAATTAAAAAGAGCTTAATATGATGACGATCTTGTTTAGCCATGAAATTTCTGTTAGTTCATTAGTTACTAAGATGAAGTAACGAAATATAGATTCTATAGACCTTAATTCATTACAAGAAAAGCAATGTTTGTACAAAAAACTTATATATATACTAGCTGTATAGACCAGCGTTGCCCGGGTTTAATAAAAGCTTTAAAAATAAATCCATGGTCCTGGAGCTCAGACTCTTTGGAAGTTGGCCCGAAAGACTAAAAAGCAATAGTTGTTTCCAGTCAAAGAAAAACCCTACATTGAAAGAAAATGAAGAGATGTAAGTCAAATTTCGTTTTCCGGTCTGGATGTCAAATAGGTTTCCTGTCAAAAACTGGATTTTGTAGGTTAAATAAGTCTTCTGAGTAAATGATATTATGCCTCAGACTAAGAACAACAATTATACATACTGAGAAAAAAATCCGAAGCAAAACCTAAATTAAAACGCTGAAGAACTGATTTTGATCAGACCCGATATTATATCGGAGTATCGATTTTCAATATCGGTGTCAAAGCATAAATTAACCTAAGTAAATCCATGAAAACTTATCGTACCCATCGGGAATAAAATTGGAAAAAATGGGCTATATTGATGGCTGAATATCGCTTTTTGATCAGATTTGATAGAATATCGGTGGTATCGATTTCCAATGACAGAGGAAATGAGTCTTCAGAGAAGATCTACTAATGTTTCAGACTAAAAACTATAATCTTACCAAGTTAGAACAAATTTTGCAGCAAGAACCTCTGCAGACATATAGACAAGCACACATAAACTTCTTGCCTTTTATATATATATATATATATATATGTGTGTGTGTGTGTGTGTGTGTGTGTGTGTGTGTGTGTGTGTGTGTGTGTGTTCATATTTGAAAGACTAAAAATATCTCCAATAACACAACCATTCTGCTGAAATATTTCTTAAGAATGTCAAACACTGCGTTTTTTCTTCAATCACACTCTTGTCACAAATATAGGCCGGACATTAATGTTAAAGACCAAAAAGAAAAAAATCTTGCCTGTTAATTGATATGGCTTGTCCAGCGGATTGTAACATAGCAACCAAGGAATTAGAAAAACTGTCAAAATATAAAGATCTGGAAATTGAAATTGAAAACAAGAACCGTGCCAGTGATTGTAGGTGCACTTGGAATGATAAAAAATGGAATAAAACAACACATTCAAAAATCCCTGGAAACCGCAGCTTAAGAGATATACAAAACATTGTCTTTTTAGGTACAGCCCACGCACTAATGAGAAGTTTGTCTATGTAACGCTAGTAATACTAAGGAGATAGAAAAAACATGAAATGGAGCCATAACAACACACCACGACCTGCATTAGGTCTTTCCTCAGACTTAGTAGGTAGTGCTACCAAAGCAGTAATCGAAATATGATGAAAAACGGCAAAATAATAATAATAATAATAATAATAATAATAATAATAATGTAAAATGTAAAATAAATTAGACAAATTAAAATGGTATAGAGAAGCAACACATTCCTAAATAAAATATGTAAAACAGCAAATTTTACAAGAAAAATAGTTCCTAATACAACAAATGTTTTATGGAGGAAAAGGGAAAATAATTAAGCATATAGAAAAAAAACAAAGAGGAAAAAACACCATTATGGGGAAATTTAAGAGAATTTTGTTATACGATGTGGAAAATGGACGGAATTATTAAAAAGGGAACGTAATGGAATAAAAACACCCAGAAGAATTAATAGTGCAACATGAATTGAGCAATATATATATATATATATATATATATATATATATATATATATATATATAAACCTGCTGTCAATAAAGAAAATTAGAAAGCTAGGAGTACAATAAGCTCTCAGAAAAATTACTAACTAAATAAAAGTAATGTAAATCTCTTGGTATGAATAAAATATAAAATTTCTGGCAAAACGTATTAAGTTGGAAGAAAATGTTTGTAACATTAGTTCAATCAGTGGCGTTTGAACATTTGCGTTTGATTCATACCTATCTGATATTTATGTCCAATGTACATATATACTGAAAGCTGATATTTTAACTCTACTCTATGGAAAAATATTGTTACAGTTTAATAAATTAGGAATACTACTGGGAGATGATTATAACTATCCAATTGAGCGTTTGCTTTGTTGTGTAGTGGATATCGGCTCGGAACGAGAAATAGGAGAGTACGAGTTCAAATTCCATTTGAATTCGTTGCATTCCCCTAAGCGTAAATACCATCGAGAAAGGTATTAATCAGTCACTTCTTTCACCAGCTACGGATTAAATATCAGGACAGATTGTGTTTTATACCTTTGGTTTGCAACCAGTCTACCGCAGAAAATAATGGCAACTTATTGCGAAATAATTATGGCCATTTAGTCATTTTTCTTTCGAGACATGATCGCCCATGAGTGTATCACGTATGACACTTAACTGAGTTGAGCGTTAGCCACTAATTTTCGAGTTTATACGTAAAATGTTTTGATATTTTCTAAATTAATATTTTTAAAATGCCGATCATTTTTTCAATATTTTTTATCCGATAAAACGTAAAACGATCTTAGTTTTTTCACCCATTTATGATGTTGAATAGATTACTGTCTTCTTGTTCAAAATATACATCCAAATGACATTTAGATTTATTATGTATTTTTTCTCACAATCATTAAGTTGTATCTGAATTCATGATCAGATTTGATTTAAAACCTTTTCTTTAGGTTCATAATAATATTCATCATTTCAAGCAGATTAAAATCAAATTGACTATCACAGAATCTGGTAAACCTTATCTTAGACTCATGAAAGGTAGAAAGTGTTTGTTCTCCCTCTGTGGTTGGTAGTAAAAGCAGTTTCAAATAAATTCATTAACAAAGATCACGTTTGATTTTGTGACAGCTATCATATCATATCATATCTACGGATGTACGTTATAGACCAGTGGATATCGACTAGGAACGTGAGATCGGAGAACCAAGATCTAATTCCAGTTAAATTCGTCGCATTCACTTACCCACAAATCCCCTTGGGAAAGGTATTAATTCGTCTCTTCCTTCCAGTTAGGTGTTAAATAATAGAATAGATTGGGTCATATAGACATGTCTGTCAACCATTCTACCGCAGAAAGCAATGGTAAAATACTGCGGAATAATCTTCTGCTCAGTCAGTCATGGTTCTTTTAAGACATGATCGGCCAAGCGTGTATCACGTATGCCACTTAACTGACTGACAGTATAATAATTGGAAACATGACTAAAGTTTCTACTAAACATAAAGTGGGATATCAGTTTTATTTTGCTATGAAGTAATAAACTGATCCACCACTAATTATTATTTAATAATAGTATTAGTATATGGAAGCCATGCACTGCCGATATTACAAATTATTTGACAGTACTGGCAAAAGGAATACTTGGCTATATATATATGTATATATATATATATATATATATATATATATATATGGATGTAAAATTTTTATTTTATTAAAAATCGCCTTAAGACACCATTCATGGTAGAAACCTGGGTAGCGTAATAACTCGTTTAGAAATGAAATATATATATATATATATATATATATATATATATATATATATATATATTAATTCAGATACTTTAATCCAAGCGGAAAATATATATATATATATATATATATATATATATATATATATATATATGTGTGTGTGTGTGTGTGTGTGTGTGCACTTAGGCAACAAACTTTCTTTAAGTCATGTCAGATTAAATAATTTACAAATATTATGTCTGCTAATTTTTGATAAAATCTGTTCGTACTTACAAAGAATCTTTCGCATAATTTAATTGAAAGATTCAAGAAGCATGGTATAACTTTGACTATTGATTTTATTATTCATTTCTCGCATTTCTTAAATATTAATATTTCATCCTCACTATCAATATACTAAGCTGCGGTAAAACCACCAGATAATATTTTTATTTTACTTAAAAATCAAAAACTGAAACGTATATATAAATAATAGTGAAGAACAAATAATTTAATCCAAGCAAATAATAAGCGTATTAACGTACCACTGCCGCCATAGCGAGAATTAGAATAAATAAAATAAAAATAAATGACAAATCCAAATAATAAATAAATTAAACTTCGAAACAGGAAATAATAAATAAATACAAAAATAAATACACGTAAAATAAATTTATACAAATAAATAAACAAACGATTCTCGGTTATTTAACCGTTAGAAGGATTACCCATATAATTACCACTATATAAATAGCCAAGAAACAATCCAAAGTATGTGCCCTGATTATTGCGCCAAGGACGAAACAGTCTGTCGCCTCTGAGTGTTGCCTTTATCTCTGATATTGAGCACTTTATCCTATAAATATAGCAGATCTTAAAACTATATATATATATATATATATATATATATATATATATTCTAAACATATACAGTTAAATATAAGAGACAATTAATATCTATTATGTTTAATCATGAGCCGTTCTAAACGTCGTATTTTGGCTTTAATTTCAGTTGAACATAAAGACAAATATTCTCCAACATAATTTGGTGATGGTGTAGTTATTGTATTACCGTCTTAATAACCTCTCTGAAGATGGCTCATTTGAGCCGAATGCTTAGACCCAAATTAATAAAAAATTATCCAAATGTTGGAGAATTTTTGTCTTTATTTTCAACTGAAATTAAAGCCAAAATACGACGTTTAGAACGGCTCATGATTAAACATAATAGACCTTCATTGTCTCTTATATTTAACAGTATATGTTTAGAAAATTATTTGCTGCCTCGATACACTATATATATATATATATATATATATATACTTGGTCCATTCTTTAGTTGTCACAGCCTACTTGAGACTCATGTTGCAGAAGCATTCTTTAGAGAATTAACTGATTGTTCAAAATATAATCTCGATTAGAAAATTTAAACATATATAATGTACATGTATAACTATATTGTGTGATTTAGAATTTCCCCCCAAATAATTAGATATTCTTTAGATATATGGAGTATTACGTAAAGAAAAAACACTAGAAAAAGGACGAATTACAAAAATAGACGTGCGAATATAAAGAAATACAAATATTGAAAAAGTATAGAGTTCAGAACTCAAGAAATGATGACTCTTTTAAATCAACGTAATTTAAGTTTAACTGAAAAATAACTAATGCTTAAAAATAATAAAATAATTTAATATTATTCTCACTGATCATTTATTTCACTACATTTATGAGGTATATCATGATTGTTATATTTGAGAATATATAGGTATTGTTTATGATTAATTTTTTCGGCTTTATTTTGAGTTACTAGGTTTTGCCGTGTTAGGCTTTATTTGATTTGATTTTTGATTCACCTGCAGATCGTTTGCCTTATGTTAACTTTCTGTTTTCGCTTACGTAAAGTTAGTTTTATCAACTTTGCGTTTTCAAGTCGGGTTCAGTTTTTTTTTATCAATTAATAATTTAGGTGTTACTACTTTCAAAAAGTCAAAATGAATTATTTTATTCAGTGTTAGAAAATAACGACAATTCCAAAAGTTTTAGGCTTAAATCCGGGTTTATAATTTCATTTTCTCTATCTTTTTTCCAAAATTAACAAATATTTCGGGATATTTTCAATATTAATATAAATAAAGCGAATTCACTTCCAGTTATTATTGCATAAAGTTCTGACTATAAAACAATTATTTTTAAGCGAAACATAAAAATTTCGGGTGCAAAAAGGAATTTTGAAGAAAAATAAAGGATGTGAGGACTTTGAACAAAATATAGTTTAAATTGATGTAATCTCAGAAAACAATGCTTACGTAGAAAAAAACTTAAATAAACGATATATATATATATAATCATCCGCAGACAGATGTTTCGCTGTATCACAGCTCATCAGTACCGTAAGACATCCGTTTGTTTTTACCCAGAATCGAAATAAGACCGAATTGGAGTCAGTCGGCGATTCTACCTCTGAGAAATGAGCGCCCGGTAGACTGCGGCAGATTTTAGCGTATAATGTATCATACGCCAGTAGCTAGAGTGCTCTAATTCATTACTGAATGAGCGATTTAATGATGCTAGAGTAATTATCTTTTTCCAAAATCCACCATTCTTCCAGAGTGCTAAATCAGGATGTGAGAGAGTATATATATATATATATATATATATATATATATATATATATATATATATGTCATCACATCTTTGCTGGTGTATGGTTTTATATTAACATCTCTGTAACCTCTCTGAAAATGGCGCATCTGAGCCGAAAGTTTAGAAATTATATAATAAAAAATATCCAAATTTTGGATAGTTTTTTTTTTATTTTCACCTGAAATTAAAGCTAAAATACGATGTTTCGAACCGCTCATGATTAAACATAATAGACATTCATTGCTTATTATATTTCCCAGAAAATTATCTGCTGCCTCGATACATTATATATATATATATATATATATGAATTAAATAATGTTTCAAAATTCAAAAATGTTGAATGTACATTTCAACATGAGATGCCTAAGAGAGAATTCAAGTCTCCTCAGCAAAGTTCCATTTCAAAATGAAGAAAATCAGGATTAAGAATGGGTTAAAGATTTGAGAAATATACGTCACAAAAAATCTTTTAAAGGTCAGTTTGTTTTTGGTTTTTACTTTGTAAGTGAAGAGATGGGAGATTGGTATGTCTTGCTTAATAGACGAAAAGATTTAAGGAAATGGGAGATCGCTAAATTGGGAATTAGGTTCAACAAAACAGAATCGAAAGGGAAGTGGCGGAATATAAAAGGAGTGTATACAGAAAAAAAAATTAAGGAAGGAAAGAAAAGGAGGGAATATCAGTTATCAAATAGAAAACGCTCGATGCGTGTCAAATACGTTTAACTTTAAATGTTTAAAGGGTTAGAGATTTGGAGACTTACTTGAAAGGGTATATTTAGGGGAAAAATAATAAATAAAATAAGTTAAATAAGACAAAATGAAATTAAAATTAAGATTTTTAAAATTTAATTAAGTTTATCTAATTGAAGATATTTTTAGGTATAGACGAACTAGATAACAATTAAAGAAAATTATAAATTTAACAAATTATTAAAAAGATATATGCTAAAAGCAGACAGGGGTTTAGTTAAAGGAATCCATATTTTATAAAGATAGACAATTAAAGGACACTGGGAGGGGAAGGTAGAGGGGTTAAATTACTTATTAAAGTTAAAATAAAAAATAAAATAATTTATCAAAAATATATATATTGTGTGTATTTTGGCAGCATTTTTCATTAATACAGGTTTCGTTGAATAATATAGACAAATTTTGTCTATTTATTTTGTGTAAGATCCTTTCGTATAGTTTGATAATTTTGATGGTGCTATCGTTAAAAGACGACAAGAAATCACAGTAATTCTTGATTTTTTTTATCAGGTTTTGAGTTTCCGGCTTACATAAGCCATTTTCAAAGAATGAATATCAACATATAGTGAACATAGAACATTTAAGTTATTAACAAAGTGGAATTAAAAAAGGAGAATTAAATCAAAGAGACAAGTCCATTTTTAACGTAGCGGATGGCCGCAGACGGTGACAAAATGGGGGTGGTGTAGTTCTTGGTCCGATTACAGGCATTGGAATATGTTAGTAGAGATATCAAAATTTATTTTATTTGAGCCAGGTTTGATTTAGATAGCTTTTAGAATTTTGAGTTTTCATTTATTATTTTCTCGTTTAAGTATACATGTATTATCAATGAGCGTTTTTCTGAGAAGTGTTCGTTGATAACCGTGTTGTTTTAAATGTCGGAATATGTTTGTATTGTCATTTAAGTGTAACGTAAGACGCCGTGAGAGCGAGTTGGTGTTATGGCCAATGTAGATATTATTTAATTTGTTAGAGATATATTCTCGAAAAGGGCATTTGAATTTATAAACTATATTGGCTTTTTACAAATCGCTAATGATGGGGAAGGAGTCGTTGCGGACGAATGAATTGGATGTTGTGGATTTAGCGTAATATATGATAAACTTAATTCTTTTTTTAAGGTCTGTTGGAGAAATATTAGTGTTCATGAGTTTTTTTAGGATATTTTAGTCTAGTTTGTAGTTGGAGTGCATTTGGCTACGATATAAGAGAGTGATACGTTTAGGATTGGTTGGGTTAGTATCCTGTTTGATTTTTCCGTGTGAAGGTTTTTAAGAAAATGTCGTATTTGTTCATCAACTATGTAGTTGGGAAAATTATTGTTGATGAGTGTCTGTTTTATGTTTTTTAGTTCACTGTGGAAGATCTGTTTTGTAGACGAATTGTTTTTTGCACGATATATTACATTTTTTATAATGGCTATTTTGTAATAGTGGGGGGCATTCGCTAATATAATTGTGTGTGGAGGGATTTTTGTTAGTGGGTTTTTGATACGGTGCGATAGTGAATTTGTTGTCTTCAGTGTTAATTAGTATGTCAAGGAAAGGAATTTTGTTGTCATTGCTAAGTTCATAAGTGAATTTTAAGACTGAGTTATTTTTAAACTGTTTTTGTAGTTGTAGGATTTCGTCAGTGTTTTTAATTAATAGTAGGATATCATCAACATAGATATATCGATGTTTATTTAAAATTTATAAAGGTAGTATTTTCGAGGTTCGACATGTAAAAATTACTAAAGGTCGGACCGAGTACTGAACCCCTAGAAACGCCGTCACTTTGTATATATATATATATTGTTGCTTGGATCAACGAAAGGGACTTCGATAGTACAAGCTAGTAGCATTTTTCTTAAGATGTTGAGATTAATTCTGAGTTGGGGTAATGAAGGATTACTGTAGACATTACTCATAATTATATCGATAGTTTCACTGATGGGTACGTGAGTAAAAAGGTTTTCAACATCAAGTGAAGCTATAATTTCATTATTAGATTTTCGCTCTTGAGGATTTGAATTGCCTCTAGACTTGACTTAATGCTGCATTTACTCGGAAGGTAGGGTGTGATAAGCTGGTTAATATGCTTAGTTAAATGTTATAGAGGAGTAGGAATTTGGGATATGATAGGGCGGAGAGGATACTTAGGTTTGTGCATTTTTATGGTTCCGTATATGAAACCAGGTTTGTAGTCACCAATAATTTTAGGGAGTTTTAAGGAGTTCTTATCAGCGTTGTTGGCGCTAATGAGTTTAATATGTTTATTTTTTAGTTGGTGTATCGGGTTCCTGTTAAGTTTTAAAATTTAGTGGCCATGAAGTATGTGGTTAAGTTTTGTGTTGTAATCTGATTTGTGAAGTACGACAAAGATGTTATCCTTGTCGGATTTTTTTTACAATTATGTGAGGGTGGTTGCGTAATTTGTGCGCTGGACTTTTTAGTTGTTTGGATAGAATTTTTTAGGAGCTTCGGCTTTTATGATGGCGATCCTTGAGTGCCTCGGCCTTAAGTAGGTCTTTTAGTTCGAGTTTAGTTGCTATATTATTCAACGAAACCTGTATTAATATATATATATATATATATATATATATATAGTCAGTAAAGTTTTTTAAATATATATATATATATATATATATATATATATAGTAATGTACATATATATAAAATATATATATTTCGTTATCAACTTGTAACTGATAAGATTTCAGCGTGCTTCCTCTAAGTAATTTTCAGTAAGATTACTTGCTGTTTTTCAAACTAGACCTGTGTTTCCTTCCTTTACTAAAGATAGGTTTTCCTATTTTCGCAGAAATTCAATTGTTTATCAATTTACATGCAGCTGCGACTCAGTTTACATAGCACGAACCAATCTTAGGTTGGAGACGCGGGTTTAGCAGCACGTCCCTTCAAATATTTGTTCGGGTAGCCCACACCGATCCATAAAAACAACTCAGGCTGTTCTGGAGTCACCTATAGGTCAACATTTGCTTGACGATCAGGAACGTGCTTCTGATTACGAGGATACATGTTTTTCTGTCCTGCACAGTGCTCGCTCAGCTTATCATATACGTGTTTTGGAAACTGTTTGACTTAAAACCCATCAGGCGACCCTGTGTAGGCAGAAAGAGCGATGTATTCGCTCCTTACAATTACTGGAGGGCCTGTGAGTGTTACATTCTTTTCTATTTTATCACTCCTATGGAGTTGTGTGTTTACACCCACCTTACATTTTAATTATTTGATTAAAAATGTATTTTAGATGAGCTCCATCTTTCCCCCGTTTTTGTAAGTTAAACTTTTGTTCTTCTTCCTTGTCTTGCATTTATAATTCATAATAAAGCCAACGAATACTTTTGAAAAGTGTTGCCCGAAATTTTCCTCAGGTTAGGTTATTAAAATGACGTCTATATTGTATAAAGCAAGATATATATATATAACTTAGTCGTAGTAAGAACTTATAAAATAACACCCACAGTATGTAGCATGATTTTTTAACAGCGCTGGTTATGTAGTAGAGCAATTTTAATAATAATATCAAAGCTTCAGGGTGCATTTCATTTTCGTGTCTCAATTTTATCTTTACGTCAGATGTCTCCACTCTTTTAATTCTCTTTATACACAGGCAATTTGGATCAAAATTTAACTTTGAGAAATCGGAAATTAGGCATTCTGACCTGTTCGTTTTTATATACTGTTTAGTGCTAGTGTGCTGATGATATTTCGTTTATTCATTATTCTAATCTGTGTTTTCTCTTTCCCTATACATTTGCGAACTATCAAATATTTTATGAAGATTTGTAAATTCTATCTTCCTTATTCCTGAATATATTTATTGTTTCTTACTGCTCGTTCACAGATATTGTTTTTTTTTCTGCTTCATTGAATCATTTTTCTTTTTACGAGATGTGGAATAATCTTCATCTGACAGAGTATATAATTGGATACTTGTGCTGGTTTAGTGGTTGGAAAACGTGTCCAGTAAAGTGGTTTGCTATTTTGATTTCTATATGTCTGACATACAACTTCTCACAGGATTACATCGAAGGAGACTACATCTTTGAAGTTTCTTTTACTGACGATTTCGAATATTTTCTCTGTCACCTATTTTCTCGTTTATTTTTTGGTAATTATTTAAAATTATAAAACCGTCATCTCTATACAATCTAATCGGAATCTCGTATATAATTTTTGCTAGTGAGCGCAATCTCTCTGTCTCTCTGTCTCTCTGTCTATCTGTCCGTCTCTCTCTCTCTCTCTCTCTCTCTCTCTATATATATATATATATATATATATATATATATATTACAACAAGTATGCAAGTTTAATTTACGTCATAGATTGTGTGTTTTCGGCAAAACATGCATTTATAAAAAACAGAAAATATTCCAATACAAATGTAATCCTCATGTTCTTCAATCCAACATATGATAAAATTGATAAATAATATAAATAAAATATTCATCTAACTCTTCAAAATCACTTTCTAAAGTCAGGCAAACTATAAAAATATTCAGCAGAAATATTCTAGAACATGGCTAGAGATGAACAGAAAACATACTTCAAATCTTAAAAAATAATACATACATTTCAAGTTTAACGCAAACACGCACTACATCTACTTGTCATTGCAGAAAAAAGAATGGCGACGGAATACTAATTATCTACAAAATAACGGAATATACACAGTTACAGTTCGATGAAAAGTAAAGCCATAAAATATAGGAAGGAAAACGGAAGATGTCTAAAAAAGTGAACGCTCTCGCACAAAATTTGCTTACCAAGAAAAATACGCAAACAAAATATGTAAAATATATATAGGAACAACAAAACTCAGAAGAAAAGACAGAAATATAAAAATATAAAATACGAAAAGAGAAAACAATACGAAAATTAACATTAATTTAATTTAAAGGTCATTTCCATATTTCGAAATCAAATTCTAACCCTGTTACCTACAGCGACCATAAAGCCTAAATAAAATCCAATAACTAAACTTAAATTGTAATAATATACGAAACATATAAGCTAAAAGTCAAGTGCTTCATTGTTGTAAACAATCTGCATAACTTGCCAATCTTGTCACTATATAAAACAACATCCCTAAGCGTCTGTCAAATGACCATGTGACTTATTTCTACCAAAACAAAATATTCCGTATTCTTATTCCGTAAGCTCAGTAATGTTTACATAGCCAAGTATTGACAGTTACGAGAAAAACTGAAAATCATTCTTCAGTATATATTCCTATAACTATATTATCTATATCAATAAAAATCTATCTCCCATATTGAGCACCTTTTCGTGTATACAGGCAAAACATTCAAAGAATATATACATATATGTGTGTGTGTGTGTGTAATAATTTCAGATGCATTATGTCTGTAAAAGAACAATATGCATAAAGAAAAAAGAAACCATATCTTCTCCGACGCGTATCTTCCTTTGATTTGTCTTTATAGCATCCCTCATAGAACGAAACGCGTCGGCTGAAATACGTTTACTTTTTGCATCTATCTATCTATCTATCTCTCTCTCTCTCTCTCTCTCTCTATATATATATATATATATATATATATACCCATGCTTGACAATTAAATGCACAGAAACAAATCCGTTATATTGTTCTGGTTGTCCGTTCTAATTTTTCTCCTGAATTCGGTGAAATGCCTTCATTCTGTTTTGTAAAATGGAATTTGCTTTTCGCTCAAGCATTAAAACGTCTCACAGGTCACCAAATATCTGATCTGTGAGTGTCTGCCATTCAGACCGTCTTTTGGATTTCAGTGAAAGATTCACAACGATGACAAATCACTTTTAACCTTTCAACTCAAAATCATGCTTTCTCATGTCAACACTCATGGCAGTGAAAGTCGACAAGTAATAAAAAAATTATTACAAACATTCTTTTATACAAGCGAGCAACAATTCACGAGCAGTATTTATTTCTAGATATCTCATTAGACCAATTTTACCTTAATTTCTCTTTGCATGCAGATATAAGCACAAACACTCATCTCCTTATATATATACATATGTTGATTTCAGGAATATATTTGTAGAAAAGAGCTTCACCTCTTTCAAGGATCAGTTAAACTTGTCTATGCATCTCGACTCTAGAATAGTTCTATCAAAATCTCGCAGAAGCTTTTGACAGTAAATTACACTTGTAGAGTGCTTCTTATCAAACAAATACACACACACACACACACACACACACACATATATATATATATATATATATATATGTGTGTGTGTGTGTGTGTGTGCAAATGAAAAAGAACGAAGAAAATAATTCCAACATCCAAAACATTAATTTAAAACAATGCTAAATATAGAAATAGAGCAATGAATATTTATTATTAATTATTACTTTAGAACATGTACAAATTACAAACTACTACAAAATTGTACATTTTGTTTCGACATTAAAAGAATGAGATATTGTTCATTGAATACCGAAACAAAATGTAGAGTTTTGTAGTAGTTTGTAGATATTCTAAAGTAACAATTAATATTATGTATATATATTTATATATAGGAGATTCTCTTGTCACTGATTACAAATGGGGGCTCTGTAATAGAAAGTGGTGGTCAACTTCTATGACTTGTATCTACTGATGAATGCAGGTGTTTTGCACACTTTTAGAGAGTTGGAACAGAAGGTAGACATATTTCGTTCGATTGACTAAGGATCAATTGCAACAAGTTTTCCTCAAGTGACAGTGAGGTGTTGTTTAATGTGACAAAGACACAGTAACAAGTAAATCTGTGATTGAGGTGAGCAAAGGCCTGCCCCTATTACTTCATTATTTACACGCGGTTGATACCGATGTTTAAATCGATTTCACTCAAACTTTTTTTATAGGTGAGTATCAAGACAGGAGCCACCTTCCTCACGTTGGTGTTTTGTTTTCCTAGGAAGAAAATGGGATGTTGCATTTGAAACTCAAGACTGGCCTTCCAGCTGACATAATTGTTAGAAGCTGTTCCATTTGTTGTTTTAAAAGTCTGCTATCGCTCTTATGAGAACATTCTACCCAATTGAGTTAGATTTTTATTAGGATGACTGCAATACCAGACATGTTACATTTAGTCGAAACTTCACTGTTTTCAAATCACTCAGTTTCCGGCTGTAGTTGGTGCGTAAGATATTTATATAGAATGCACAAGCCTCTGCACTATCAGATATCAAATTGATGCAAATAATATATTAAACATACTAAAATGGGAGAAAAAATAGAAACTGTTTTATGATTTAAAGTTTAAAATATATTACTGAAAAAATTAACAGTATTTTTGTCTATATTAATTTAGCAAATATTAATTGAAAACTGGCTGGATAACGTCTATTTGTATAGGTTATATATATGTGTGTGTGTATGTGTGTGTGTGTGTGTGTGTGTGTATGTGTGTGTGTGTTGAGCTATATAAACCCATTTATCAATGACGTTAAACTCAGTAGTTAAGTTCTCTACGTGATGCACGCTTTGGTGATCATGCCTTGAAAGATGACTGACTGGGCAGAAGATTTTCCAGTAGTAGTTTGCCCTGAATCTCAGAAGTAGACTGCTTGCCAACAAAGGCTACAAAATCTAATTTGTTCTATCATTTAACACATATCTGGATGCAAGAGGCAAATTAATATCTTTCCCAAAGAGGTTGTGCGTACATGAATGCAATGAATCAAACTGGAATTCGAACTCAGCTTTCAAATTTCTCGTTCTGTCTACACCACGGTGTACATCCTGCATCACAAGAGAGAATATATATATATATATATATATATATATATATATATATATATATATATATAATATTACCTTTTATTTTTTCTACTCGCCTCATTGTTCAAGTTAATGAAGCACAATTCAACTGTTCTTGATTGTCTACGAATCCTTGGCCGATACAGCTTCTGAAACACAACGGATCATACAATGGTTTCTCCGGCCAAGACGGACTCAGATTCAAATCTTGCCAAAAGACGCATATAAATCATAAAATTTATCGAATATTCAAGCAAGTAGAGACTAAAATAATTAAACATATTGTTTAATAAAGTAATTGTGAGTAAAATATGGGTATCCACTAAAAATAACGTTTAAGCAATAAAATTGGTCTTATTAATATATACAAATCTATACCTTCTCTCAAAATTATATGTATATATGTATATATATTGATTCTAGCACACATAAATGTAAAGTTCTATGTATAGGAACACACTAGCATTTATTCATTTCATCTTAATTATAATAGTGAATGACCCTAACGATATAAGTCAACCGTTATAAAAAACAAACAAAAAACTTAATCCAAAACACATATGATATCTTCTCATAAAACCATATTTTATGAAGAATTATATAACTTGTTAATAATGGATTCCCTAATTCCATAATTGATCAAAGAAATAAATATGTATTTCATTAAACGCAATAATACCTCTAACAAAAATGATAATATTAATAATATTTGTGTCCGTTAAAATCAACATAACACTATTAACTTACAATCTATTGTAATCAAATACATAATAATGGCAAACATGATGAAAAAACACTTTGAAACATAATAGGTAGAAATGTTGAACTCAAAAATAATAATAAACAAATTTTAGTTCGTAGTATATCATTAAAAGATTAACACATTTGACCTCATAGTCTCTAATAACACCACAAACACACAGTTAAATCCTTTACAAAAGTAGTGCATCAATATAAATGTCCACTTAGAAATTTAATCTATGATACTAATAATAAACATACTATATATATTGGTTTTACTACCACCACAATTTCCAGGGAACTCACCTATCACATTTCTGATCTTAGTCTAATTAAATAACATTTCTTATAAGAACATAGCTATGAACGGAATATTGTTATATATCGCCGTATGACGACAAAACAACAAACACGCATATATAAAAATATAAGGTTATATTTTTATTAATGACGACGAACTGTGTGGAATAGAGAACGGGAGGGTGAGGGCGCATATAGAATGGCTGACGGGAGTGTAGTCTGCCTGTGTTGTCTCTCTCTGCTTCCACCGACCGCTCTCTGCTACTGGCGAATCCGTGTGTTGAGGTCTTTATATAGTCCTCTAGAACCGGGACTTTCCTTCCGGTTTTTTTGCCTCGCCCACGCACGCCCACGTAATTCTAAGGGGCACCTGATCTGTTTGCCTCTGTAGCCATTTCCGCCGCTGTCGGAAATAAGGTCAAAATGACATCCGTTCCGGCCTCGACAGGATGTATTTCACAAATACCTGTCTTGTCGCTTCGCCGCCCCCTTCACTGACGGAAAACACCATCGCTTGCATCACTTCCTCGGGTGGGGCCAGATTGTTATATTACACTCCTCGCCCTCCCATTTTCCAAAATGTTCACCTAAGAACATTTTAAGCGCAACACCCTCACACAATCCCCATGCCACACAAGCCCGACAATTGTACAAAACATGTGCCGAAACAAACAAAACAACAAAAAAAAATATATGGGGGAGCCTACATCGGCAACCCAACAATGTTCGTATCCATTGTGGAATTTTCCTGTACAAAAAACACAGAATCTCTTGCGTATGCTTCATGATGCAGTGTTGGAAGCCAAAATGAATGAGACTGCCACAAAAGTGATGATAGAATTATTTGGGACTTATACAGAGGATAATGTTCTCCCAGCTCGATGTTTCATTGTTCTTTTTTTTTTTTTTAAGTTTCTGTAACTTTCAATGTTCGTTTTCTTTCTCGACTCTGTCCATACGCGTAGACGCCTCGATGCACAACCATATGATCATAGGCGGTAACCGCGCCCCAGTTTCTAAACTGACATCGAGTAAATGACCTTTGACCAACACTATGCGTGTTTCCGCTCGAGTTTATTGTTACACATGTAACTTCATTTAATTTAATTTAATTTAATTTCAAACATACTATGTTTGAACACAGAAAAACTGCCATTATCTGCAGTACATATCATTCATAGTCTGACCGAGAAATGTTCAATAGAAAACGAAGAAAATTACCCTGATTCCAACGTTAATCCGCATGCAATTTACTTGTGGAGGATTGGAGGTTTCATCTATCTTAATTTAGTCTAAAAAAAATGGACCCGTGACTCTTAATTCATTAGTTTGTATCTTCCGCATATTTTGCTATAAGGAAGGTGACCTAACTATTTCACTTAAACTATCGTTAATCCTCCCACTGCTTTCTTTCCCAATCCTATAGCATATCAGCCAATAAGTCTACAAGACTTTTCAGTTGTTCTTTCTTTTTGTTCCGATCAACTGCATGTCTATGCGTGCTTTTTGCCCCAACAGACGTTTGCCTCATTTGGACATCTTCGCTGCTAGGTGATTCCCTAGAAAAACCCTGATCTACATGAGTAGATCCAGTCGTTTCACACTTTGAGCAATCATCCTCGAACGTGGATGAAACATTATTTATACCACCGATTCTATCATCATTATCAATAGTTGACACGTTTTTATTCGCCATTTTACGTCGCGTCATGATGCGACGCTCCATTAATGGAACATCAGACTCATCGTCTGATTCCACACGTTGGTGTCGATTTTTGTGCACTGGAAAGTCGGTCTGTTCCGCTCCGGATTCGTCATCCTAATCACTGGATTCTACTGGAGCAGCCAATACAATCTTTCGTAACGGCCTATCGGAAGTAGGGATTTTCCATTCATCAATGGACGCTGCCCGAAGATGCTCAGCATGCGTCTTAATGACTGAGCCGGTTAACTGATCTCTAATTCTATAAGAGACCGGGCCAGTCTTTTCAATGATCACATAATATGGCCGCCAGCGCACATCTAACTTCCCTTTCTTTTGGTGATTCTTATAGTACACCAAATCACCAACCTCAAAAGTTGTATTTTTCGTCTTACCACGCGACTTATCTATCGCGGCTCTCCTCGCTTTTCTTATATTATTCCTAACTAAAGTGAAGCTACGATGCATTTCCTGTAGTGCAATTTGGTGATGCTCATCACCATAATATATGCGACGAGGCCTCAGTATATTGTCCAAGGGCAAAATAACATCCCTGTTGTAGAGCAAGTAATACGGTGAAAACTTAGTGGTTTCGCTCACATGAAACCGGGTAGCCGCCAACATTTGGTTAATGTAAATATCCCACGACTGTTCGTTGTTGCCGATTTTTTTTGCTAGAACATCATGCATTGTTCTGTGAAACCTCTCAACCTTACCGTTGCTCTGGGGGTGATAAAAAGAAGTTGTCACATGGTGTATATTTAGGTCTTCTAATGTCTTTTTCATTACCCTGTTGACATTTTCTGGCCCATTATCAGTTAAAAGCTGAAGTGGTGTCCCAAATCTGGGGAAAATTTCGTCAACTAAGAGATGCACCACTGTTTCTGCCTTCTTGTTAGGAACCGCAAATGCCTCCGGCCAACCACTGTACATATCTATGAATGTAACTATGTATTGGTTACCTGAATGGGTCTTTGGGTAGGGTCCTGAGACATCTAAAGCAACCTTTGCGAAAGGAAAAGGAGGGAAGTCACATTCCTGTATGGGGGGTTGCTGCTTCTTTAGGTTTCTTGTCTGACACGGGATACATTTACCTACGAAATCATTTATTTCTCTAAGTAAACAAGGCCAGAAATACTTTTGTTTTATTGAGTGGAATGTCTTATCCACCCCCATATGGCCACTGTCATCATGGTATTGAACTAGCACCATTTTTCTAAGGTGAGATGGTACATACAGCCTGATGAGGGGTTCATCATCAGGTTGAGACAAATAGTACACCACCTCATCCATTACTATATATCTCTTCTGTTCTGCTTTGGTAGCCCTACCATTTCGTAATCTAATCTTCAGATCTAAGATGTTTTTGTCTGATTCTTGCTCCCTGATTATGTCTATTCCTTTCAATGTGGGCCGTTCGGGTGCCTCTGATGAATTTCCGACATTTTTATGGGCTGCTAATTCTTCCGGCTCCATTAGGTTGGAGTTTATAACACTAACCAAGTAATTTCTATCATCTATATCTACTGGAGAAGCAATATGGTATTCGTTCACATCAACAGCGCGTGATAAGAGATCCGCGCAAACATTATCCTTACCCTTAAGATACTGTATGCTGCAATTGTAGCCAGACATGCTCAGAGCCCAAGTCTGTATCTTCTTATTTTGTATGAGCGAGTTAAGTAAGTGCTCCAGGGGCCTATGATCACTGTATATTGTGAATGTTGCGCCATGCAGGTAGTGATTCAGTTTTTGAAGAGCATAGTGTATGGCATAAGCCTCTTTCTCTATAGTTGACCACCTCGTTTGTGTGTCACTTAATTTATGGGACAATAAATAAATTGGTTTTTCTACATCCTTCCTATTTTCCTTATCGTACACCACCTGGGATAGGCATGCGCCAATCGATTGATCGGATGCGTCAGTATATAACCTATACGCCTTATTTGGGTTGGGATAGGCTAGTGTTACCATCTCCGCGAGCTTCGTTAGTGTATCGAAAGCGGTTTGGCAAGCATCGTCCCATTGGAATCGTGCATATTTCCTTGTCAAATTGACCAGCGGTTCGGCTATATCAGAGAAATTTCTAATAAAGCGGCGATAGGATGAGGTCATCCCGATAAAAGCTCTTACTTGCTTAACAGTGGTTGGAGTAGAAACTGACTTTATAGCCTTGACTTTATTGAGGTCTGGTTGTATTCCCTCTTCACTTATCTTGAACCCCAGGTATTGGGTCTCTTTCTTAAAGAACTCACACTTAGCTGGCTTCAGTTTAAGGTTGTGCTTACGTAGACTACTCAAGACTGTGTCTATATGTCTTAAATGATCTTCCACCGTATTTGAAAATATCAGAATATCATCTAAATATGCCAGAGCAAAATCTTCCTGCCCCTGTAAAACAACTGACATTAATTCCTGGAAGATGCCGGGTGCGTTTGCAAGTCCAAATGGCAAAACATTAAAATGAAACAGACCCTTGTGGCAGGTGAATGCACTTTTTTCTTTGTCATCATCATGAAGCTTAACTTGCCAGTACCCTGATTTTAAATCAAGCTTCGAAAAGTACCTTGCCGAACCAAGTGATGCCAGTATATCATCGATGACAGGAAGAGGTCGAGCATATTTCTTTGTAATCTTATTAAGTGCTCTAAAGTCTACACAAAATCTCTTACCACCATCTTTCTTCTCTACTAAAACTACTGGAAAACCCCACGGGCTATTGGATCTCTCAATTACACCTGCCTGCATCATTTCGTCGATTGCTGAATCCATTGTCTTTCTTTGTTTGAAGGGTGTGCGATATGGGCGTTTTCTTATGGGCTCATGCGTTCCAGTATCGATACGCATCTCCACAGTATCGGTTCTGCCCAGGTTCTTGTCGTCACTAACGAACATGTCCCTATTTCTTTTTAGCAATTTGTTAATTTCAGGCTTGAATTCCTCCGATACATGTACCTGTTCCAAATCTACATCAGGACTTTTATTATTTTATTTATCGGGCATAGTAATTTCAGTAATATTACCTGCCCTTTCCAATTTAGCCAGCGGACACCCCTGTCTCAAAGTGATTGTCTGGTTAGTGTTATTCATTATCAGCAACTGAAACTTACGAGACTTTGGCATTTTTACAACTGCGTTGGCTACTGATATACCACATAAGTTGCTAACATATCCACTACTCAGCTGTTCGATTTCATATTCTTTGCCACGTCCATTTCTCAGCCTGGTTAATCCCAGACAAGCATGCAGGTGTTGAGGTCTTAATGTTACTTTTTGAGCTAACCTAACAATAGAGGAAATATGAACATCCTCCTCTAATGCCACGTATTCTTCACTAATCTTCAATGCCCCCAAATCGAAATACATTCTCACCCCGTTCTGCATCAGCCAATCTCGGCCAAGTATAACATTTCTATTGAGATTTTTTACGACTAAAAAATCATGGGGTATGGACTTACTTCCTATCTGGACCTGTAGACGACAAAGGCCTTCAACGTATAACGGGGATCCATTTGCAGTTCGAAGTTTAATGTCCCTCTTTTGCAGTTCAAGTCCCAGTCGCAATTTTTTAAATGCCCTACAGCTTATAACCGATACCTCTGCTCCCGTATCTACCAATGCCCTATAAGGTCTACGTTCTATTCTAATAAAGATGGAATTTGGCGCGCCCATATTACCAACTATGTGCGTTGGTACCGTCTTGTTCCGTTCGTTGGGCGTCGCACGAACGGACCTCTGCCGTTTCCCGGGGTGTGTCTACAAAATTTTGCTATGTGGCCTTCTTTCCCACAATTCCAACACCTAACAACGCTCCCGTTCCTCTCCCGCTCACGAGTCCCAACTTTTCTATTGTTCTTATTCCTATTATTATCATTATTATTTTTAGATTTAGCGGGGCTTACGGCTTCTATCGGTACCCGTCTCGGAGAGTGGCAAATTTCCATAGGCTCCTCTTCGTATTCAGAGTTTGCGTCGAGTCGAATTTTCCATCTCAACTCAGATAACGCTTTCTGATAGGCAGCCTCCAGTGTTTGTGGCTCATCCTTCATAACTGCCATCTTTATTTCCCGATCCCTTAGACCTTTTATGAAGAATCCTAAAACTTGTTTTGTAACAACTTCATTCCTCCCGTCAACCCCAACATATGCGCCCTCCGCTAGGCGTACTACTCTCTGCATGTAGTCCTGCACCCCCTCCGTTCTACCCTGCCTAATGTTCACTAATTCGACTAACCGTGCGTCGGGGTCTAAAACCAATCCGTAATATTCCTTTAAAGAAGTTTTTAACTCCTTCCATGTGAGTTGTGGGTTATTAGAGATTAGTCTATATACATAGTGTCCAACAGCTCCCCTTGTTGTGAGAAGAGCTGCCTGACACTTGTCTTCTTCTGCCACGCGCACAACTCTAAAATACCTCTCCATATCCTCCAACCAAGCACTACAACCACCATCTTCTTTGCATGCTAATGGCTGTATATTTTTTAAAAAAGATTCTCCCCTTAAAGTGTTCGACACCGAACAAGCCACATTTCTCAATTCTAGGGTCAGACCTTGAACAAAATCGGCAAAAGTATGCTGTTCCATTTTTTTTTTTTTTAAATATAACTTATGAACAAGAGCAGAACACACACAAGATCGAATCAAAAGTCACCTACCTTTCGCTGCTGTCGTCCTGTTGTTTACTATTTTCGTCTTCTATCTGGTAGTTTTAATTCCGTTGAATTTCAATTGTCGCCGTGGTAACCAAGCTCGTATCTATCTGTTTTGTTGTTGTTGTTTTAAAACAGCAAGTCACTGGGCACCAATTTGCGTATGTTATATATCGCCGTATGACGACAAAACAACAAACACGCATATATAAAAATATAAGGTTATATTTTAATTAATGACGACGAACTGTGTGGAATAGAGAACGGGAGGGTGAGGGCGCATATAGAATGGCTGACGGGAGTGTAGTCTGCCTGTGTTGTCTCTCTCTGCTTCCACCGGCCGCTCTCTGCTACTGGCGAATCCGTGTGTTGAGGTCTTTATATAGTCCTCTAGAACCGGGACTTTCCTTCCGGTTTTTTTGCCTCGCCCACGCACGCCTACGTAATTCTAAGAGGCACCCGATCTGTTTGCCTCTATAGCTATTTCCGCCGCTGTCGGAAATAAGGTCAAAATGACATCTGTTCCGGCCTCGACAGGATGTATTTCACAAACACCTGTCTTGACGCTTCGCCACCCCCTTCACCGACAGAAAACACCATCGCTTGCATCACTTCCTCGGGTGGGGCCAGATTGTTATATTACAATATTAGGCAGATATTGAGGACAGCAAAATAATAATCACACAGTGAAAAAAACAAAAAACGTTCGGACATTGTAGGCAATCTACATTAAAGCAAAGCAACCCACACTCAATACAACTAAATATAAAACTAATTACATTTTATATTGCATCTAGACAAATGGTTCTATTGTTTCCGTCTCCCACATGGTAAGACGTCATACAACCACATCAAAAATTTGCGACTTGCGTCTGTCCCTCCGTGACAGTTATCATCGAACAGCAATCTTCTATGCCATCATAATAAAATATCATCTTTAATAAATAATATATTTGTGTTAATATCCTTACACAGTCTCTAAAGATGGCTTATGTGATCCGTAAGCCTAGATCAAAGACAGTTGAATACAAACATAGTTAAATTTTGGACAACTTTAGTCTTTATTTTCACCAGAAGTTTGAGCTCTGAATGGGATGTTTAGAACAGCCCATTATAAAATATTTTAGAAGTTCATTGTCTGCTATTTTTAACCTTCCCTTTTTTATGATAATGGCCTCGACTTGAGTATGCATATACTCCTGCCATATAGAGATCCGTAAACGACATCGAGACTGATCCGTAAGTTACCGAGCAATACCGAAGTTACAAAGAGAATACCGCGTCAGTTGGCATAGCATCTCGGTCAGAATAATATTATACGGACATACTATTTCAACACGGCTTCACTTCAAGACTTGTATATATATATTCTTTACTAATCTTATTCCTGGATTACTAACCTGTGTTCCAGTTTGTATATTTACGTTTAATATAACCTATTTTTCTATCTCAAATATCTGTTTTGTTGGTCATTATTTTCTGTGTTGCCTCACCCTGATCAACAAAAATAACATTATGCTATTTTGTAAGTGTTAAGGAATATAAGAATTTTCCGTAATTTTTAATGTCTCAAACGATTTCGGTCATTTCTGTAGACATTTTCAATAGTGTTGTTGTCTCTGACATAGTTATTTTTTCTCATGTTTGGCCAAAAAGTGTCTGAGAGCACTTCGAGCAATAAAATTATGGAAATTTATATTTTCCTCAACTCTTTTTCTTTCTTTATATGCCGTGTCATTTCAGGGCGTAAGCGATCTTTCACTTGGCCTAATATCTTGACGCTCTTAATTTTCCTCTTTTTTTTTTTTATCTCGGCTCGGCTATTTAATTGCTCTTGCACTGCTTTCTATTGTCTTTCTCTTTCTCTATTCGTTCTGTGTGTATTAGATTCTCTCAGCCATCCTTTCTCCTTATCTGACACAGAAACCTCAAATGTATTTTTCTGATGCCAAGTTTTTGTCCTTCTTTTCAAAACATCGTCGCTGCTGACATGTTCACTCTATGTTATAATCAGCATCATTCTGTAGAATCTACACCTTAGTTGACACCTAGAACTGAGGCTCGAATAATATATATATACAACCGTATCTATGGACTCTGATATAATTTCTAAGCTTGACTCTCTTAAAGCAAACAGAGGTGATGGGTATCCAGTCATCGTCCTAAAGTATTTCTCTCCCACCTGAGCTGAGTCCACTCCCCTCGAAACGCTATAAATAATGCCTCATTGATTTATGCTTTACTTCTTGTTGGAATTATTCTTTTGTATTTTCTTTTTTTAAGAACTCTGGAGTCACTCTGGCCCTTGTAATTGTTGCCCTAATAGCCTCTTACCTATTTGACAAGGCCTTCGTGGTTATTATTACAGATAAAATAGTTCGCATCTCAAAAGTCACTCTGAAAAACAATATGGTTTCCACTTCGCCAGGCTTAGCTCTATGCTACCATCATTGAATATATATACCAGGGTCTTGAAAAGAACAGCGAATCTCTTGATATCTAAAAATCATTGAACAGGGGTTGTATGTTGGCTGTCTGTGCATGTTCCAGAGCTACGTCATTTTTGTACAATTATTTGATTTAAACCAATGTTTTTTTTCTCAAATCGTACCATAAAGTTTGTTTTGAACTGGAAAACTTTAAGAGCCTTTCATACTGTTATGGGACCTACCATTTTTGAACTATAATGAATTCTTCCTATTATTATGAATACCGGGAGAATATGTCTCTCGTGGTTGAGTTAAGTCGAGACACTCCGGCCTCATACTTGGCAGTCCGACTGACGTGCAATACTCTTTGTATGTGTTCTTTCGTTAAATATATGTTTCACTAATACCGAGTTCGAGTTTTCTTCCGGACCTATTCTGGGTCTACAACAGATGCGAACACAGTTGTTCATAATGCTCTATCCTAGGTCCTACTCTTTTTATGATATTTATAAATGATCTTCCTGATGTAATAACTTCTGACGTAATCATCTATGTAGATGGAACCACCATTTACTCTAGCCTAAATAAGAAGTCTGTCAAGTTTAACAAATGAAAACTTGGTTGCTGCCTTACAAAAGAACGTACAAGCTAGAGAAGAACGCTACCAGGGACGATGGAATATACGAATGATGTCTGACTAAAGTATTAAAATAGGTTTAAATGACATCGGATATTCAGACAAACAAGAAAATACATATTGGTCTTCGTATATTCAATCGAGTTATTTTTAGAAAGTGCGTTGTGGTGCAGTGAATAGCGTCTTGGAGCGAGAAATCGGAGAACCGAGTTCGAATTTCAGTTGAATTCCTTGCATTTAGTTACGCGCAAATAACATGGGGAAAAGTATTAATTCGGTTTTTCCCTCCAGCTGTGGGTCAAATAACAGAACATATTGAGTTCCATGGCCTTGGTTAGGAACCAGTCTACCGCAGAATGTAATGGCCAACTACTGCGATAAAATAATCTGCCCTGTTAGTCATGCCTTGAAAGAGATATAATCACTCAACAGTGTATTACGTATGGCAATTAAGTTACTGGCTATTTTTAAAAACTTAGGGTCTGACTGTTATTGAGAAATAGTATTTCTCAATAAGCAAACCAATATTTGTTGGATTAAATACAAACTGATAGGTTTCTACGATTTTAACATCTGAAATATTCGCATTGGTCCATATTATATATGCAGAAAGCAAATGAAAAATGCTTTTTTTGAAAGAATCATGTATTTTATGCACTCAAATTAACTAAAAATAGATGTTTGTCCACTCGACAACAGCTTGACCAATTTTTGATGAAAATTGTATATATATATATCGATGGGAGAGGGGGTAGAATATACAGTATCAAAAAGCCAAAAAAAATTTTTCAAGAGAAAAACTCAGAAAATGTGTTATTCCTGCTCCAAGAATATTCAAAATATTATTCACACACACACACACAACAACCTGTTATTAAAAACATTTTACAAGGCACAAGAATATAAACGTATTTTTAACTGTAATAACAGAACCAACTGCCCCGTTGAAGGCAAATGCAATTTCGATAAAGCAATATATGACGCTACCATTTTTCTAGAAGAAGACCCAAACAGGAAAAAGGCATACATAGGGATATCCGCAGGAAGTTGGAAACAAAGTTTCAAAAATCATCGACACTCCTTTTTCAACGCTTCTTTGAAACATCAAACTGCCTTATCAAAACACAACTGGAAACTCAAAGACGGAGGACACACCCTACAACTTAATTGGACGATCACTGGTCATGCACAAACTTCCAACAACTTCAGTGACTGATGTAATCGATGCTTAGAGGAAAAAGTTGTAATATATATATATATATATATATATATATATATATATATATATATATATTTTTATATCTACATGTGGGTGTATATACATGTAATTTTTTACGTAGTTATAAATAAGTAGGTGTTTCAGTCAAGATCTATATGCAAAGAAGTAAATAATTTCAGCCCCTTAAAACGGCCCTCCAATGTGTTCACATAATTCTCGTCTAATACCCGTTAAAGATGTTATATTCATTAGTTGATTATTGCTATTATTCTTATTCTTATTAATGATAATAATAATAAAAATAATAGTAATAATAATAATTTTATGAAGTATCATTACTGCCATTTTTAAGAATATTAATAATAAGTTTTTCCGGGTGTTTTAAAATCATCTTTACTTTTGTTGTCATACGTGATACGAATATTATTGACATAAAACGAAACAGATTATTATTTATTAGATGATGATGTTATCATTGTCATCGAAATTAATATAAAAATTCAATAATTCAGTCCACTTAGTGAAAATAGGGCCCCTGATTTTACAGTCGTGTATTTGGGAATGGTCAACTGAAAGTTCAATCCAAGGGCATCTTGTTTCCTGGGATAGAAACGCGACCTTCGGTAATGAATCAATCATTAACTATGGAATATTATATGCGTTTCCTCAGACAAAGTTTATTGAATTCCATCTAAGGCAAAAAAATTTTGAAAGGATACTGTCAAATATTTTCATTCATATAAATACGCGAATAATTGTGAATTTTCTTTTTAAAGAATATGCTTAACTGACGTCAATATATTATGTTGATACGCACTCATGACGTGCGTACCGAAATTTATTTTCTCTTTATTTATATATATATATATATATATATATATATATATATATATATGAAGATATATATCTAAACTTATTTATAAATGGAACATTGTCTCTGTGTGTCTGTGTCAGTGTGTGTCCGTTAACTATAGACTCCGAAACGGCTGAACCAATTTTCTTACATATTTACACAGTTGTACTATAAGCGTCTGCAAGTGTTCTTAGCTAGGTGTTGTGTCGAGGTACCTCCGATAAATATCGAAAATCGATAATCGAAAAAGTCGGGTTATAAAAGGCGTGGTCCGATTTTAATTAAATTTGATACACTCATAGACAAAAACATAAGAAACGATTTTCAGAAGTTTCAAGGTTGCAACATTGCAATAGTGCAGAAAATCGATATATATATATAAGGCAAGATGTTTGTGTTTGTGTCTGTTTATCTGCCTGTATGTCAGTATTTTTTTCATCCTTTTTATTTTAGTTTTTGCTTCGGCTTTGGCTCTAAGTAGATATAATTGTAGTTCTTAGGCTGAGCCATGATACCATTTACTCAGAGGACCTATTTAGCCTTCAAAATTGAGTTTACGACGAAAAAATTTATTTGGTATCGATACCAGGAAATCAAAATTTGACTTACATCCATTGATTTTCTTTCAGCCTACGGTTTCGCTTTAACTGGAAACAACTATTGCTTTTTAGTCTTTCGTGCCAACGTCCAAAGAGTCTGAGCTCCAGGACCGTGGATTAGTTTTAAAGCTTTCATTACACCCGAGCAACGCCGGGCTATACTGCTAGTATATATATATATATATATATATATAAATTAAATGATTGCTTCGTTACTGAAGATCGACGTGTTAGCAGCATAATATACAACCAAATCAAAAATATTTAAAAGCATTTTAGAGATTTTTTTATTTGGCTTCATTACCATATATTGGCACCTTTTTTACTATAAAATATTTTTCTTAGATATCAAAATAAAATTCATAGATATTTATAAAAGCAATAATTTTTACTTATTTTCTAAAAGTGAGTTAATTGACTTTGGATTTCGCCCTCTGCCCATTCTAAGTTGTGTAATTTAGACGTCGAAGATATTCACAGATTTCGAGTCTAACATTTCACAATAAAATTAAAAAATGTATATATTAATTTTTCTTGAACTTGATCACGTAAATTTTCGAAGGTTTGATAACTATGATGTATCATCTTGAGTAAAAATAAAACGACATTAAATAGACAACTTTTACTTTAAAATAAATATTAAGAAGGTAGTTTAAAAAACATTTTTCAACTGGCGAATCCTATATTTCTTCAAATGGAAACTGATTTTTATAATTCAGAGCTAAAATGTCCTGCTTATGCATGCCTCAGTAAATTTATACATATTTTGAAGCGTTTTCAAGAAATAATTCAAGCAACCAGAATCAACAATATATATTTAAATTGATGCATATGAAAACAATATTATATAATAATTTTGCTTGTTCTTTCCTTAGTTAATTACTTAATAACTCCGTCCGTTTCGCCACTTAGTCTGTATACGAGCATTTCATCCCTCTCTATAATTGTAAATGCTACTCTCCTCAGTGTTTCTCTCACTTTTGCCAAACGGAAGGGTAGTAAAAAGTGAGAGAGTAGGAGGAGAGAGCCCATATCATTACCGTATCAGTAGCAGCTTAAGGTGTTAGTTGTAGCAGCAATTGTGTGTGTGTATATGTGTGTAAAAATAGGTAGGTTTGTTGTCGTATCTCACGATCTAATAACCCAATTTCTGGCCTCTACACCCTTAGCCATTACTCAGTTGGTCTTTTCTATTTACAATAGACACAGGAGCCATGATTTTTTAGCAATAATAAAAAAATTTCTTTTTCAAAATCACTCACAAAATAGCGTACTGTATTTTGGTTATGGTCTGTGCATACGCCACTTGATATAGTATAAGATTACAGTAAAGTAGCTTCTGTGGACATTATTTTATAGATTATCTAATAAAATTACACTCTGTGTTATCGTTATTTCATTATCCAATAGCTTTATTGTTAAAGGCGTTACTATAATTTGTAGTATGACAAAGTAATTTTTTCCAGGAAATCATAATTATCCTTCTATAGAAATTCCACGGGTTCCGCTAGTTTATTATAAATGCATATTCTTAAAATTTTCTCATCGCATTTTTACAAATTAATATCTGTTATGATACAGACATTGCTGGAAACATGAAAAATGGAATCTCAAGCAGCATTCGACATTACCTTAGGTTTCTTGGATTTATTTAAAAACATTCCAACACACTTTCTTACCTCAAAGACCAGGTTGATATTCATGATATTCGAGGCGGTTCTTTTGCATATCATGTAAAATAACATCAGCTTCCAAATTATCTCTAACTCGTGAGATTCACAGTCGCGTGGGTGGACCTGTTTGAATCTCTTCAATGTCGCTTCTGGACATCAACTTGATTTTCGTATTTCCAACAGCATTTCAAGATGAACTTTCTTTGTTCGAGGCTGAATGACATCAGTAATACTAACCTGTAAATCTAAAAACAAAAACAAAAAGACATTTTTAAAGATAGCCTGAAACTAAAAATAAATGTCTGTAACTGAGTGATAAGAATATGACACAAATAAACATCAGTCACTCAGTCTAAGTGCCATACGTGATACACGCTTAGATGATCATGTTTTAAAAGAGACATGACTGACGGGACAGAAGATTTTCGCGCAGTAGGTTGCCATTAATTTCTGTGGAAGACTCGTTGTCAACCAAAGCTATATAAACAAATCTGTCTTGCTATTTAACACTTATCTGGAGGAAGAAGAAAAAAGCTAATACCTTTTTTAAGGGCATTTGCGCGTAAGTGAAACAACGAACTCAACTAGTATTCGAACTAGTCTCCCAGAATTCTCTTTCCGAGCCGATATCCACTGCCCCACAACACACAAGTGGCAATAAGAAACATACAAAATTAAATGAACCTTTCCGAAATTAATTTTTATAGCGGTTTCATTTCAATCAGAGACTTTTTTCCGAGTTTACATTTTAAAATGTTAGGTTTCGTGATAAGGTTATTGGTCCAAAGGTTTTGCTGCGTCATACGATATGGTTTACAAATCAGCCATAATGAACAAATTAGGTTGTTTCATATAAAAAATATAACTTACACGAAAACGAATTAGTCGTTTGGATTTTTATTATCTTGATGTGATGGCGTTTCGTTCTCAACGAGAATGAACAAAAGATTTATACGTTCAAGAAAACATTAAAGTGACATTGGGTGAGGGTGGGGAGAAGGTTTTCCCGTGTATTCATTGCAATCGCGACTATCACTCTCGTTTGAGCCTGTACAGCCATAACAGATGTCGCAACACCATCAGTGGCAGAAGTATAACATTTTGTGTTCAGATCCATACGGTCTCTTGGGACCGGCGAATGTCACTTACATGCAAACCAGTTGGATGTTATTATCCTGATGGAAATTTATGCTCAAAAAGAAAAAAAACGGAACGTAGAACAGGGATTAAACATGGCCATGCAGATGAAGACAACATTCTTAAAAATGGAAAAAATGTTGACAGTGCACATATATAAAGTCTCGAAACAATTCGCTACCTGGAGAACGCTGTGTCTAATTAAAAAAAATAAAGAGTTAATAGCATTAAAAGTACATATCAGTGAAGAAATACAGGATAATCGTACATAGAAAATATATCCAGATAAAATGTATTATTTGATGCAAGAAAGAAAACTAAATAAATCAAAGTTATCTTTAGAAAAAATGCGTTTACAAAAATGGTGACTATTGATATTTCAAAATATAATTTTTAGTATATACTATTTAAGGCACCTCGGCGTGGTTAGCAAGATCGTATCGCAAGAATCATTATAACTGAGTAGTACGTTCAATCCTCACTGAGTACCCCATACTTTCGGCCGTGTGTCACGTCTAAGCTAAGCTTAGAATATCACCTTCGTCCAAGTTTGGGGGTTGGGCGCAGGGCTAACAACTCTGACCCATAAAAAACAGTTACGAAAACAAAGAAAAAGCTGTCCTACACACCATTAGGTGTAACGGAAAAGTTTTTTATACTATTTAGAAATTATAGATATAATTAAATTATGCAATTAAAATATTTACTCTATTTACATTATTCAGACTATTGTCCTTATCTTTATTTCTTTATTGCCATATTCACGACTTTTCGGACGTTGTAAGCTTCAGGTTTCTTCAGGTAACTGGAATTTCGAAATAAGCCGTTTCTTTCGTCCACCGAGATAGATTTTTCTAGTTTCAAGAGACACGTCTTTTTCAGATTGATCGGTATATGTATCACACTTCATCTCAACTCTTAAAGATTTTGTGCACTTTTGCTATATCCAGATATTCAGCTCAGAACTATTTAGGTCAAATCACTGGATTCAATCAACGTTTTTTATCCACTGGGCCATTTGTCATTAAGGACAATCACCTGGAGAAGGCTGTAACGTGCAACGGCCAAAATGCCGTGAATATGACAACAGTCCGAACAATATGGATAATGTAAATAATTGCAATACTTCATCTCAGAAATAAAGACAAATATTAAAATATTATTAAAATTTCTAAATAATATCGATTTTATTATTATTTTCTTTAGGTAATATATTAGCGAGAAAATGAGATACATATATTTAAAAAATCTATTTTTCATTTAATCATTAGACCTCAAGACAATAATTTGATTAAGATGTTTAGTACTGTATATGAGAGAATTTGAGAAAAAACTCTATTAAGAAGAGTGGACAATAAAAGAACAGAGTTTAAGAAAACAGAAGATAACGATTGATATTGCATTTACATTTTTTGAAGACCAAACTTGACTGGGAAGCAGGAAACAGGAATATAGTAACACAAACCAAAAGTGCGAAAGAATAAACCATTAGCATAGAACTAACGATAGAACTAACGATAAAATGTTGCCACCTATCCGCCAATCTCCTACTTTGCTTCAATTCTTAAAGTCTTAGTGACATGGAGAATTTTTTATTAGAACAATTACCATGGAAGTGTTTATAGAAGTACGTAGAATTTACGTTACGGCTGGGAAAAAGAGATTGAGATACTAGATCAACGCCAGTAATATTGCAGACTAGTTATTAGATTTTATGATAGCTTATTCCCAAATTCTTCTAAAGTATATGTGACGAATAAATTTAACTATGTTGGTGTTTTTAAAATTTAAAGGACAGTTTGTATTTTTTTAAGGAGAATTAATCTTTAATGTATCACCAATTCTTATAGTTCTTTTTATGTTCAAACATCGTTGTGTTTCCCTGATTTAAACTTTATCACATTTACTAAATGAGATTTGGCGTAAAGATATATATTTATTAAGCATATAATTTTTAGGGCAATGTATTTACATTTACTATTGGCGTATAAATTTATACGTTAATATGACGTATGTATTTTAGTACGTATTTAATCTCTGGTGTATTAATGAAGAAACAGCCGTTATAAAATGCAAACATATTATTGGTTGTGATTGTAAATGTGGTTTCATATCATAAATTCAAAGATGTGGAGGTCATATCTTCTTATATGCACCTTTTTCTTTGAGGACGTGGGCGATTATGTCTGGTCACCACTTTTATTAGTTGTTGCTCCGAGTAATGTTTGTGTCCGTGTTATCACTTTTCTTGCCGTTTCTTTTATTAATTTACGTGAATAAATTTACTCAGTTTCCTTCTCCTCACGATTCTTTGAATTTTTATTGCATGTATCAAATGCACAAAAACTCTAAATTTTAATTAATTCAATTGATTTACTTGTTTCAAGTCAAAGTGTTGTTTTGCAATAGCCCACTGCGATACTTGTACAGTTGACTTTTAAACTTCAACTAATTAGAAATGCAATGATTTGAAAAAATATTTATTGGAAAATAGATACATTCTGTGATTTAGGAATGTGTAATGATATTGGAATGAGCGTTGTGGTGCATTGGATATTGGCTCAGTACGAGAAATCAGAGGGCCAAGTTCGAATTTGCTGCATTGACTTATTGGCAAATACCACTGGAAAGGTATTAATCCGTCTCTTCCCATCAGCTATGGATTATATATCAGGCAGATTGGGTTCTATAGCATTGGCTGGCAACTAGTCTACAGAAGAAATAGGGGAAATCTACAGTGGAAAAATATTCTGCCCAACGTGTATCCCTCATTTGGTTGAAAGAATGTATATTAGAACCAGTGACCTTTGTTCAAATCTGAGTAAAACTACCCCCATTTCCAAATCTGATGAGCCAAGTTTTTTTCTTAACTTTCGTTTTCATTAATTTAATATTTTCTTTTAAGCAAAATGTACATGGTACAGTACAATGTATATTTAAGTTATTAATTTCACGTAAAATTATGGACCTGAAGATAAGGACCTTCAGCCAGATAAAAGTAAGTCGACATGTCTTGTTGTATATCGTCCTATAACATGTCTGTCTGAATTCATCGAATCTTCCATTATCATCTATAATGGTTTGCAGCTAATATGTCCGATATTTTTGTTTTTGTCTTATTAAATGGTCGGCTTTCAGGACAGTGTCTCATAAATTAAATACACCACAGCAAATTTAATTTAAACGTCATTTAAAATACATTATTAAAGAAATCAACCAATAATTAAACAAAAAATAGTGAAATATTACAGATCAGAAGAAATAAATGTAATTAATACAGAAATAATGTTTTAGATTGTTTCTGATTTTGGTCCAGGTCTGCAGGTTACGATTAATTGTAATCTAAAAGAAAGTTAATGACTTGATTTTAATTACAAAAGGATATATGTCTATGTACTAGTTGATTGCCTCGTATTGTTAGGCAAAATTCCATTCATGAAAGTTGTGTTAATTCTTGTCGTTAAGCCGTGATATGTTTTCGAAAAATATTAAAAGAGCAGATTTTGCCTTCTTACATATGTTCTCCAGTATGGCCTGCTGCTAAACAACACCAGTCTATTTCCCATATTATATTTTGTCCTGGGTAAATAGTAGTGTAAATAATCCATGATTTGATTGCAGTTAAAGACTTTATCAACTGAACTGCATTGTCTTTATTGGAGTTAAAGTGTTTTACTTGAATAAACTTCAACAACCTACAAGAACCAAAAATTCGTTACTCTTTGCTTATAACAAAACAATATACATGGCGTTTTAACATTATTTTTCATTAATTCGTGAGAACGGTAGTAATATATATTTTTCATACAGAGATGGAAAAGACCACGGGGAAATAAGGTTTGATACCTTGTTAAGTGATATTAGTTCAAACTGAGGATGTGCGGCTAGTTTAACGCATATCAGTTCAGAAAATTAAAACTGCAAACCGAGATCGATTCCTGGCAAGTTTGTTCTATTCAGTTTTACCCTTGGAACAGCACGAATCCATAAAGCGGTTCTATGAAGTTGTACCTACATGAGAGACCGAAATATTTAAAACAGAACCATATGTCTACATGCAATATATTGTGTGTTGACTAGTTTGAAATGTAATTTTGTTAAGTGTAGGTTGCTTTGATCAATGAATCTGGCACATGTGAGCCGAAAGCTTAGATTAACGACCAGCGTAATAAAAAATATCCAACTGTTAGAAAATTTTTCTCTTTATTTACAACAGAAATCAAATCTAAAATACGATGTTAAGACTTGCTCATGATTAAACATAGTATACATTCATTGTCTGCTATGTTAACAATATATGTTTAAAAGTGATCTGCTGTTCAATACACTATATATATATATATATGAAAAATATAATTTTAAGGTATGTTAATGTAATACATGGTATAGCGCATTTTTCGCATTACTGTAAGATTATATATAAATAAATAAATAAATAAATAAATAAATAAATAAATAAATATTGTTGTGACGTAGCTCGAATATGTGACATACGGTTCACAATACATGAAGGACTAATATCGAGTACCGACAGTGGGATCGGCAGCCGACAGCTAGCACGGTCGTTGTCTACTCAGCTCACTAGTTGTTGCCACCCTGAATGGACAACATGTACTACTGTATCTACCGAAAATGACGTTATATATATTTGCATACATACTTTTAATTATCTAATTAGTTATTTTTGGATCATAATTAAATTAGATTAGTATAAAGTTGTATTTAGATGTATTTAAACATTATTGTAGAACTTTTGAATATTTTTAATTTGGAAACGAACGATATAGCGATCTAGGTTTCAACCTTTCTGTGTCTTCAGTCGATTTGAAATAACTGATTTTACCGTCCTTCATACGCCCGCATAACATGATCTTTTATGAATGCGAAACTTTAAAAAATTGCGGAAGCTATTTAATGGCCTTAGAACACTTTCATTCATGATTTTATGATCCTAGTGGGTATTTATTCGTCTAGTCAAACTTGGTCATAATTTATGTTCTTTCATTTAGTAACTTCTTTTTATCGCGGAACAACATAATAGCCAATTTTTCATCCTGGCATAATCTGTGTATTTTACCACCGTTGTAAAGTTTGGCTATTTTTTAATATACTCCAACTCTCTTTTCTCTAATTCAGTTTTAATATCCACACGTAAAGTTTTCCATTTTAAATGTAGGCTTATGGTTATACCATCTAACTTTATAACTGTCTTCGGTAGATCCTAAATCTGTTTCCCTTTAAACATTTATGTCATATATTTTTGTATTGTAAACAATACTTTTGTATTACAAAGTCTGTTAATTGAACATTCTTTGTCTCTACAGTTGCATTCCTTGTTAGTAATGTTGTTTTCCTCGGTGTTATTGAGGTTTCTGATATTTTCTTTTTATGTAACTTTCTAAAATCATTTTGACTTATTTCTTTAATTCTGAGCATTTGGAAAGTGTTTATCTATTAGTTTAAGAAAAAAATTGTCATATTTTGGTTTTTAATTGTAAGTTAAACGGTGGGTTGAACCAGAAAATGTTTCGATTTCTATCATTGTTTTTTATTTGTCTGTTTCGATGGGGGTTTGTATTCTAAAATGTTGTTTTTGGCAAAGTTTTTTAAGGCATCTTCATAATCGTTTTTCTTTTCATCAAATATTGTTTTGTTTGATAAATAATTTGATAGCCTGCGTTCTATTCCTTTATGGATGTATTTGATTATGCTTGTCGGATGATTAGATCTTGTGTTTACGTACGTCAAAGTTGCGTTTGCTTTCATATATGGAGAGACATTGTCAGTTTGTAAATTAAATTCTTCTTCTAAATGCTGGACGACCTTCTTAATTGTTTCAACTACAATTTCAAAATTTAATCCTTTAAAGATTTTGTAAAGCATTTTTCTTATCCTATAATTCTCCCTTTTGTTGTCCGATGCTATCATTAATTCGTCATCTCTGTATAATCCGTGGTTTACTATGTCGATAATTTCGTTAATTTTACTAAGCATGTGTATTCTCCTTAATTCTGGAATTTCCGCTCCGCAATCGAACCTCGTAGTACGTCAAATGTACTGTTATTGAATTTTTTAAATCTTTGTTTCAAAATTGTAGAATAATATGGATTTTCGGCAATGTACAATTATATCGATATGTTTGAATAGTATATCTATGTAGCATTTAGCGAAATTCAACGCTTCCATTAAACCTTTTTCAGAGATTGCTGATTAAAAAATTTTAATCGCATATTTTATAAAAGTATATTTTTTGGATGTGCGTTGTGGTTCAGTGGATATCGAGTCGGAACTACAAATCGGGCAGTCGAGTTCGAATTCCAGTTGAATTCCTTTTATTCACTTACTCAAAGTACTCTTGAGAAAGGTATTAATCCGTCTCTTCCCTCCAGTTATGGGTTAAATAATAAGACAGATTGGGTTCTATAACCTTGGCTGGCAACCAGTCTACCGCAGAAAGCAATGCCAACCTGCTGAAGGATAATCTTCTCACCCAGTCAGTCATGTCACTTTTAAAACATGATCGCCCAAGCTTGTATTACGTATGGCATTCAACTGGCTGATATTTTTTTAGTTTTGAAAATTGGAATTACAATCACCTGTGTTTTCCACTGGCTGGCTTGATTAACAGATCTCAGTATGTCATTTTTTTAAAAATAATTGATGGCTTATTTTACCCACTTCAGTTTTTGTTGGGTTTAGGAGTTGGTACGATGGGCTGTTTGGAAAATCTTCTTTGTGGTCTTTTATTTTTAAGAAAGCTTGCTTACCGGTCAATAATTGTATCATCTTGCTTAAATCCAGATATTTTGTAATAATTTTAGATCCCTTGTTGATATTTTGAATGTAGAAATCTAGAGCTTTTTCGAGAGATTTAGTGATTTTTTTCATTAATCTTTTTTCGTATACTTTTGGGTTTATTTCGTATATGTTGTTAGATTTGCTTTTGTAACAAGGATATTTTGTGTATTTCTTAATTCTCTTTTACTCCAGTGCTTAATGTTGTTGTGGATTTTTTAAAATTTCTTTGGTCTAACATGGAAATCATATATTTTAAATATATTTTAAATTTAATTAATTCTTTCATGACAGGGGAATAACTCCTGGTTTTAAAATTTAAATTATTCACGCCTGTATTTTTCTTTTTTTCCCCTGTGTACGTTTTTGAAGAAACAACCATCCTTTCTATCTAATTCTACTAAAAAACAACTGTTCAATTTTGTAAAAAAAACATAGCAGATATTCATTTTTGTTTGAGACAGGTATGTTTTTCAGTGAGTGTGATATTTTAAATTCTTGCATTGTATTTTTTTCACTGTGCGGTTCGGTAAATTGTGTATCATATATCATTATTCTACTGATGATAGAAGTGCTTAATAATAAGACAAGAGCAGATTAATGAGTTAATTAGTTAGCTTTGGTTATAATTAAATTATATCAGTACAATGTTGTATTAAAATGTTAAAAACAATTAGTTTTATATATATATATATATATATATATATATATATATATATATATAATTATTCAATTCAATATATATATATATATATATACTAGAATTAGTTCAAATTCTAATCTAAAATATTTGAACTAAATAATTCTAGTATACCAAGGTATATTGTAATTGAGAAATGAACTAATATTTTGTGGATCATTTATTTTAGTAAATTTACTTTTAATTTTTAAGTTATATTACAGCACAAACTATAAATGTTATTTTACGAAAATAAATGATCCAAGCAATACTAAATTTATTTTTAATCTGTAATATACCTTAATACAACATAATTATTAAAATCCTGATTCTAAACCAAAAAATACCCTGAAGTTCAGCATGCTGTAAAAGATTGCTGTCTACACATTTATATAATATAATGCTGTCTACACATTTATATATATAATATTCCCACAATGTATTTACATAGACAAACTAATCCTATTTTAATTTAAAAGAAACTACAATATTTCGCTTATAAGTTAAGCTTTATTATAATCCAAAAATTAATAATTATTTTACGAAATAAAAGACCCACATAATACTAAATTAGTTTTCTTAACTATAATATACTTTAATATACCATAATTACTTAATCATAACTATAACATGAAAATTTGAGCCCTTTCATTCATGAAATATTTTTAAAAAATCCAACTTGCCGTTAAAAATTATTTACCTATTTAAGAATTATGTGGTCGCACTAGGTACTTTACTCAGACAAGATAATTTGGTTTAAAATTTAATTAATTACTATATTTCTATAATAACTTCTACTCTAATATAATTAATAATATGAATATTATTTTAATATAATAAATAACCAAAATAATACTAAATTGTTGTTCTTAACTTAATATAACTAAGTATGCCACAGTTATCTAATCCTAATACTAAATTATACACATAGATATCAGTAAAAACATCTATTGTACAATAAAAAACTTAAAATTCAACCTTCTGATTAAAACTATTTTCTACCATTTTAAAAAATGTATGCTTACATTATCTATCTTATCCAGACAAAATTAAAAAGTGACGTTTTTAGATCTAAGCCACCTTTTTAATCAAAATATTAAATATCCATGGTTTACATAATTCTAATTTTTGATTCAACAATTTTGACACACCTAAATGCATTTCATCCAACTACCACTCCCTGATTTTCTAAATAACCAGAAACTCATTTTACATTTTAAAAAATAAATCGTTTTCACAATTTATTTTAACATATCACATATGAAGAGAAACAGTTTTGTTCTGAAACATGAACATTTTTGTGTAGTGATATTATGCTTTTATAAAGCCTTGGAATAACAAAATTATTATATATATAATCTTAAGGTGTGTTATATTTCTAGTACAAAGTGCTCAATATCTGAGATAGATTGCATGTAAATATAAAGTGAACATTGAATTCAACATTCATAGGCAACATACTGTTTCATGCTAGGTGAAAGCATCGGACCACACTTGTTGGGTTTTTCCTCGGTTATTTATATGGGTCAGTGGTACATTATGGGCAATTCTTCTAATGATTATTTTGGCGGGAGTGGTTTATTTATTTATTGGTTTATTTATTTGGACAAATCTATTTAACTTGTGACTTGAAATTTATATGAACTAAGCCCCCCCCCCATACACACAATGAATTACTTAAAGACAACATAATTAAAACATATAAAAAGCATCTAAAATAATAGAAAACGATTTCAATGCAGTTGCATCAATGAGGCACATGACAAATTTTAAAACTAACCCAGCATTTCGACTCAAAAACCCCAAAAAGTGAACTTGGTAAAACAAGTAAAACAATAATAGAAAAACTTAATTCTGAACTAGGAAAGAAGTTAGGTGTAAACCAGTAGAAAAATACAAAGCAACAACAAACTGATTCAAAGGAATAGAAAACAAACATAATTGCCAAATTGTACAGTTAGACATAAACGAAGTCTACCTGTCTTTGTGGTACAGTGGATACCGGCTCGGAACGAGAAACCGGTGAGCCGAGTTCAAATTCCAACTGAATCCATTGTATTCACTTACGCGCAAATACCCTTGGGAAAGGTAATAATCCGTCTCTTCCTTCCAGTTATGGGTTAAATAACAGGATAGATTGGGTTCTATAGCCTTGGTCGGCAACCAGTCTACCGCAGAAAGCAATGGCAACCTACTGCGGGATAATCTTCTGCCCAGTCAGTCATGTCTCTTTCGAGACATGATCGCCCAAGCGTGTATCACGTATGGCACCTAAACTGACCTGTCTGTAACAGAAATAATGCTAGATAAGGCCATCAACTTAGCTCAGTAGGGTTTTTGTTTCTTTTTTTGTCTTTCAAACAGCAAGTGTACTTGGATAACGAATTACTGTATTTAAAAGAACTATTACTTAAAGTGGGTTTTGAACGGTTTTATAGTAGACCCTATATAAAACTTTTAATATCAAGAATTTCAAGTGTATAGATAGGGAAATGATAGAATAGTGAGATAGCTAAGCAATTTTTATTTCGTGAGCTATCTTTAGAATTGCTACTATTTTCATCCGCTGATATTAGTTTTTATTGTATTTATTATTGTCCATCTTATCATTGCAATGCGTCGAGATGTTTGCATTTTTATACGTGCTCAGATCCGTGCTATCCGTGCCAAATTTTGCAGCGTTGAATACATCCTCCAATTAAACTCATCTAATATCTTAGCTCTCTCTGTTGTTAACCTTGAACCTTCTGTTCCTTCCTTTGATTTCTAAATTTCTCGTTCCTCCTTCTCTTTCGAAAGGATCCAATGTCCATATGCATGGAACTGACCTTTGTGTCACCGAACATCTCCCCCTAGATAGGGTTTTTTTCTCTGAAACTTCCAGACAATTCCTATATGTGTCTCCGTCTCTCTCTACTAAACTCGGTTAGCTATCTTTTCTTTCTCTGCCACTTTCTTCATCTCCTGACTGTTCCGCACTTGACGGAATCTCGGAAAATACAGATAAGTCCATTTTCTCTCATTTGTTATCTCTTGTATTTGCGTATAAAGATTTTAATGACAACCACGCCGAATAGTTGAAAAACTCTTTTACCGATCTTGGTGGTGTTCATACCATGGACTTTTCAATTAGGCAAGTGATGAATTTCTCTAAACATTTCTCTCATAACTCTAATGGAACTGACTCACTGCTAGATAAATGTTCCACTTCTAACACTTGCCAAGCCTCGCAGGTTAGCCCTCTTGACAACTCTGATCATGCTGTAGTTTCTGTCAATATCTCCTTCCACGTCCCTTCCCCTCCAGAAACCTCTGAGCAGCAGAATATCTTACTGTTTCCAAAGAGCTGACTAGGATTTGTTCCGCGATTTCCAGTGTGATGTCTTTTGAAACAAAGTTTTTAGTCTTGACTTCCCGTTGGAGAATGTACGTCCGAATTGCTCTCTTGGGTTAAAGCTAGAATCGCTGTTTCCCAGACAGTTACGACTTAAACTTCATTCCGTCCCCTGGTTCTCCTCTGCTTGCTTGGCCGCTATTGCCCGCATGAACCATTTTTCTGGTTTATCGGAGCCACGTGTGTGACCACAATAGGCGCTTTTTTACCTCTGCTCGTAATGAGTGCAAGAGGATGCTAAATAATGCTAAGATGTTGCTTGATGAAAGATGAAGCAGCGTACAGCATACCGAATGTTCAGCTCAAAAATCTGATAAATAAAAATGTTCTGTTCAACAGCAAGCTCTCAATTGCCTCGTTAATCATTAAATTCAGTAGAAAAGACCGAATGCTTTGCTCGCAGATTCTCTACCAACTCAACAATTGATTCATCTGGGGTATCCGCACCTGATATTCCACATAGAACTGAGGCTCAGCTGAGTGACTTTCACATTACTTACTCGTTGGTCTCTAATATAATTTCAAAGCTTGACAGCCATAAGGAGAGCGGAGGGGGAGAAATACGAATCATGGTCCAGAAGGAATGAGTCCCTGGAATCTCATCTGTCCTTTCAAAATTATGCAACCACTGTTTTATATGGTACTTTATTTCCTGCTTGCCAGAAGTCCTCCTTCCTGTATTTAAGAATTTTGGAGATGCCTTAGAACTTTCTAATTATCGCCTTTTCAGCCTCCTACCGACTCTTGCCAAAGTTTTCGATGCTAATATCAATGCTGAATTGGTACAACATATTACAGCCTATGGCCTCTTTTCCAATAAAATGTATGATTTCCGTTTCAACATGTCTTCTGCTGATATGTTAACGAACATCACAGTGTATATGAACCAGGTTCTCGATAAGAAGGGATATACAAGAGCTGATGCTCTAGACATCTCCCAAAGCATTTGACAGAGTCCTAACCAAGCTACAGGGTTATCATATATCTAGACGCTTGTTTGATATAATCGTTCATTTCAAATCGCGTAATGAAGGTAGTCTTGAATGAGCATGCTTCCATATACTTGCATTCTAACGCGGATGTCCTTCAAGGGTGTATTCTAGGTCCTACACTTTTCTGATCTTCCTCAACAATACCCCTGATATAATCATATCACTAGTAGGCTTCTACGCTGACGATACCATCTTTTACTACCTAATCGATAAGAAATCTGCCGAGGGTGACAAAACAAACCTAGCTGATGATCTTTAAAATGACCTCCAATCTGTGTTAAACTTGTGTAAGAAATGGCTCGTAAATTTTAATGCTTCTAAAACAAAGCTGCTATCCCTTAACCACCATAGACTACCCCCTCACAGCATAGATCGGGCTAGTCTCCTTGAAAGCAAAACGCTGCGCTTCCTCGGCGTAAATCTATCAGCCGATCTCAAGTGAAATGCCTACATTGAATCCCTAGCTAAATCAGCTGCTGGAAGGTTGCTTCACATTGAATGACAAGAAAGTTTTTCTCGTCTAAATCCATCTTGCACATGTATAAATCTGCCATCCGCCTGTGTATTGATTATGGCTGTCATTTCTGGGCGGGTGCCCCTGCTATTCATCTCAGGGTTCTTGAAATATTACAACGGAGAATCTGCAACATCATTTGATCAATGTGGCTTCTCTGTCTCTTTACAAATACTTTCAGGACGTCTCCGATGAGCTTCGCTCTCTGGTGCTCTATCCGGCATGAATTTACTCAAACTACTAGGTCCCACCGTTTTACAGTGAAAGTGATCAAATGTAGCCACAACTTCTACTCAACAGATTCTTTTCTCTCACTTCCCGCCTGTGGAATTTCCTTCTGTAAACGTGCCTCCATGTCAGATACAATCTCCAATAATTTAAATGCAATGTCAATTGGCATCTCTTAACACTTTGGCTCACATCCTTTCTCTGACAACCGTTGTATTATGTTGTTCATCCATTACACTCTACTCTCTTACTGCTCTCTTCACATTATTGTTCTCATCACTCTCTTATCCATTCTCTCACTCCTCCTGTAAATTGTTCCTTTTTTCACATCGCTCACCTCTTATGTAACCCCATGTGCACTAATGGTAGTACTGTCTTGCTCGTGGTGAAGTAATCATAAAAAAGAAAAACACGTTTACAAATGAAAAATATTCACAATATCTACAATATAATTGAATTGAACACTTTTGAATACAACAGTGCACTGGTCTAATTCAATGATGACCATAAAGTAATAGTTAAATAATTATATATATATATATATATATATATATATATATATATATATATATATATATACTTTAGAACATGTACAAACTACAATCTACAACAAAATTGTAGATTTTATTTTGTCTCTGAAATACAATGTCTCATCAGGTAGTTTAATTATTTAGTACGTTTATAGTTTACTGTAGTTACATGCATCTAATTCAGTCATATATCACACGTCATGTATTTAATAATTTCCATTTTTTGTAGACAAAGGAAACATGGTTCATTTACCGATCTAGATATTCTACCTAGTTTGAGAATTTTCCATTTAACTTTATGTGTTTTATTTTTTTTTAAATTCTCCCACAAAATTTTAAAAACTTATGTCATATTTTGTTTATCCTTATTAGTAAAAGATAATAGATGATTGCAAAACCGCCTTTAAAAAATCATTGTATTACCAATATGAACTTTATGAAACCTAGGATTCTCTACAGATGAGATAGAGCACATGTAGTCCAGGAATTTAGTTAAACACTTATTAGATAAGGAGCATTGGTTAGGGTTTATACAATAAAAAAGTTGTTATTATGTGGCAAATTAAAATGAGTAGTAGAATTGTTTTGTTGTATAATTTCCATATTTTCTAGTCATGTAATTTAATTATTTTTCCTAAAATTGTTAGAGTAGCTATAATTGAGTTTTAGCGTATTTATATTGCAAATGTAACTTAAAGGGTTATTTTTTGGAAAATGTTAATCAATTAATTAAGGATATTTACGACTCAGTTCAAAATTAACTGATTAAATTTAGGAATGTACCATGTGATTTTTCAGCTTTTATTTTTCTTTCTGGAGCCAATATATGTTTCAACAAAATTGATCTCACCGTCATTCCTAAGTATTTTTTCATAAATTATTTTATGTTTTTCGAAGATTTCTTTGCTAGAGGCGTGTATGTTAATGCGACGTTCAAACGACGATGGAATATGTTTGATAACAGATGGTAGATGCGTAGAGATAGGGTTTATATAAATTAAGTTGGCATTATTTTTCAAGTAAAGTTTGAAATTTTATATATATATATATATATATATATATATATATATATATATATATATATTAAAATTGTGTAATTGGGCAACTATCTATTTTGCATGCAGGTTTCATTAAAAATGATATTACAATTATTTATTTTATATTATTTAACATGTGTTCGTATATTTTTCTTTTCAGAGCTCAACTAATATAAGAATTGTCAAAAGTTGTTTTTTTTTGCTTTCGAACGCATTTGTTTTTTAGCTATTATCAAGAATTAATTTTGTTTATCTTGTAAATATACATGTATAAATTTATTGTGTATTAAGTTCCTAACACAGTAAGCAAATTCTTGCCATGTTCATAATTAAGGTTATTAAATGTAGCATTTCTCTTTTTTATTAGTAATGTCAATTATTTTTAAATTTCTTTTGCATGTGGTTGATGCTATCATGTATGTATTATCAACAATATAAAACGAATAGATCCTGGAAGATCTCAATAGGTGTTTAAATGAAATCGGGTAGCACTCTTTTGGATAAGGTGCTATGTCTAACTTCTCGTCAATTTTGGGGTGATGTAATCGTTTACGGATTTGCATAGCTGTGGAATACAGTCCTTCAAAGGACATATAAATTTGTAAACATATTGATTTCCTACAGTTTAGATCTTGCAGGTGAATTATTATTAACAACGATGAGAATAGTAGTGTTGAGTACTTTTAAATAGATAATTAATTTTCTTGTTTGAATTTGTCGTTGTTGCATTATTTCCGATTATGATATTGCGAAGTGAAGATTGTCCTGTATATATATATATATATTCGTCATCTACATACAAGCCAGTTTTGCTGTATGAGAGTGGGGTTAGACATCAACTTGCCTCCGCCCGGATCGAAACTGGACCGATTTGATGTCAGTCGGAGACTCTAACTCCTAAGCCATAGGCATATGAATTCAGAGAAGGGAAATTTTAGCGTGATATATATAACAGGCCTTATACACATGCCAGTCACCGAAAGAACTCAATTCATTGCTGAAGATTTATGCATATATCGCCGAAGTGGTAAATGCTTGTTTCAAATTTTCCTCTCTCAATCATAATAAGAGCATAATATTCCTTATATATATATATATATATATATATATATATATATATATATATATATATATATATAATACTCCAAGAGCCTCTTTCATTCGTTTCACATTTCTTATTAGAGAAATGAGATGACAGCATTAGCATGATGCTTGTCAACTTTATCTCTTTATGTTGCAGACAATTCATAGGAGCATCAGTTTGATGCAGTCTGTCATGGTTGTGTCAGACGCTCTAAGCGTCAATGAAAACTCACTACTTTCAAGTGAATGTAATAGTTAAGTATTTGTAACTGTCGCCAATGATCGATACTCAACTCAAGTAAATAATCGGCTTTGATAATACTACTTGGAAGTTTGGCGCCAAGGATTTCTTTCTGACGCTATTTTTTTCTTCGTGCACAGGACTAATCTAAATGTAATCGATATCTACTTACTGACATTAAATCATTTACTGTTAGCATTCCACACTTAGCTCCGACCATGGAGATATATTTCTCAGTTTTCTTATACTTTGTAGATTACACCTACAAATATTATATCAATTTATGCGCAAACAGGCATGTACATGTGAATTGCACGTACAAAGTATGAATGAACGAGAAAGAAAGAGACAGGTTTTCATATATATTCAACCAATGATGGAATATGTTTCATGACCGATGGTGGATGAGTAGAGCTAGGGTTTATATAAATTAGGTTGGCATTATTTTTCAAATATGTTTGGACATTTTGGACATATATATATATATATATATATATATATATATATATATATATATATATATATAAGAAAAAATTAGGCAGACACGTTATTTCATGGGAAATCGGAAGCATGGCCCATTTCATATGAACAATCATTAGCTTCCGTTTTTATTGCACTGAAGATTTTACACGAATGGAATTCACAATGAAAGACAACAAAAGTCCGGAACAAAAATAAAGCTCGCTCCATTAAGGTCTTTTGGATTCTTCTATATCGACATCGCATGTTTATATATATATATATATATATATATATATATATATATATATATATGTATTAAACTTGTGTAGTTGGGTAACTATCTATTTTGTAAGCAGGTTTCATAAAAATTTCAGACAAGATATTATAATTATTTTTTTATATTATTCTTCATGTGTTCGTATTTTTTTTCTTTTCAGAACTCAACTTTTATAAGAATTGTTAAAAGATTTTTGTACTTTCAAGTACTTGCGTTTTTTAACCATTATCATGATTTAATTTTCTTTAAATTGTAAATATACATGTGTAATGTGTAACTGGGCAACTTTTATTTCAACCATTAAAAAAAGATTTTGGACAAACGCACACTACCCGCCAATGTGCGATCCAGTGAAGTCAGTAAACAACACAAATTTTGGAAGAAAAATTATAACATGGACTTCTTCTTCTTCTTCTTCTTTGTCTATATGCCCTGTCCTTTCAGGACGTAGGCGATCATGGCTTTCCACATCCCCCTGTCCCTAGTGGCTCTTAGCACGCTTTCTCTTGTAACACCAGGCAAACCCCGTTCAGTCATCCACCTGATCAGGTTCTTCAAATATGTTATCCGCTGCTTTCCCCAGTTTGTTTTTCCCTCTATCTGGCCTGTTAGTATCAGGTTCTCCAAGTCCCCCTTCCTCATTGCGTGTCCCAGGAACTTCAGCTGTCTTCGTGATTCTCAGTATTAAATTTATTTTAGTTTCCATCCTATCCAAAACCTCATCATTACTCACAAGTTCAATCCATGATATCCGCAGTATCCTTCTGTAGAACAACATTTCAATTGCTTGAAGTTATTTTTTCATCTTTTATGATATTGTCCAACATTCATTGCCATAATAAAGAACTGACATCACATAGCAATCCAGTACCGTTTCCTTTGTTTCTAGCGAAAATTTCCTGTTTCTTTATACTCTACTCAACATCTTGAACGCGCTCTTAGTCATGCCATTTTGTCTTCGGTTATCTGTGTCGCATTTTCCGTCTTAGAACGGTTTCCAGGAACTTAGATTTATGTACCTTTTTGATTTTAGTATCACCCACCTGTATTTGTCATTTTTGGCTGCTCTTTTTGTTGATGACAATTCATTCGGTTTTCTTACAGCTTATTTGTAGTTCTTTCTTTCACACTCTTCAGTTACCTTCTATAGGAGTTCTTGTAGTTTCTTTTCCAAGCAACTGTAAACGCAGACGTATGTTCATCCACAAGAACTTTTACCCATAAGCAATCACCGCAAACTATTCAACAGAAAGATAAAATCTGGCTATTACTACATCGTGAATAATCGAAAATCAAGCCCAATATAAAAGCGAACAAAAAATCAACCACATTGATTGTTAGAGAATAGCAACAACTGAATATTCCTTAACCAGCAATTCCCTACAAAATAATAAGTTACGGTAAGGAACAAAGAACACAACTGATAACGAACAATATGCATAGGTCTAAATGAAAATAAATGCTATTATCTTGATACACTACCTCAAGGAACGAAACTCGTTTCCAGAAAAGGGTATCCTTTTGACATTTTATTACTATCCTTTTGGATATTTTTATTTGACCACACACACACACACACGCACACACACACACACACACACACACACACACACACACATATATATATATATATATATATATATATATATATATATAACCTAAATACAATACTAATCCCTCGCGAGTTGGAATTTCGCAGAGTCCACTTTGCGGAAGTTGCCGATTATTATGAGAGTATGAAGTTATAAGTCATCTGGACTCAGAGTTTTATTCAACTAGCTTTGTTTAACTATGGATTCAGGTTTATTTTGAACGCTTTCCCAGAAACTGTATCTATGGTTAGGTTAGTATAGTAGCGGTATAGACGGCAGGTTGACCATTTCGGTATTGTAAAAAAAAAAAAAAAAAAAAAAAAAAATTACCGCGCCAGAATAAGTCTCAGCCACATCGTTTAACTTACCATCATCATCGATTCAATAGACTGACGAATGATTACGAATGTTTCATAATGAGAAGGTAGGAAATATCAGTGTGAACTTAAAAATCAAAGTAGAGAGACTGAGGGTTTCACACCATGAGCGATCATAACCTATGTCTACACTATTTATGTTTACACTCGGTTTTCGATAATGACCACATTTTCCTTTTAATTATAGAATCTCTCTCTCCTTCTGACTCCACTTCTCTCTATCTCTCGCTAACTATCTCTCTACATATATATATATATTGAAGCAGAATTTATTCAGTCAAACATATTTCAGCAAATAATATAAAAATTCTACGCCTATTTTAATGATAAACCTTTCTCGTCCTTTGATCAGCTTTTTGATGTTAAGTTGAAATTCATGAATACTCTCCAGAGGGATGATCTTGGAGGTTTTCGAGTGTTTCTGGGTAAGTACAAACTACGGTGCCTTCCTCAAGGAATTTAAACTTAATATCAAAAAGCTGATCAGAGAAATAGAAAATATATAATAAAAATAGACATAACAGGTCTATATTATTTCATGAACCATCTTCGTATATATATATATATATATATATATATATATATATATATATATATATTCGTCATCTACATACAGGCCTTTTTCGCTGTATCACAGCTCCTCAGTGTGGCTAGACAATATATATATATATATATATATATATATATAGTGTATCGTGGCAGAAGATAATTTTATAAAAACATATTGTTAAATATAAGAGACATTGAATACCTATTATGTTTAATTATGAGCCGTTCTAAACATAGTATTTTGGTTTTAATTTCAGGTGAAAATAAAGAAAAAATCCTCCAACATTTAGATAATTTTTATTATGTTGGTTCTAGGCTTTCAGCTCACATGAGCCATCTTCAGACAGGTTACAAGAGCGTTAACATAAAAACATCCACTATCAAAGACGATTTTATCTTGTGTGGACATAAATCTTTGCTAAGCAAAGACAGCAGTCACCAAATAGCAAACGCAGCTCGTAAATTTGTAATGCGCTTCTATGATGTCAGACCGTGCGAGATCCAGAAATGTTAACAGAACCATAAATCTGAATTCAATGTAATATGTTAAGACCAGATTTAAACGTTATTTTATTAAGTGTGGGTTGTTTTAATTAAATGTAGATTACCTCCAATATCTGAAGTTTCTTTTTACTGAGGTTATGAGTGATTATTATTTTATTGTTGACTAAAATCTGTCTGATATATATATATATATATATATATATATATATATATATATATATATATATATATTAAAATTAGGAAGATTAGTCGATTACGCTACTCTTTTCCATCTTTTGGACTTTACTCTTAAAATAATGAATAAGAAGGTTGTTTAATATTTAGATGTAGAACGTAATCTACACACTGGCAATTTTCCCCATGTATGAAACCCAACACAACTGATGTATATGAATATAATCAATATAATCAAACACGTCCCTAAATAAATAGAACACAGATAGTCTGGAAATTCCGTTGAAAAACAAATTTTGATGAAAGCAAAAAAAAGATGACAAAAATTCAATAAAAGAAAATAGTCTTAAAATGTAGTACACAAGATATTTCATAGATATACAGTTAAATTAAGTTACAAGTGTATTTTAATTTAGACAAATACATAAAAAATCAAAAAGCCAATAATTTAATAGATAACTTGCAGTAAAATATTGTTAAGGAAAAATGTAACTGCCGAGATAAAATCAAATGTTCATATTGAAAGTGCTCGTAAAGTCGAAGGAGTTAGTTTCAAAGCAGAAGCTTAAAATATAAATTGACTGTGCAATATATATAGATGAACTGAAGTCAATTTTAAAAAACGATGGTAGAATCACAAATCTACATTCAAGGCTTAAAAAATTTACCAAACTAACTACTGGGAAAATGAAAAGAAAAAAAGATCCGTAAGTAATCTAGAGTACATTGAGAAAGCCCAGAAACTTGCAACAGTGGTGATGTTTGTCGATTGTCTCAAGAAGAGAGGTTAGCTACAGTTTCATTTCCAGAACGACCAAATGTTGCTAAACAAAACATCTGAAATAATGCCTGGATGTATACACATTAGAAAATATATATTAAGTACGAATCAAAGTATTTACAATATTATTTCGCTAATGTTAACACTACTTATTTTAAATTTCCTGATATGCGGTCTAAGAATTTTTTTATGCGTTAAAAATATCGTTGGATAATTTTATTTAACCTGCTTCTTCCACTGGAGTGGGTTATGTTGCAAGGTCTGTTTTTATGTGGGGAACACAAGCGCGGACCATTGGGTCACAGATCGAAGTTTGCCTAGCCACTGATTGCGCAGTAACTGGGTACAAAGCTTGTCTTAGCATGTATTAACTTTTCTTGGCATGTCTAAGATTGTCTTAACCGATCCTGCAGACTCAACAAATCTCAGGTCACGTAATATAAAACGCCTGACGATACCGAAAGTTTGAAGCCATATTAGTATAATCGGCTGATCTTCCGAATTATAATATTCAATAATTCTACATGTTAAATTTTACTTTATGTCTGTATTGACAACAATTTAATACAACCGTCAGTTCACTGGTCACCTTTACTTCTGAGCTATCAATTTTTAATAGGAATTATATATATATATATATATATATATATATATATATATATATATAAATAAATAAATGTAGGAGCGAATTGCATCCCGTTGATAATTCCAAATATTTTATCTAATTAATGTAAAAAACCAATTAGATAAAAATAGGGACCTCCATAGATATTTTCTAGAACAGTTTTTTCCTTCTCTTCTCCATTTTTTTATTTTTATTTGTTTAAGTCTCTGTGTGTATTTTGTGCAATTTCCTACTAATTTTCTTGCGTATGTATATATTACATCATAAATAATGTCTGCGTCATTAATTCTGTCTGGAAGAGAAAATAAAGAAAAAAGTTTGAAAAGAAAAAGAGAAAGAAAAAAAAGTACAAAAACGTATAAGGAGAGAGAAGGTTAAAGTTAACGTCTTAGATCGACACATAGCGTCGATGGTCGAGATATATCACTAATATGCGTTAATGAAGGCGAGAGTATTAGCCAGAATTTCAAATCTTCTGTCTTCTTTGAAAAACATGACATGGAAATTTAACATTACATTAACAGCAAGAAAGATTTTCTGTAGATTGCCTTTACAAATATCTATTCTCGATATGGGCACGTGCGGCGTCTGTATGTGACGATTTTTAGAATGATTTTAAACATTAACTGTTGTATGATTTGGGTCCGAAGAGCAGCAAGCTTTAACTGCGAAATAGTTATTATTTGTTGAATATCCAAAATTTTTTCAAGTATATATATATATATATATATATATATTGTAGATATACATACACAGTATATGCATAATTTGATGATATATGTAGAGAGAGAGTATGTAAGGGAGGGAAGTGTGTGAAATAGAGAACGAGAATGAGGGAAGAGAAAAGGCAGAGAGAGAAAGAGAGAGAGAGTGATCTGTGGTGAATATTGCCACGTTTCTTTCTTTTCTCTGTGACATTAAAAGACGGCGCTGTATTTACCGGTTTCTACAAATATTCAGCCTGTATTTAAGTTGGAGCCACGCCAAAACTAAAAGCTCAACGGAAGAGGAAAAGTTAAGATGAAGGTCGTGTTTGTCCATTGTGATTGGCGGATGGCCGCTACTTTATTTTTCTGAAACTTCGTGGGTGAAGGCGAAGACTACGATTGAACAGATTTTGGCTTAGTGCAAAAGAAAGATACACACACCAACATGCATATAGAAACCGATGCATTCATATTAGGACGTTTACATACGTATGTAATTACACTTTTATAATGGATGTAAAGAAATATTTATTTTGTAGAAAACTAGCATTTAGTATTATTTATAATGGCCCGGTTCTGTAATTAAATCTCTTTTTGGTTTGTTTTTGTTTTCTTTTGTTTTTGTCGAAGAGTCATTATGTTTTTAACGGCTGAAAGAATTTCTGTATATGAATTAATTCAAATAGTGTTTTCTTCTGTTTTATTCCTATCGCTAAACGATTTTGTTTAGTTGAATATGTCAGTATAATTCAGCGGTTGAGTGCTGTTGCATTTTCAAACACTGTGGCCAGTGAAATTAAAACCAGAATAATCGCGTATTTGTGAGCTATATTGGGATCAAATATCATCAGCAATAAAATAAAATCATCAGTAAAACTTTAATTTCTACTTTCGTTGCCGTAAATTTCTATTCTGTTTTATGTGATGGTTTGAGCAAAAAGAAAAAAATCAAATAAATGCTATTATTAAATTCGATGATATACGAAATTAAACATATTCAGATTGTGTTTATGTACTGATTAATAATATTTACAAAGATGATCTATTAGGCCATCAATTTATAAGTAAAAGTTAATTTAGAAATAGATCTATTTCTTGAAAGACAATATTATAGAAAATTTACTAAAATAAATTGAATCTATAAATAAGTAATTAAACATATGCAAAAATATCTTGAAATACTTAAAAGCAATGTTTTAAATAAAATCTCCATTTGTTTAAACCACGGCCTCCAAACGACTCCAGAATCCTCTGCACAGATGTGTTGGTCTTTCATTCAACTCTAATAGGCAATATCCAGGGGTTGCAGTCTGGGGAGTGAGTTGGCCGGTTCTATGGATTGATGTAGTCGCGGAAAGTTTTTGCAGAACATGACTAGGTTCTCCTGCTTTTTGGCATAGGGCAGAGACCTCCAGAGACTTTCAGCAGGTACTCTCTTGGTCAGAACAGCTCTACTTCCTCAAGGAAACTGATGTAGGCCCTCGTATTGAATCTGAGGCTATCACCAACAAGTTCGGTAGTACTTTCTTATCAGAATGATCATAGTGACGCTTTTGGGCTATCGTACCTTCTTAATACTCATTACAAACATTCAAATATTTCCGCAGATTGATACCCAACCCCATTTATACGCTAGTTTTGGAAATGTCGGTGCGAATGTTGTGTCTTAAAGCATGTCTTTTACAAATTTGTATTAGAGTTATGACCTTACTATAATATGCAAAATGTAAAATGGTGACAATGTAACCATTGAATATATATATATATATATATATATATATATATATATATATATATATATATTCCATTTTAACGAGTTATTTTGCTAGCCAGATTTTTACCATGAGTGGTGTGTCTTCAAGCGATTTTAATATTTTTTACCGCTTTTCATTTTAAGAACTATCTTGTAACGGTGTTTTATTAAACGTTTACGTGGCAGGGAATTTATGAACGCGCATTTTTTAAATTAAAACGAATTATAACATTTTCATCCATAGTCGTATGAACCTAAGAAGTATTTCTTAGTGTATATGCATTTTGCCATAATTTCTGTTCTTTCATGTCAAAGTTCGTCTTTATTTGGGTATGTCATAATTTCTATTTTTTATTCTTGGCACAGTCTATATATTTGTCCACCGTTTTAAGGCTTGGCTGTTTTAACAATGCTTCACATTATGTCTGGGTCTTTTCCATACTTTGATTTCAATTTCCAGATGTGGTTGGCCAATTTTGTATTGTTTTTTTTTTAAATTTCTCTATTTTAAATGTAGATCTGTGGTTGAACCACCTGGTCTTAAAGGTGTCTTTGGTTGAGCCCAAATATATTTTGTTTTGGCCATCTGGGTCATGTACCTCTGCCTTATAAATTATTTCTTTTGTGTTACAGAGACCTTGAAGTGGACATTTATTTTTGTCCCTGCAGTTTCATTCGTTGTTGGTAGTTTTGTTTGTACAATGCTATTTAAGTTTCTGGCGTTTTGTTTATTTTATGAAAATATCTAATATATTAGTGCAACTAAAACTTAGTTTGATTGTGTATCTGTTGACAATTTTGTTTAGTTCTGATTAATTTGGAAAGTGTCTATCTATTAGTTTTAAAATATTTGTCCTATTTTGGTTTTTCATTCTAAATTAAATGGTGGGTTGAACCAGATAAGGTTTCGTTTTCTATTATTGTTTTTGATTTGTGTGTTTGAGAATTATAATGTAAATTTTTTTACGGCCAGAATTTCTTAGTGCATCCTCATATATATTTTACTTTTCATCAAATATTGATTTGTTTGACGAATTATTAGATCGTGTGTGTTTTACTTTTTAATACAAATGTTTACTGGTCCAACCCTATTAAGACCAAAAAACTAAGTATCAAAAATCAATCACTCAATATATATATATATATATATATATATATATATATATATATATATATTTCGATTCCGACTAGAATGTGGATGTATCTAGACGCACTGATGAGCTGTGATATAGTGGAACAGGCTTGTATGTGGATGACTAATATATTATGCTTCCATTACGACTAAGCTCTCTAGAGAAGAAAATTTTAATAAGAGTTTCCACTTCTGCAATGTATACATTACTCTCCAGGAAAGAATTAAGTTCTTTCCGTAATTGGCGTGTGCCTTCACTTCTAATATACAACAAGATTTCCTTTTTTCCCATTTAATCTTTATTTAAAAAAAAGAAATTTATGTAAATTTTTGTAACTTTGTATAATATTTATGCATTACAACTTAATCTTTATTCGGTAAAACTTTTATTGCTAATTGTGTAATTCTCTTTAAGTAATACACATATTTACGTCTTTGTCGTTTCCGTTCCTTATATTATGGCTGCTACTATATATATATATATATATATATATATATATATATATATATATATGCGGATTTGATGAGAGGTCAAAACCATGGTAGCGTAACCGGATAACCTTCATTATATATATATGGAATATTATCCGGTTATAATACCATAGTTTTGACTTCTTTTGTTCTGTCAGTCAATTTTTGTTCTTACTCATCATGAAAACAAATCTCCTGATGAAACCGCATAGTTTCCAACATGTATTGAGCACTTTCTAATGAAACACATTTTTCTGGTCTAATTTAAGTCTGACATGTCACTGTTCGACACACACACACACACACACACACACACACACACACACACACACACACATATATGTATATATAGATATGTGTATATATGTGTGTGTGTTAGCATCAAATATAGATCAAGTATGAATCGAAATGTTTGTTTAGCAAAATACCAACTTTTTATGCATAATCTAATGCAAACATTTAATTTTCCTGGGACCATTTGTAATTTTTCACCGAAATATATTGCCGGCAATATTTTATTTTACAGATATACCTCACTTTACATACCTCACTTTACATACCTCACTTTACATACCTCATTTTACATACCTAATTTTACATCGATAATTGTTCCAGTAGAAGCGAATGAAGCCGAAAAACAACTTAAATAGAAATTACTTGTTTCCGAATTTACGTATCACTTGGCTAAACAACAAAAAACATTTGCTGCTTTAAATTTAATTAAAAGTACATTTTAATAATATATGATCGATAAGTACCTATTATAAACTTAAAGACAAATTTTATTTTGCAATATAGTAAAATATTAATAATCTAAATGTATGAATACGTGTACGTGCATACTTGTAAAAATGTAAATGTTTACAGTTTGACCATCTTTACAGTACTTTACGCGGACTATTTATTAGTGAATGTGGTTTGCTCTAGGAGATTATAAAATAAAATAATTTTGTAAGGTTAAATAACAAATACAAAACTTAAATTTATTTTGCAATTTTATTAAATTTACAAATATTCTGATTAAATTTTACGTACGTATTTGATATGAATTTATAGATTTGATTTTTATCTATTGTGCAGAAAAATTATTCTTGTGATTTTAACACATTTCTAATGGTATTACAAATTTAATATTTGTGGTGTACAGAGGTAAAGTCGAGTAAAATGTCTTAAACTTGATTTTTTTCAACATATTTTTTACTTTTGGTCGACAAGTCTTGTTTCTTTTGCATTTGTTGTAAAAGAAGTAATGCATTAGAGTTGATCTGTCACGTGTCAAGGTGGGGGTGAGATTAGACTATAGTTTGCGCGCGAGATAGAGTCAAAATACACTCAGTGCTTATATGCTTATAAAGGCGCTATCGGGTTTTAGTACACGTTAAATTGCTTTGATATGTGGATGATTTTTGTAGTCTAGATTATGTTTTGGACGATGGTAGATATGTAGGTTGTTCTTATTAATTGTGAAGTCAACTTTTACGTACTAGAAAAATTTTAGTAAGATATAAAATTAATCAAAATGCATGTGAATTCTGCGTCTTTTAGTATTTTTTTTGTCGATTAAAAGAGTTTTTCTTTTGCGTTTGGAGTCCCGACATTTTTATAGATTTAAGGGAATAATTTATATTTAGAAGGTGATTGATTTATTACTCTGTGTGTTTTTTGACATCCCCAGTGTCCGATAAGATGTTTTATCTGTAAACAAAAGCTATGGATTATGGATTTTTAGATTGATAGTGCCAACTACAGGTAAAAGATAATAAAATCAAGTAAGTACAGAAATTTCAATACCTGGGGCGTGTTCTACAGAGGACGGAAAGTGCGATACGAAGATCCGAAGGGGAATCGGCATTGCATTCAAGAAGCTGAGTATTGACAGACAGGAAACATTCACTAGAAACAACGAAAAGAGTACTGGATTGTTATATGATGTTTGTCCTTCAATATAGCAATATAAATGCTGGATGATCTCCTTAAAGTTTAAAGAGAGACTTGAAGCAACCGAAATGTGATATTTCCTCTTTTCTTTATCTTCCTGACACACATTGCTATTTAGGTTGGCGTTCGGTGTTGGGTTCTGTACTTGCAAAGTGTTATTGTGTTGATATGTGCCGGATTATGTACCTGGGGAAAAATTTGTTGGGGCGTCCGAATCGGGTGAGGGTACCCATCAGATATAAGCAAATTAATGTCTAAATATTAGTGTATGTATATATAAGTGCGTATGTATGTGTGTATATGTATGTATATATATTTGTGCGTATATGTGTATGTGAGTATATATGAGTGTACATCTGTCGTTTTGTACTAGTAGACATTGATATTTGCTTTACTTACTGATATATATGTATTTGTATTCATTTACTTGTATGTGTGTGTACGTCTTACATGTATGTATGTATACTTTTATATGGGTATTTGTATGTATATATATATATATATACATATATATGTGTGTATGTGTATATGTATATGTGTATATATGTGTCTGTATGTATATGTGTGTATATATTCATACTTGTATGCATGTATGTTCAGATGTTCATATATGCACATCTATGTCTCTCTCTATATATGTATGTTTGCGTATGTGTATATGTATGTGTATATGTTTGTATATATATGTATATATATATATATACGTATGTATTTGTATGTGAGTGTATATGTGAATGTTTGTGTATATATTTGTATATTTATATATTTATGTATATATATATGTGGGTGTATATGTATTTATGTATGTACATATGTATGTGTATAGATAGATAGATAGATAGATAGATAGATAGATAGATGTTGTCTTGGGTTTCACGCTTTTTTGATTGTCTAACAAACTGTTTTAATTTTTTGTTTAAAATATTGGATATATTCAGAGATGCGTATATTGATGAATTTTTGTGAAGGTGGGAGGAATATTTTTTATCGTGACGCCTTTTATACAAACACAGACATAAATTAACACTTCTACAACCATTCACGTGTGCAGAGACACACGCACACACGAGCTAAATAACTGGGGCCCACAGTCATAACATCATATGAATGATATAGAGCTTAGCATATATATGTATATGAATGACGTTTTGCACATGCATACGCATTTAACTTTAGCTTGTGTTTTTGCGTAAGTATATATTTAATTCTGTTTATCTGTTCATACACTGAAATATGATTATGTCTATTCCGACCCAATTCATTCAAGGCCGGTTGCGTTATGAATTCGCCTTGACTGTATCCAATATGTAGCAATTTAGTCTGTTTATAAGTTAACGGACAAACTGACAAGTGGATAAAGGCTAAATTTTGTAATTTGTGTATGTATATATGTGTGGATGTATTAATCTGTATATGTGTTTGTTTGCTAGTGTCTCTGAATATCCTCGTCTATTTTTCCATGTGTGAATGTTTGTGGGTTTATTTATGAATGCGTTCTTTCTCATCCTCGTTTAAAATATGAATAACTTTCTAAATCTACTCAATTGTTAAACTAAAATAGATATATTTTTTAAAAATTTCGCAACAAAAATAAAGTAGATATAATAGTTAATCAATAATTGCTGATCTCAATTTAATCAAATTGTAATACCAATGCCCACCAAGAATAATTTTAATCTGCCCACATATTCTCCAAATTAGAAGTTGCTTTACTCTGATTGGTCCACACTGTACATACAATAATGCCTCCCTGATTAAAGGGGTCTTGCTTGCTTTTAACCTTTTAAAACCATTCAATTTATAATAACCACATCACTTAACAAGACAGAAGAAGTGTCGAAACAAAATAGCTACATTTGTAATGATATTGTAACATATCCATGTTATAATTTCTGAACATATATATATATATATATATATATATATATATATATATATATATATATATATTTATAAGCGTTTCACCCCGAGCAAGGCATGTCACTGCCACTACTGTGCAGGGGGCTACGTAGAGTGGAGAAAGGCTTATTAAATATAGGAAATGACAGAGGGTGGGTGGTAGGCGGGTAAGGATACCGAGAATGAGGGTTGGGTAGATGAGAGTGTTGTGAGAATAGTTGGGAGTTAGTGTGATAGGGGGTGCCTATTGACCCTACATTTAAACACCTGGAGATTGTAACTGTCGGAAAAGCAGACTTGTGGAAGGGAGTTCCACAGGCGGGAAGCGCGAGAAAAGAAGCTGTTGGAGTAGAATTTACGGTTACATCTTATTTGTTTAACTGTAAAAGTGTGGGACCTAGTTGCTAATCTAGTATCTCGTGTAAATTCGTGCTTAGGCGGCACCAGTGATCTAAGCTCATCGGAGCAGAAGCCATGAAAGTACTTGTAGAAGAGGCACAGGGAAGCCACATCACGCCGGTGTGAGAGCGGCTGCAGCCGGTCTGCCAAGTCAGTACCAACCACGTTACAGATCCTCCTTTGTATTTTGTCAAGAAGCCCAAGGAGAGCAGCAGGGGCACCCGACTAGATATGGCAGCAATATTCAATACACGGGCGGATGGTAGATTTGTATATCTGCAGAATAGATTCAGGTGGGAAAAATTTCCGGGCCTTGCACAGGGAGCCCACTTTCATAGCAGCAGATTTGGCAATGGATTCAATATAGTCATTCCATTTGAGGTCGGCCGAGAGTGTAAGGCCAAGGAGGCGTAGTATTTTACTCTCTGGGAGGCTAGCCTGTCCCATGCTAATGGGAGCTAGATGCGATTGTCTATGGTGATTAGTTGATAACAGCTTTGTTTTGGAGGCATTGAAATTTACCAACCATTTCCTACCCCAGGTCACTACGGATTGGAGTATATATATATATATATATATATATATATATATATATATATATATATAGATAAGAAAAACTAATATACATGTGTACATATATTATGGGTTAGTATGTGACACTATTTGGTTGCCAGTAATTAATAATATATTTTATTACTTAGATATACGGAGAGGTATACCTGATACACGTCCCGTGAAAAAAGTTAACCTGTAAAAAATATAAAAATAAAAATCCGTTACAAGTCGTTTGTCTGACCTGAAAAAATCCAAGTTAGGTGTTGCCGATGAAAGAGGCCGTAAAGACCCTAAGTGTCGGTTGGAAGTTGACAAGGCTACTGTAAAGTAATATGGTGTTCGGAGTCCGAAAACCTTACGAAGGGAATTTAACTGATAAATTTGTTTTAATAAAAACAAATTACGGGTGTTGAATGAATCGCCTTAGAAAATCAAATTATTGTATATTGCGTGAAAAATTATAGAAGTTTCTCTTTATAGTAATAACAGAGAAGGTTAGGAGGAACTGCCTGCAGCTTATTGAGAAAAGAGGATGGAGTAGTGGGAGGAGCATTGCCTGCAACCATTGCCGAGAGAGGAAGAGACCACCTCCTACCTTCACACCAGTTCTTGCTCAGCACCGATAAAAAGTGAAAGTAAAGAGTGAGATACGATATTCGAGCGGTAAGAACGGACGAAGACTGACCGCATATGACAACTGCCTGAAGCCAGTCTTACAAAAAATCAATTAAACAAACTCTGTTAACTTCAGCCACCTTATATCAATTTATCAAAGTGTCGCATCTGATTTGGAGACAATTTAGATTAACAACTTCGAAGGTACACTACTAACGAAGTCATTGAATAATATACTCTAGATAAATAATAATATTATTTTTTTTGTTATTATTCATCATACTTCTCCGAGTAAATATTTAATTCCTTTTATTATTATTACTGTACGGCTTGACTCTGTTCGTATCGAACCGAGGCGGGATATTGATGGCAAATCGCAGCGTGTTGCGATCAATTGCTCACAACGTAGGGGCAGAACGGAACGAGGGTTCAACGAATAATTTTGAACGTTTCAAAGGACCGAAGAGAGAAAAGGATGCTATTTTCAGTTTTGATGAACCACAGGCTGATAGGAAGGAGGCGTTACAAGTGTATCTCGATCTTCAAGTCTTTCCTTTGATGAGATTGTCCAGTATTCGCTGCCATATTGAAGACAGACATCGCATAACAATCCAGCAAATTGTCTCTTAATAATCATAGCTTCTGGAACATACTCTCGACCATGAAAATACGACTTCGAAACTCCGTATGGCACTTTCCTTCTTCTGTTAGAACACTCCCCAGATATTAGAATTTCTACAGGTGTTTGATTTTAGCATGCCCAACTTGTAATTGATATTTTGGTCTCCTCTTTTTACTGTTTACTCTGAATTCTGTTTTCTTGTAACTGATATGTAGTCCTTTCTTTCCGCATACTTTAACTACTTCCTATAGGAGATCTTTTAGTTTCTTTTCTGTATCTGCTATCAGAATTGTGACGGAAATATTCTCCTACAGAAGGAAGCTGAGGATAACAAGGATGGAACGACAAAGTCTTGGAGAAAATGTACAAGAGAAGGAAACTGATACTAAACATCAAAAAGACAGCTAAGCTTTTGGGGAAATGTAATAAGACTTAAATGATCTGATACTCAGGAGGCGGATAGAGAAGTGAGATATAGGGAAATAACAGATAACATATTTGTTTGACTTGAGTCGGTAGATGGTGGGCGTAAAATAACAGTAGAAGAGGTATTAAGAGAAACAAGGAATAGGAAGATGAAGAAGGCTATGATCGCCTACGCACTGAAGGGAACATGGCTCATAGATGAAAAAGATATATTGATCTGTATATAGTGATATTAAAAAAGATAAGTTGTTCTAAAGTTTAATGCTGGTATGTTTTTAATAAAATTAACGTGATCGGACATAAGATTTGTAATTTGAAATCTTCTAGTATTCTTTCTTCCGAGAATTTTATATTAATGACGCCTGATACAAATTACAATTCATCTATCAATCGTTTCACAAGAAAAACAATGTTTTGATACAATGCTCTGGAGTCAGTAAATCAGATATTTTCTGATTTATAAGAAATGAAAATTGTATCTAAATAAATAAATAAACGGCATTTTTTTTTCTGTCCGTCGGTGTGTCTAACATCCATGTAACTCGAACCCTAGTTGCTCTACACATAGATATTATACATTTTTGGAATCAGGATGATCCCATGATTGAATATCTGTTATTCAGCTGGTGTTTATACATCCAAGATTGTGATTTGATTCCAGATGAGTAGGTAATAATTAACAATTCAAATTTTGAAATAACTGAAAAAAAATTAGGGATTTGAAAAGTTTTAATTTATATTCAGGTTAAAATAACAATTTTTTTTTAATTGATCTTAAAATATCTTCAAACTTTGTGAAAATAATGAAATCAATATTATTTCTTCAAAATTCCACGGAACCAAAGTTAAAATGAGATGTTTCGTGTTTTGACAGTTATATTAGGTCTCGATTGACTTCTAATGTATTTTAAAACACTAACTCAAAACTCTATCAGAAATATGTTGGAACTCTGAGTATTTAGCCAAAGTCTTCCCACTGAAACGGGATATGACACAAGGTCGAATTAAAGCGATGAACCCCAGCGCGTACACTAGTACCAAAGGTCAAAATTTATCCATCACCCGCATACACAGCATCAGGCAATATCCTTGTCTATTTTTTACTGTTGGAGTCCATCAGTAGACGGAGTCCAGACTGAGTCAAAATCACAGTCTGTATTCTTCTCAACCAAATCTCAGTCCTAAAACGAGCCTCTACTGAATCGTTCCGAAGACAGAGAGCATACCTGAGATTTGAGAGTTAATGCCGAACTCTGGGTATTTATTGAAGTCATTCTTACAGAAGTGGAATGCGATCGGGTTTAACATTGGGTTTCTAAACATGTACACTCGGCTAAGATTTTCCAGAACTCACATATGCACGATCGATAAAAAAAAATCCCTAAATCGCGCATAGAGTTCTTGTCTATTTATACCCAGGCGAGTTCTTGCCCGTAGAGACAGCCTTGACCTTGTCCTTCTCCGCCAGATGACAGGGATTCCGACAAACTTGTGTTCGGATGGAACTCTGTCTATTTACCTAAATCCTTCTCACTGAGGTGGAATGCGGTAGAGAGAGATTCTTGTAAATATTCCATTTCTGATTTTCAGTTATCAAGTTTAATTTTACCTTTAGGCTAATTGGAAATTAATGTGGTATTAGATTTCTCCATCTTGGCTTTCAAAACATCAATAAGATTGGGAAAATTATACTTTTAGTATTATAATTTTGTTGTTTTATTATTCTTAACATTATCATTTAATATAAGATTTTCAATGTTCCGAGCTGTTACAAAGAGTTAACATAGAATTAAGATTGATATCAGAATCAATCGTTGTGGATGTGATTTAGAAACTTCCGATGTTATTGGAAAATGTTTTCGTGGGTAAAAAAGTGATATAAGTTACTCCGAACAAACGGAGAAAAAACAGATTCGGAAAAAAAATCAAAATGGCGAACTTAAATTTGTGTGCAGTAAATCCCGCATAAGCAATGGCGAATAATAGTGAGAATTGGGAAGACAAACCAGAAGACTTAGTTTAGAGATTTTCGACCCATAATATTAGTTCGCTTAGTTCAAACTAAATTGGATGTGTGTTGTGGTGCAGTGGATAACAGCTCGGAAAAAGAAATCTGTGAGCCGAGTTCGAATTCCAGTTGAAGTTTCTGCATTCATTTACGCGCAAATATCCTTGGAAAAGGTATTAATCCGTTTCTTCTCTCCAGGTATGGGTTAAATAACAGGACAGATTGGGTTCAACCAGTCTACCGAAGAAAGAAATGGCAACCTACTGCGGGATAATCTTTTGCCCAGTCAGTCGTGTCTCTTTCGAGACATAATCGCCTGAGCGTGTTTGATGTATGGCACTGAACTGACTGGCTGCCTTAATTCAAACAGAATCAGAAAAGAGAGGGGTGTTGATAGTGATGAGACCGCTTCAGAGACCTCAGTGTTGAGAAAGAATCTGATTATTAACAACAGTCCTTGTCTGAACTAACGCAACTTATTAATCAATCGAGAGGAGGTGATAATTTTGACAATGTCTCAAAGACTGTATTTTATTAAAGATGGAATACTAATGAGAAAGTGGAAGCCAACTGAGATCCCAAATTTGGAAGACTGACCAGTTAACAAACAAGTAGTAGTCTCAGGACGTCATCAGCGCAGAATTCTAAGAACAGTTCTTGAAATTTTATTGCCAGCGCACTTAGAAATTAACAAAACTTTCGAAAGATTCTGCAAAGACTGACTGACACAGAGTTAAGAAAGAAGTTAAATTTGGCAAAACATGACATGTGAATTGGCAGGAAAGCCAATTAACAAAATACGAGCCGTAATTTTACACCCTATTGCAATATTCAAAGAATCATTTAGCCGGGTAATTGTAGATTAGTGTAGAGCCGTTAACCAGAAAAAAAATCAGGTAACAAATACCTGTTGTCATTCATGAGTGTGTCATCAAAATTTCCTTCGACCATTCTACCAAGGAATATTTCGTGATAACCGTAATAAAAGCCTTTGCCAATTCTTGTATCTACTTAAGGTAATTCAAGCAGACCTAGGCTCTAATTTTATATCAAAGTTGTTTCAGCATGTTTCAAAGAAATTATGCATTACGTCTATAAAAGTGAATGCTTACAATCCGCAATTCCAGGGAGCTTTGAAGAAGTTTCACTTCACCCTAAAGAGTATGAGTGCAACCTGTTGCTTTTGTCACTAGAAATAAGTGGACAAAGTCATTTCGTTTTTAATGCTCGCATCTCATAAATTATTGCAAGAATCTCTAAGATTCAATTCGTTTGGACTTATAGTTGGATATTTAACAAACGTGAACAAACATATTTCACAATTAGAGATGGAAGCTCTTGCATTAGTATCCAGTTCATAACATTTTGAAATTTACGTGGCAATGTCGCCGTCACCTACAACTATCTATACGAAACATAATCCATTTTCATAGATAAAATGAAAAATAAATATAGACGACTTTTAGCATGGAGTTTAGTATTACAAGAATTCAATTTCGAAAGTTTGCTTACTAAAGACACAGAAAATAAATGTGCGGATGCATTATCACGTTTCTGAACATACACTGGCCGGCAGAAATAATTGTGATTTTTTTTTCTTTTGGGATTGGCGATGTTATGCTACCGTATGTTCATCTGTAACTCTCACAGCACTTAAACACATACTATAAACTGTCACATTTTTCATCTCTGACAGTGACAGCGTTTCTCTCTGTCCTCTCTCTCACTCTCCCCCTCTCTCTCTCTCTCTCACTCTGATAACCTTAAAAACCAACAGTTAAGCTCATGCATGTAAAGTTGAATAACAAATCATAAAAACCTGTTCGGCTGATGTCTAAAATAGCTCATTACATTGGTGGAGTCACGTGACTTAATAGAAGGAATTGCGCGGGAGAAATACCCTCAATCAGTCGAATTTAAGAGAGTGCCTGAAAAAGAAACGGAATCTTATGTCTAACTCATATATATTAAGAATTAAGTTGGATTACAGACCTTGGGGAATGATGATTCCTTTCTCATGTCACCGACAGGTTTGGCGTTTGCAAAACAAAGAGTCTGATTTTGTTATCCAATTCTTCTACATTAATTATGTGACGCATATGAACAACTATTCGATTTACTAAATAGTCACAAACCAATAAGCAACGGTGATCCGTTGTATTTTTTAGCGAATAAAAAGGCATGAATGAATTTCCCTGTTAAGAAAAACTAAGAAGAGTTCAGCCAAGTCAATGTTGAAATTTTACGAAATGAAGATAACTTTTATGTTGTCAGAAACTACGTGAAGGAAATGGACATTACTAGGGAACAGAAGATTGCAACTGTAACCCATTTAAACCCAGTGTCCTCAGGTTTTAGAACATTAAATGCATTTGCAAATCATAGAATCTTTCTACAACTTGGCAATATTTGGAAGGTAATTTTATTGATAAATCAGTATATACTCACTATCTATATATAATAATGGTTTTATGTAATAATTTATACCCCTTATTAATTACAGTATTTTATGCTGTCCTCAAATGAGGACACTGGGTTAAAATGGGTTAAGAAGTCAAGGATTGTAGCTAAATGACAATTCCATGCTTGACAAAGAAAATAAAGAACTAAACCCAAGAAAAAGGAGTAAAAAAATACATGTAAAATATAAGAGAGCGAGCGAGAGAGAGAGAGAGAGAGAGTGAGAGAGAGAGAGAGAGAGAGAGAGAGCGAAAGAGAGGAAAAAGAAAAATGTATATTTGGGATTTAGAGAATATCTGGATGGCATGCTGATTAAAAGCGAAATTAGACACTAACATGCGGAAGACGTAAAAATAGTATTCGTAACGATAAAAAAATACGGATTCAAAATTAGTGAAACAAAATGTGAGCTATTTATATCCAGAATAAAATATCTGGGACAAACTATTAGCTAAAATGCTCGACGACCAGATCATGGACCATCAAGCCCAATTAAAGACATGACCTCCCTGACCAAATTAGCAAAATTGCAAGCATTTTTAGGGATTCCAAACTATTGTCACATGTGTATATCAAATATGGTTCAGTTAACAGCACCTTTAATTGATTCCTGAAAGAAAGACGCTAAATGGATTTGGACTAAAAAAAATGCCAAAGTGCGTTAGAAAGATAACAAATCCTAACATCTGACTTATCACTAACGCATTTTGATCCGGCGGTAACCATTGTCGTTGCATCAAATACAAGTAATTCAGAAATTGGTGCAGTAATATTACATAAATTTGATGAAACAACTAAGCTATTGTACATGCTTCAATGTTGTTAATAGCTGCTGAATAAAACTAGTCAGATTGTGAAGGATGTTTTGGCTATAGGTTTTGCCATTACAAATTCTATAAATTCTTACATGATCGTGAATTTCTCTTACAAACCGATCATTTTCTGTTAGTGTCTATATATGGGTAAAAAGAGTGTTCTCACGCAGACATCAAATAGACTGCAACGCTGAGCAACTATCTAACAGAATTAAGACTAGAAGATTGAATTTTATCATCGAAAAAATTAAGTCATGCTGACGGACTGTCTCGCTTAATTCCTAAATACAGCGAAGCATTTGAAGATACAGTGATTGAGGCAATAAAGACTATTTTTACGTAATACCGTAATAGAATTGCCTATAACTCTGAAAGAAATATGACTTTAGTCGCGGAACGACGATTTCAAATTAAAAATGAAGGATCAAATTGCATGTAAAGGTAGATGAACGTAACGCATTTTTATATGTGTTGGGGCACGCATTTATGCTGATAGGTTTGTAATTCTGACATCATTCCGAAAATGCATGTTCAAGGAATTCCACGCTAATTTCTACGATGAAATCCTAATGTGATGCTACAATTACTGGCCGAAAATGGTTGAAGACGTAAACATCTTGGTTAAATTGTGTAGAGGATGTGCAATGGCAGCAAAATCCTCGCCGATTAAATTTCAACCTTGGCCAGAAACGGACATTCCGAGGACCCTGTTACACCTAGATTTCAGTGGGTTGTTGAATAGAGCATATTATCTGGTCGTGGTCGACAGTTATATTACGTGGTCTAAAATACTGAAATGAAATAAATTTATTTCACGAAATCTTGCAAGTTTTGGTGTACCTGATTCTACTTTGTCGGACAACGAGCGGAGTTTACATCTACTGAATTCAAGTCATTTTGCAAGTTCTTAAAAATAAAATATATTAAAAGAGCCCAGTACCATCCATTATGGAACAGACAAGCGGAACGTGATGTTGCCAAGTTTCAAATCTTTCTTAAGATATCACTGCTAGAGAAGTCGGATAAGAAAATTCTTCAGCAACGGAATTACGCCAAATCGTAACACTAGATGTGGAATGTCCCAGACGGAATTGATTTCCGCCAGGAAAGTTGAGTCTGTGTGAAAAAAATACTGCTTGAACGGAAGACGATAACATCAAGGAGTATCCCTTTAAATAGTTACTTTAACCCGTGAGAAAAGGTACTTTTTATGATATACCAAAAGGGAAAAGGATTTTGGAAAGGGGGCGTGATAAATGAAAGGATCGATAGAATTACTTATATGGTGCAGGGACCAAAGTTCGAGTATAACCATCATCTAAACTAGTCAAGACGTAGACACAGACAAGAAGTTTTTATGTAAGTATTATACGATAAATTCAACTAACTAAACCACCAGAAATTATTGAATCGCCGTGGTACAGCAAAAGGAAAAGAACTAGAACGGAATTTTTAAATGTTGAATCATCACTACAGAAGACTGCAAACAATAGACTTCAAGGGAAGTCAGCACAAAATGGGATGTGTTATGTAAAAAGAAATTGTTGATACGAATACCCATGCACCAAACGTAACCATTGAATGAATTGTGCTACTGGGATCACGTGACCATAAATATTTAGTATATAAAGCATTCAGGCAGAGACAGGGTATTCTGTGTTGTGGATCATTCCGGTGTTGTGCGTCATTGAAGAGAATGTTTCCTTGTGAATTACTCCAGAGAATTATTCATGGATCATTATTTTTATTATTCGAATGATTCGTTTAATATATTGACTTTACGTGAAGATACCGAAAAAGCATAACTTGTTAATAGTGAGTTATAAGAAGTTTCTTTCAGAATAATGTTAGGAAAATTAACATTATAAAAAAATACAAAAGATTGTCTTGATAAGTACAGTCCATACCCTATGGAGAACTTTTTCCATGTAACGCTAGTAATGTTATAGGAGTGAGAAAAATGTAATGACGGTAGCCATAACGACACACCTTTACCTGCCTTAGGTCTTCCGGCAGGCTTACTAGGTAGGGTGACTATAATTGAAATCGAAATATGATAATGATGATGGTGAAGTTGATGATAATAATAATACTAATAAAATAAATTAAATGAATGCAATAAGAATAATATTAATAATAAAAATTATAATAATAATATTAATAAAAATAGCTGTAAAATGCAATAAAATTGTACTCACATGATCAGCTTACACATTACGAAGATATTGATCTATGTAAAATATACGTCATCTTAGTTTTTTTTTAAAAATGGTAATTGGAAAATTTATGAAATTATATATATATATATATATATATATATTATATATATATATATATATATATATATATATATATATATATATAATAAAACAACAATTTTGTTATTTAAATCCGTTGATCAATTTTAATATTGATAAAATTAATATTAATTAGGATCGGAATTTGGGGATTTACCTATCAGATGATGCTTTCGGATTTTATATATATATATATATATATATATATATATATATATATATATGCACGAAATGATAAACAGGGACTTAAAATTTAATAGTGTTAATTCTCATTTGTATTATTTGAAAAAATCTCTTCGAAAATCTGAGAAAGACATTACTGAAATGACCACAGCACACAAAGTAGATAAACGTAAATTCTAAATGGCTATTTCACTGATCGGTTAAGATAAAATGCAGTAAGTATAAAAAGATACAAATTCACCTTCCATGACAAAGAAATCTTATTCTCTTGACTGTTTTGTGAAAGTTAGATAAACAGTAAAGCATTTGCACGCATATAGTCATTCCAAACGGAAAGTGTTCAAAAGAATGTATTCATTGCCATACGGATATAAAAACACATCTATTTGCTGACGTATACTTTAAATCTGTTCGCTTACGATTGCGTGTTTTAACAGTTAGCGATCTGGCCTTTTAAATGTATTTTAAGTTTTTTTCTTGACGAATTCTTTTTAGTATGGCGTCGAAGAAGTCATACAGACAGTAGAGAAACAACATACCAATATGGCGTCAAGATGATTTAAGGAAAGGAGAACTACAAATCTAAACCCGGCGAATTTAGAGAAACCGAAAGGCATAAAATGTCGGAAAAGAAAGAAATTTTTCAAGTGAAATAGAAAAGAAATAAAAGAAAAACAGAAAGTGTAAAAAAATGAACAACAAAAGAAAAACATATTTTGCAGTGACAAAAAGATAGAAACGAATTATAAAGTTGAAAAAAAAATAATTAGCACGTCTGAAAAATAAATCTAAAAAAAGATTCACAAATATGATTCAAAAGATGACCTTTAGTAAATTCATATAGCTTTAATTATAACACCATAGTTGATAATAAATAGTTTATTAACCAATTTTATATTGTATTATATATTGAAAACATACATTAAATCTTAGCTAATGTTTGAAATATATTTAAATGTTTATATGTTTGTAAGGGTTTATTTTTATAATTTAAAAATATAAATAAATCGGAAATTTAACATGTGCTACAAAGTCTATACGTTTTGTAAAAATGTTTCTTTTTATTTTTAAATTAACTTTCAGATAAGAAACAAAGCTTTTATTAAGAAAAGGTTAACATTTTGAACGAAGTTTTATGTATATACAGATAAAATTCAAAATATGCTTCTTGGGGTCCTCAACAAAAAGGATTTTGAAGTTATTTCTCTTTCTGGTGAGGAAAATATCCCCGTGAATGTTTTCATGATTATCATACTCATTACTAAAGGGGTCTATTTAATTTTTGCAGTTATTAATAACTGAAAGGCGCCCGCAGACACATATACACGCGTCGAAATTTTACACACACACCCACTCACACACACACACTCATATATATATGCATGTGTGTGTATTATGGCTATCTATGTATGCATATGTATGAGTGTATGTGTGTTTCTTAATTCACAATATTATATTTATCATAAATAATATATATAGAAATCCCCAAACTGACGCGATTAATGTGTACGTTTAAACAATACGCACTATCCGAAAACGCATTAATCGAATGTAAACAAAACTGAGAAACAAAATTTTCCGATCTTCCATTTTTAAATTTTAGAAAAACTTTAATTAATTAGTAACTATGAAAAATATTTCTGATAATATATATTGTTCCACGTCATTTGGTGCAATTCTCGGTCAATGGTCAGGCGCAGACGGAAGATATATATACATATAGTCATCCGCAGACAGATTTGTTTCGCTGTATCACAGCTCATCAGTACGGTTAGACATACGATTACTTTTTAAACCAGGATTGAAACCCAACCGAATTGGCGTCAGTCGGTGATTCTACCTCTGAGCTATGGGCGCTCACTAGAAGGTGGCAGACTTTTAGCGTATCATGTATCAAACGCCAATAGCCAGAGTGCTCTAATTTATTACTGAATGAACGATGCATAGTGGCTAGAGTAGCTAATGTTTTTCAAAGTCTACATTCTTCCAGAGTGCTCAATCAGGGTGTGAGAGCGTAAATAGCCATCCGCAGTCATATATAAAAGAGTTAACATTAAAGTCAACACTCAGGGGTGACAGACTGTTTCATGCTAAGCGCAATCATCAGGCCATATATATATATATATATATATATATATATATATATTCTAATTCAAAGAGTAGTAGTTATAAATGGACATTAGAGAAGCCAAAGGGTGTAAACACGTCGCAAGATAAAATATCTGTGAAAGAGAGGTGGCAGAAAAGGAATAAATACAAAACAAAATTTGATTTTAATGTCACAAGATCCCCAGGGATAAACGCATGTTCGTCTTCCTTATTCTCCTAACATTGAAAATCTTATATTAATTGATAATGTTAAGAATAATAAAACAACAACATTATAATACTAAAAGTATAATTTTCCCAATCTTATTGATGTTTTGGAAGCCAAGATGGAGAAATCTAATTCTACAATAATTTCAAATTAGCCTAAAGGTAAAATTAAACTTGATAACTGAAAATCAGAAATGGAATATTTAAAAGAATCTCTCTCTACTGCAGTGCACTGTATTTCACCAATTCGCTTTAGAACCAAATAGCTAAAGTTATTGATTTCACACATAATAATGAAAGAATTAATGAGAATCTCTAACACATTTATTAAATTTTTAAACTTCAGTAAGTAAAAATAAACGGTCTTCGTTATTCTTTGACCATCCCAATGCTAACATTAGTTGGGATAATTGACATAGCAATAGTGGATTCTTTTAAGAGTCTATTCTGAAATAAAATATGCATGTCTAAATAAAATTAGGTTTTAATTTCATGGAAGATGTTACAGAACAATTCATACAATTTTTATGTCCTTCACGATTATTTAAAAATAACCAAATATATTAACGATAACTTTAGAATGTGACCTTGGTAAAAAAAATATATCTTGTCGAAACTATTGTGTTCAAAATCAGTCGAAAGATAGAGAGGAAGAAACACGGTAACACGCAGAACACATTAAATCGGTTTTCTAAAAGGGATGAAGAAGGGGTAAGTGAAAGACGCAAAAATGGAGGAGTAAAAAGTAAAATGGTGCAAAAGAATATAGATTCCATAGAAAAGTTACCAAAAATTCAACTCTGTCTGGGTTGATATGTCTTTCACAGAAATACAGTAAAATTATGCCTCATCATATCATATATATCAGCTCTACGCACATTATAAATTCGGGATACTTTCACCCACCATTCACAAAATCCAGCGTAAACGGACACTTTCGTTTGATATTAACCTTAACTTTATCCTAAAGGACTCTGTGAGAAGAAAGTGACAATAAATTTGAATCCCGTTGAATATCACTATCTCCGAAGACAGAACATTTTCATAAAAAGACAGGAGCCATGGAACTGCACAGTTTAAATATATATTCTTGATTATTCTCTTCAAGTCAATGTATCGGATATCAGTCAGTTAAGTGGTATATGTTATACACACTTGGGCAATCATGTCTCGAAAGAGACATGACTGACTGGGTAGATGATAATCATGCAGTAGGTTGTCATCGCTTTCTGCGGTAGACTGGTTTCCAGCCAAGGTTATAGAATCCAATCTGTCATGTTATTTAACCCATAACTGGAGGAAAAAGACAGATTAATACCATTCCCAAAGGTATTTGCGCGTAAGTGAATGAAAAAAATACCAACTGGAATTTGAACACGGCTCCCCGATTTCTCATTCCGAGCCGATATTCACTGCACCAAAACGTACATCGGATGCATTCAAAAGTAATCAATTGCAGTGCAGGAATCAGGAAAATTTCGACGCTGAGCCAAGATATTGCTTCAGATCATAGAGCATCAGTAGATGGCAGGTCGATAACCAGCTAATAACATTACACATTAAAAAACAGGGAATTTAATCTCTATGGAAGAATAGATTGTTGAACTGTTATATTCATTGGTTTGGGGAAAAGGCACTAAATGTAGATTGCATCCACATTTCTCTTACATTCAACGACATTTCATTGATTGATCTGGTCAAAGGCTCTGAATGTACATGAGATTTTGTTGGTTCATCCACATTTCTCTTACGTTCAACGTCACTTCATTGATTGATCTGGTCAAAGGCTCTGAATGTACATGAGATTTTGTTGGTTCATCCACATTTCTCTTACATTCAACATCACTTCATTGATTGATCTGGTCAAAGGCTCTGAATGTACATGAGATATTGTTGGTTCATCCACACTTCTGTTACGTTCAACGTCACTTCATTGATTGATCTGGTCGAAGGCTCTGAATGTACATGAGATTTTGTTGGTTCATTCACATTTCTCTTACGTTCAACGTCACTTCATTGATTGATCTGGTCAAAGGCTCTGAATGTACATGAGATATTGTTGGTTCATCCACATTTCTCTTACGTTCAACGTCACTTCATTGATTGATCTGGTCAAAGGCTCTGAATGTAAATGAGATTTTGTTGGTTCATTCACATTTCTCTTACGTTCAACGTCACTTCATTGATTGATCTGGTCAAAGGCTCTGAATGTACATGAGATATTGTTGGTTCATCCACATTTCTCTTACATTCAACGTCATTTCATTGATTGATCTGGTCAAAGGCTCTGAATGTACATGAGATATTGTTGGTTCATCCACATTTCTCTTACATTCAACGTCATTTCATTGATTGATCTGGTCAAAGGCTCTGAATGTCCATGAGATTTTGTTGGTTCATCCATATTTCTCTTACGTTCAACGTCACTTCATTGATTGATCTGGTTAAAGGCTCTGAATGTACATGAGATTTTGTTGGTTCATCCACATTTCTCTTACGTTCAACGTCACTTCATTGATTGATCTGGTCAAAGGCTCTGAATGTAAATGAGATTTTGTTGGTTCATTCACATTTCTCTTACGTTCAACGTCACTTCATTGATTGATCTGGTCAAAGGCTCTGAATGTACATGAGATTTTGTTGGTTCATCCACATTTCTCTTACGCTAAACGTCACTTCATTGATTGATCTGGTCACAGGCTCTGAATGTACATGAGATTTTGTTGGTTCATCCACATTTCTCTTACGTTCAACGTCACTTCATTGATTGATCTAGTCAAAGGCTCTGAATGTACATGAGATTTTGTTGGTTCATCCACATTTCTCTTACGTTCAACGTCACTTCATTGATTGTTCTGGTCAAAGGCTCTGAATGTACATGAGACTTTGTTGGTTCATCCACATTTCTCTTACGTTCAACGTCACTTCATTGATTGGTCTGGTCAAAGCCTCTGAATGTACATGAGATATTGTTGGTTCATCCACATTTCTCTTACATTCAACGTCACTTCATTGATTGATCTGGTCAAAGGATCTGAATGTACATGAGATATTGTTGGTTCATCCACATTTCTCTTACGTTCAACGTCACTTCATTGATTGGTCTGGTCAAAGGCTCTGAATGTACATGAGATTTTGTTGGTTCATCCACATTTCTCTTACGTTCAACGTCACTTCATTGATTGATCTGGTCAAAGGATCTGAATGTAAATGAGATTTTGTTGGTTCATTCACATTTCTCTTACGTTCAACGTCACTTCATTGATTGGTCTGGTTAAAGGCTCTGAATGTACATGAGATTTTGTTGGTTCATCCACATTTCTCTTACGTTCAACGTCACTTCATTGATTGATCTGGTCAAAGGTTCTGAATGTAAATGAGATTTTGTTGGTTCATTCACATTTCTCTTACGTTCAACGTCACTTCATTGATTGATCTGGTCAAAGGCTCTGAATGTACATGAGATTTTGTTGGTTCATCCACATTTCTCTTACGCTAAACGTCACTTCATTGATTGATCTGGTCACAGGCTCTGAATGTACATGAGATTTTGTTGGTTCATCCACATTTCTCTTACGTTCAACGTCACTTCATTGATTGATCTAGTCAAAGGCTCTGAATGTACATGAGATTTTGTTGGTTCATCCACATTTCTCTTACATTCAACGTCACTTCATTGATTGATCTGGTCAAAGGCTCTGAATGTACATGAGATTTTGTTGGTTCATCCACATTTCTCTTACATTCAACGTCACTTCATTGATTGATCTAGTCAAAGGCTCTGAATGTACATGAGATTTTGTTGGTTCATCCACATTTCTCTTACGTTCAACGTCACTTCATTGATTGATCTAGTCAAAGGCTCTGAATGTACATGAGATTTTGTTGGTTCATCCACATTTCTCTTACGTTCAACGTCACTCCATTGATTGGTCTGGTTATAAGGCGCTGAATGTACAGCATTTCTCGTCCGTTTAACGTAACGTCATTTGCTGTCAGCTTTTCGAAAAGGAACCGTTTCGTTAACCTTTTGCTTCACACTTCCTCGTTGCTCAAATCTTTTTCTATGTTATTTACAGTTTCCTCTTGTACAATCACATCACCACTGACTCATGTTTACTCCTTATATTTTAGGAAAATATCATGCATTCGATTGTATAAAGGTGGATTAATATTACAGTCTTTTACTTCGAAGAATTAATAAATCAAGGCAGACATTCCAGATCTGTCAAGATAACTTTTGTGTGTATCGTCTCACTCGAGGCAAGGCGGACATAGGCAGCGAGTGAAAGTGAGAGAACAAAGACTGTGTAGAGGTAAGTTTGAAGAAAGGACAACAGATAAATGACAATGAAGAAGGTAGAAGATGGCAATTGACGTTGCATTTAAATTGTTGAAGATTGTTTTTTCCAAATGCGGTAAGTGCGAGAAAATAAACTGCTGAAGTAAAAGGTTGGCTGCATTTAGATATTATCAGTTAATGAGGTTGATGCAGATGCGAATCGAGTAACACGCTTAATTGCATGTAGGTAGTTAGGTGTTTGTTAGAGAAAATATTTGAATAAATAACAGAGGGATACTATCTAAATGCAGCCAACATTTTACTTCAGCAGTTTATTTTCTTGCTTTTCTCTCATTTGCAACTTACTTCTGCCTCCTTCCCTGATAACAAGAATCTTGAAAAAACTCAATATTGCCATTTTCTATCTTCTTGATTCCCGTTCCACTTCTGTCCTTTCTTCATATTTACCTCTACTCAGTTTTTTCTCTCACTCTCACTCGCTGTTTATGAGTGGCAAAAAAGTTCCTTGCAATAGATGCAGCTATTGATTCGATGGAGATGTTACACTTCAAGTCCTATAGTAGATAAATGAGAGCAGTTTTGTTTTAAAGTCGTAAAAATGTCCACGCCAATTGTTATACCAGTTACCCACTGATTGGAGGTACATTTTATGAGACAATAACTTTAGCAAGAAGAATCCTTAATTTCTGTTTACTTGTACATTTTAATGTCTGTCCTTATGCTCGCGGCTTATTCCCAGTAATTGTATTAAATTATTCTAAGAAACGGAAATTACGCCGACTGCCATTCACCCTAAATTTTATCAGGACTTTCTACGCTATGTTTAACAGTAAATAATACGAAGACAGTAGTATAAACATTTACTCTGACCGAATGAAATGAAAATGAACATATTCTTGCTATAATATATATCAGTTTCAAGTCAAACGGTGTAAAATGTTATCTTCAAGATGTAGATTCTTATGACGTAGCAGAAAACAACACTTTTTGACATTTAACTGTAAAGCGCTTGTTTTCACGCCAGAGTACGATTTTCAGACCATGATCGTAATGAGTCGTGAAAACTGAGTCACATGATCGTGTTAATTTTTTTCTGTACGATCTCTTTCTGCTTTATATATATATATATATATATATATATATATATATCGTAGAATACTTAGTAAAAAAGTCAGATGAATTCTGATATAGACGAACTAAAAAAAATGAATTTTAGATTTATTTATTTAATTTAACAGAGAAACATAATATAGAAAAAAAATTAGATATTCTACAATTTCATGGGTAATAGGTATTTTGCACGCAAACCTTTGGGTCTGACGAGCAGCAAGGTTTGCGTGCGAAATACGTATTACCCATGAAATTGTAGAATATCTAAAAACTTATATATAACGTTATCATGCAGTAAAATCTTGATGGACTATTTTTTGGCAAAACATGATCTTTATTACATTCACACAAAGGAAGAAACACATGCATATGCACACACACAAAAATAGATTTTGTATATTCGTTTTTTTTATTCATGGAAATTTCATTAAAATTAACAGACGATAAGTATTTATTTATTTATGTATATTCTTATTTCAATTTTTACTTAATAGTAAACTGAAGATATATTGAAAGTGTTTCCAGTATATGCATTCTATATTTAGGCAATATATTTGTTTAAGAATATTTTAATGAATATTCACTCGATGCTGAAATGAAAAAAATACTCATAAGAAAAGGAGAAAAATCAATATCAAAACTGACATATGTTTCATTATTGATCCTCATCCCAACTATCTGGGGATGTGTACTTTTGACTCTATTTGGTAGTGTGAGGATTTGGTGCGGAAGTTTATATGAAAAGTTATTGAAAATAAATGCTGAATAAATACAAATTGACCGTTTAATGTTTTCAATCAAAAGCACTGAAAGCATTTACACAGATGCAGACACACACACACACATACACACACAAACACAACTATGCACACACATATGCATGTATATAAAAACTGAAACGTTTTTATGATTTTTTTAGAAGCGAGTATTTACAAAGACTTTAGAATTTCAAATCCATTGAAAATCTTGACTGGACTAACCGAAGTCGTTTCACACAATCAACAACTTGGCCAATTTCTGCACGCACTAAATCAAAAATGCTTTTCATTTTTTATATACAATAAAAATAAAGGAAAATAAATTCAATGAAATACCTGATTATGTGATTTACTTTTAAGGAAACATAAGAGAAAGATATTGACTTGTAAGTTTACTTCTCACTGGCTGCTCCAAAATTCGTTAAATATAATATACGCTTAGTAAATCACTAAATGATAAATAGATTTCTTCCCGAAGAAACACACACACACACACACACACACACACACACACACACACACATATATATATATATATATATATATATATATATAGATATAGATATAGATATATATATATTCTCGCACTTCCAACCTGTGTAATTCCCTTGAGTTTACTTGTACATTAGTTGTTCATTATTTTACACTCATATTTTTGTGAATAGCTTTGAAAGTTTTTATTAAATTTAATACACGGTATCTTTTGTTTGGCTTTTGTTATCGTTCTACCAATTTTTTTTCTAGAATATACTGGTGATACCTTGCTGGCTGCCGGGTCATATAAATTAATTTATGTCTACTGAGGTAGAAAATCAAGTATTTTATAAAGAATTACACATCATTAAGCAAACACTAGTCAATAATGGATTTCCTAACTCCGTTATTGTTCAACAAATTAAAATGTATCTCAACAAAATTAACAATAGCTCTAACAATATTCATAATATTAATAATAATGGTTTACATCAAAATAAACATGACACTATTAAATTATACTATTGTAACCAAATACATAATAATTATAAACAAGACGAAAAAACTCGCAAAAACATAATACGTAGAAATGTGAAACCAGTGGAAAGTAATAATCAAATTAAACTCATTATATATTATAAAAATTTCAAAACAATTGACCTCATAGTCTCTAATAACCGTACAAGCACTAAACTAAATTCTCTACAAAAAAAAACAATGTAGTGTACCAATTTCCATGCCCATTCAGAGATTGCATCTCTGATACTAATAAAAAACCTAGTACAATTGGAGTAGATAGTTCCTACTATCGCCCGATCTCACACTCCACCCCCTTCTTTTGAATGAGTTTAGAGGTGATTGCCTTGTTTCTTGTTTAGGAAGGGGTTCCCGGTTCATCCCCCTTCTCCGGTCTGAGTGTTAGTTCAGCTGGAAGCTCTTTGCAGTTACGGAGTATGGTGGCAACGTCTTTACATTCTGAGGGTACCGGGTTGGCAGTTTCCTGGTTGCTGCTTCCGACTGGTAGTTAGGAGCCCGAACTCTTGCGTTGCGTCTTGAGAGGCTGCTCTGATCAACAGTTGAATAATACCGGGGTTCTTGTAGTGCCATATCGCGCATGGACGGGCGTCCCTGCATGAACGTTCGGTGGGCAACCCCGATGCCACATCATGTTGTAGGCCGCACCAGTCTCCATCCTTCACAAGTTGCAAATGATTGACCGACTGATTCTATTCTAAGACCTCTCCTTAAAAGAATCACTATGGAAAAAAGCAGACATAATAGCAAAACTAAACCAGCTCATTTGAAAACGCCCAAACCTGTCTGCATCTCTTTCACTAACATACGCGGCATCCGCACCAACTTCCCCAGCGTAGATTCTTTCCTCCATAATAACTCACCTGATATATTAGCCCTATGTGAAACTAATCTTAACCCTTCTATCCCCTCATCTGAGTTCTAGGTTCCTGGCTACCTTCCCTTCTTCAGGAAGGACTCCAATGTTCATATGCATGGGCTTGGTGTCTATGTCAGCGAACACCTTCCCTTAGCTAGGGTGTCATCTTTTGAATCCCCAGATCATTCTTTCATGTGCTTCCGCCTCTCACTTCTCAGCTCGATTAGCTATCTCTTTTTTCTCTACCGCTCTCCTTCCTCCCCTGACTGTTCGTTACTTGACATAATTTCTGACAATATTGACAAAGCCATTTCTTCCCATCCCTCTGCCCATGTATTCGCTGTCACTGACTCTGCTGGTGTCCACACCATGAACTTTTCAATCACTCAATCCCTTACGCAAGTAGTGGACTTCCCCACGCGTTTCTCCGACAACCCTAACGGAAGGGACTCACTTCTAGACCTCTGCTTCACTTACATCCCAGACTCTTGCACTACCAGACAACTCTGCCCACTCGGAAACTCTGACCACACTGTAGTGTCCGTCAATATTTCACTCCACTCCACTCCCGCCCGACCCAGACAAGTAGAATATCCTACTGCTATCAAAGAGCAGATTGGGATTCGTTCCGAGACTTCCTCTGTGACATCACTTGGAACAACGTCTTTAGTCTTCCCATCGAAGAATGTGCATCCGAGGTCTCCTGGGTTAAGGCTGGCATCGATGCCTTCATCCCTGCTAGGAAATTCCAGCTTAAATCTCATTCGTCTCCATGGTTCTCACCCGCTTGCTCGGCTGCCATTGCCCACCGGAATCATTTCTTCAGACTCTATCGTAACTACGCGTCGGACCAAAACAGGCGGCTTTTCACTTCAGCTCCTAATAAGTGTAAAAGGATACTTAACGAAGCTAAGATGTTGTTTGCTGCCAGAATGAAGCAACGCATAGCATGCTCTAAATTCGGCTCTAAAGACTACTGGCGACTCTGCAAAAGAGTACTTAACAAGAGCAAGTCCACAATACCCCCGCTAATCAACAGATTTGAGGTCCTCACCTCCCCAGCAGATAAGGCTGAATTCTTTGCTCGCAGATTCTCGAACAATTCGAGTCTGGACTCATCTGGAGTTTTTAGACCCGATTTCTCACCTAGAAACGAGGCACAGTTGAATTATGTCCACATTACCCCTTTGCTTGTCTCTAAGATAATCTTAAAACTTGACCCTCACAAAGCGAGCGGTGGTGACGGAATCCCAACCATAGTCTTAAAGAAATGTGCCTCTGAACTCTCCTCTGTCCTTTCTAAGCTCTACAACCTCTGCCTATCTGCTTCCTGCTTTCCTGCCTGTTGGAAATCTTCCTCTGTAGTTCCTATATTTAAAAACATTGGAGAATCCTATGACCCTGGAAATTACCGCCCTATCAGCCTTCTTCCGATCTTTGGCAAAGTGTTCGAAGCCATTATCAACGCCGAGGTGGTTCAGCATCTCACAGCACACAGGCTCCTCTCGGACAAGCAATATGGTTTCCGCTTCACCAGGTCTACTGCTGATATGCAACGACCATCACCGAGTACATATACCAGGCACTCGACAGGAATGGCGAAGCCCGAACCGTTGCATTGGATATATCTAAGGCGTTTCGAGAGAGTTTGGCATGCTGGCCTCCTATGTAAACTGCGGAACTATGGTATAACTGGACATTTGTTTGAACTAATCCAGTCATTCCTCTCTAACTGCACAATGAAGGTGGTATTAAACGGACATGCCTCTCAGAACTACCATACAAACGCAGGTGTCCCCCAAGGCTCCATCTTAGGTCCTACACTCTTCCTGATATACATTAATGATCTCCCTGATTCCATAAGAGCCCAAATAGTTTTGTACGCCGATGACACCACAGTTTACTCTCGCCTCCTACAAAAATCTGGTGTAGGCGTCAAATCTAACCTCGCAGCCGAGATTGAAAAAGACCTCCAATCCATATTGAACTGGGGTAAGAAATGGCTAGTAAATTTTAATGCTTCTAAAACGAAGCTACTCTCAATTAACCATCATCGACAATCTCACCTACCACCCACTAGCATGGACCAGGCTTGCCTCCCAGAGAGTAAAACACTACGCCTCCTTTGTCTCACACTTTCAGCGGACCTCAAATGGAATGACTATATCGAATCTATTGCTAAATCCGCTGCTATGAAAGTCGGTTCTCTGTGTAGGGCCCGGAAGTTTTTTCCGTCTAAATCTATCCTGCACATATATAAATCTACCATCTGCCCGTGCATTGAATACTGCTGCCATATCTGGTTGGGTGCCCCTGCTGTTCTCCTCGGGCTTCTCGATATGGTTCAGAGGAGGGTCTGTAATGTGATAGATACCGACTTGGCAGACCGCCTGTAGTCTCTCTCCCACTGGCGCGACATGGCTTCCCTGTGTCTCTTCTATAAATACTTCCACGGCTTCTGCTCCGATGAACTTAGATTACTAGTGCTCCCTAAATACGAATTTGAACGAGATACTAGATTAGCAACTAGATCCCACCCTTTTACAGTGAGACCGATAAAATGCAGCCGTAACTTCTACTCCAACAGTTTCTTTCCTCGCACTTCCCGACTGTGGAATTCCCTTCCAAATGATTGCTTCCCCGACGGCTACAATCTCCAGGAGTTTAAATGTAAGGTCAATAGACACCTCCTAACACACTAACCTGCTCCCATTCTATCAAACACTCTTCTCATCTGCCCAACCCTCATCCTCGGTATCCTTACTCATTTGTCACCTTCCTCCTGACATTCCCTATGTTTAACCACTCCTTGTCTTTACCTTCCCATATGTAGCCCCATGCGCAATAGTGGCAGTCAGTGGAATGCCTTGCTTGGGTTGAGATGATTAAAAAAAAAACAAAAAATAACATATAATGGTTTTATTTCAACCACGCTCTCCCGTAGACTTACATGTCATTTTTCTGATCAGAGTATTATTAAACAACATTTCTCGGAAAAACATAAACATGTAGGTAATATCAGACAGATTTTGTTCAACAATACGGTGATCCTTACTCATACACACAATAAGAGGAACCTGAGGATATTGGAGGCCATGTACATCAAATCTAAATAACCAATTCTCAATAAAATCAGCTTTTCAACTGAAATCAAACCCAAAATACGACGTTTATGATTAAACATAATAAACATTCATTGTCTCTTATATTTAACAGCATATGTTTAGAATATATATATATATATATATATATATATATATATATATATATATATATATATATATATTGTATAAGTTTCATTATTATTATTAATATGGTGGTTGAGGTGGCGGTTTATAGATGTAGTTTTACTAAGTTTTTGCGGAATATACTGGTGTTATGTTCCTTACTCCATGCTGGGTCATGTTAATATATATATATATATATATATATATATATATATATATATATATATAATAAAACAAAATTTTGATATTTAAATCCGTTGGATAGCCATTTCTAAGTGGAAATCTTCGCTTCTTCAGTAACGGCGAAACGAATTTTTTTTCTCAAATTCAAATGTGTTAAAAGACTTTATACTGGTAGAAAAAAACATATCATACATACACAGGAAAATGATATGGGGTGGGATTAACAACTTTCGAATTTAAGGAAGTAAAAAGGGGAAAGCAGACAGATACATATGTCTCATATGAGAAGGCATACCCCTCCGTCATACAAGAGTCAAGAGTTTAAAAGTTAAAATTTACCCATTTCAGAGTGATAGAAGTGGTAGGGGGAACGAAAGTAAAAAGGGAGAAAGGGGAAGTAAACCATAAAAAATATTTTGCAAAGAAACGAAAGAAAACCGCCAGCATCAATGTTGAAAAATCATTGAAAAATTCACCAATAAAATTTTAGTTTAAATAAATAATGACTGGGACAAATGTTATAGGAAAAATTTTGTTCATTAAAGATTTAAAAATAAATATTAAATTTAAAATTGTATATTAAAAATATTAATTTCAAGGTAGATCTCAAAAGAATCCATTAACACACACACACACACACACACACACTTATTCCCGAACATAATTTACTAAAATATCTAAAGGATATTCGCAATTCACGAGTTAAATTTAATTTTAATTATTGTTTTAAATTTAAGAAACTAAATTTAAAGCTGCTTAGTTTGAAAGGAACCGAATTATTATATATATTGTAAGGGTCCTGCTAAAAATTAACCATAATTAATATTTTTGTGTAAAAGATATATATATATATATATATATATATATATATATATATATATATATATATAATGATACGTAGCTCGTTTCCGCGGGCAAATATTTGCCAAAATTTTCTTCACCTTTAGGTTTATACAAAGGAAGTGTGAGTTTCCATAGTAACATATCTGAATGTTTTATAGCAGCCAACATTAATATGAATCCTAAATTGTTGCATTTTCTTTCGACAAGCAGGAAACATACAACTTTAAAATTCAGAACAGTATTTACAATTACTACAAAATTTGTACACTGCACTCTCGACATGAAAAAAATCTAAATTATAGAAGATATTCTATAAAACAATTAAACTGTGTTAAATGAAATATATTTTTAAAAATCAGATAAAATATTTAATATGCAAAAAATTCTTATTGCTTCATTGTCCATTACCTATCCTCCTATTTCATGCGTAAAATGACGTTTTTGTTTATTAATTCTTCGGTGTCGACCACCTCAATTCTTCTGCTGGTAACACCAACATACTTTACATGAAAAAAAAATAAATAAATAAAAGAAAGAAAATAACACTACATTTAATGTCTCTTGGGTATGACTCACAGGAACATCAGTGAACGGATCACTGTCTTTTATGAAGCGACAAATTTTAATCGTAATCTTGTCTACTACGACAACAACCCTCATTTTCTTTTCTAACTTCTGTAATTCTTGGGGTTTTTTTTTAAAAGCCCAACTTCTTTTCTAAAATGTTCATAAATTTGACTCTTTCTAAAAATTTCACGATGTTAATTATACATTTGTTAAGTCGGGGTTTCCAACATGAGGCTGATTCCCTCGCTGTTGTATTCTTCGATCCCTCGCTTGAAGTGGGCGCATTATTACTGACATCTTCATGCTCATGTCTTCATTACTTGTCTTTACTTTATGATTATTGGGTTAACTTTACCCGTGAGCTCGATCTCGTTTTCATTTCATCGGGTTGGTTTACCTTAGAAGTAAACACGATATGTCTTTTATCTTTTTTACCGGCACGAATTTTATCGACCATATTGCTAAGTTCGGACTCTAGTTAATGACAAGCGTAAAAAATGTTCTTGAAATGAATTATATTTATAGTAGATTGGGAAAGAAAATACCAACAGAAATAAAACTTAAAATTGCAAATATAATTTCTTCTAAAAGCAGATGTTTTAAAGCTAAATCACAAAAACAGCATAAAAATAAAAATGAGAAAAATAATACAAAAAATGGAATATACTACAATAAAATATTTTTTTCTTTTAAATTGACAAAAACGACAACTAAACGTTCTTTATAATTTGAAAGCTCTTGGCAAGAAAAACAACAATGATATAAAACGATGTGAATTAAAATTCACCCAAAGACAAAAATGAAAAATAAAATTCCCCAAAAGATAAAGTACAATTAGGCAAAAGATGAAAAAAAATTAAAATTTGCCCAAATGATGAGAAAAATGAATTTAAACAAAAACAATGAATATAAAAATTTAACCAAAAATCTGGGTATACTAGGAGTTAACCCAGAGAAATAAAATAAACTTCGGTCAAAACCAAAGACGGAATAGATGTAACGACTGATAAGAAAATTAACTATTCGAGACGTGAAAAAACAAATTAAGTAAAAAAGAAATTTTGTTTCGTCAGATTTTGTGAATAAAGAAGATAATGAAGAAAATTCAACTATTAATTAAATGGAAATGAAATAACAAAAAACAGTTGCCTCGTAAGTCATTGGTAAAACAAAAACTAAAAATAAATTTAGCGGCCTAAGCCGACCGCAAAGTGAAATAAATCAACTGTTAAGAAAAATGCAAAAGAATTAAATTCAGACAAAATTGAACAAAAAAAAAAAACGAATAAAGAACAAATAAGTCAAATAAGAGACAGTTTTGGGGCCACAAATAATTAATTTGGACGCGTTCTTCTAATTGCAAACTTGAAACAACTTCACTAATCTAAAAATGGGGGTCGGATAAGATAAAGTTTCATTTAGAAAACTTCTAATGTATACTGAATAAAGAAAAATCGCATAAGACCAAAGCGAGGGATGAGAAAAAGATGGTTTTCTTTTGTTTCATAATAAAACTTACCTGTCACTAACCCAAATATACCACAATATTCCTTACATCAATATATCACATTTTTACTACGTCAACCATAATAACCTCAGAATCTCAATGAAGTCCTAATTAGTCCCGAAAATTAAACATCTGTTGGGAGACGAATATAGAACAACAAGTTAAAAATCTAGACCCTATTGTGTTTTTATAATATGTTACAAGCTCTTTACAAGAAACTAAAAAAATAGTGTCAGTAATAATAGCACGACAATCCTTAACATCAGTTAATTAGATGAAATCAATGCGAGACTTTAATAAGATAAAACACGTCATGAAATGCCATTAAAATATTAGATAGCGTAAAATAAGTATGTAATGCACACACACACACACACACACATATATATATATATATATATATATACTCGTGTCGAAAAACCTTCCACGGATCTACGAAGAACGGAAAAAGCAGTTTTAAAAAGAAAGAGCTAAGTACATGAATATCAGTCAAAAGTGTTGGGACCGAATCAGCACGTAGCCCAAAGAAAAAAACCCGACACGAGTAATCAACTAACAAAAAAGCACTCAGGTAGAGTGGAATAATAAGCCAGCTTTCCCTGAAGATTCGTTTATGTGAAACCTAGGTAGGTCTGTCTGGCTCACTAGGTATACTTTACTCTAGTGGATATTTCTATTTATTTCTGGTATTGTCCGTTTTTGATTGATTTGTGGAATAATGAGCGAATTTATATTACACCGATTATAGTCTTCTGTCATCAGATCTTGGGTTTTTTAAGTGCTGATATTATATACGTTAATGGTGTACATATATGTGTATATTAGGATTAAATATTTATCAGGATACCTACTTAATATTTTCTACGTAATAAATTATGTTTTTTTCCTGATTAGGATGACATTTAATAAATAAGAGAAGAACATGCTAAATTTATAAAAGTTTCCTATTTTTGATAATCCTATCACTCTGTTAGAATCTAATTCATATTGGATCCCAGCGCCTTTTCCCACCAATTGACAAGTGAGAGAAATAGGCAAAGGAAATAATTACATGTGCAGAATAAACAAAACGCTTCTCAGCTGAAAAAATACACATTGGCACGCCATTAAACCAACAACTATTTTTAGGCGGGCACATTTGATGTATACAACGCCATCTTTTGTCCTTTTCATGAGTCTCTACCCTACCCTTATACACATAGGCGCCGGCAATGTATGCTGAAGGAGGGGCCGTAAACCTATTCCCTCAGCTTTTCGAATACACCCTTGGGGGTCTGGTGGATGAGGTCCGTAAACACACATGATAGCAATTGAAATATTAGTCAGAGAATTATAGCTTTTATCATTTCACTCCGAACAAAGCGGGAATGTCACTAATACGAAGGCATTTACAGAGAATGAAAGTGAAATAAAAGACTAGATTTTGAGGTAAAGATAAAAGATAAACGGGATTCAGGAAGATAGAAGAAGGCGAATGATTTTGCATTTCAATTTTTGAAGATTGTAGTTAACAGGAAAGCAAGTGAACGGAATTGAGTTTCACAGGCGAAAATGAGGCAAAACAAATCTGCTGGCGGTTGCATTTAACTATTTCAACGATAAAAGGCTGGGACCTAGATGCCAATCCAGTAGTGCACTTAAATCCATGTGGTCTGAACATCAGGGAACAAAATTTGTCAGCGCTGTTACCAAGATATTATTAGTAAAAAAACAGCAGTCACGTCCCGGAGAAAGTGACTATTGAATTTACATAATTATGCATTAGGTTTGTGGTTTATTTTTCGGAATAATATACTGGTAGAGAGATAAGTAAATAGAATAAACAAAGTTATATGCACGTCCACATTTATCGGCTATGAACCTTACAAAATTACCCGCGGTTAATTGTAACTGCGGTTTGTACCAAACTGTACTTATTTTAGGTTGTCCCAAAAGTTCGTAAACACTTGCAAAAAATTGAAATTTTACTCGCCAAGTAATCTAAGGTTATCAGAAAACACTTGCAAAAAATTGAAATTATACTCGCAAAAACAACAAAAATTATTGCTCAAAATAAAGACCATCCTTTTCCAAGTCTGTCTGCCATCGATCTTCAAGCTTTCGAATCTGGTCAATTCAGTCGGTTTTGAATCAAAATATTCTTGACCCGCTTCCTCGACGTCATCAAACGAGTCGAATCGGCGGCCCTTCAGAAAGTGTTGCATTGAGCGGAAAAGGCCGTAATCTGATGGAGCACAGTCAGGACTGTAGGCCGGATATGGCAATACATCAACGCTGTCCAGCTCTTCCAACTTGTCTTTGCTCTTCCTGGCGGTGTGTGGCTTAGCATTGTCCTGCTGCATCAAAGTGCGCTTTCGGTTGATCAGTGCCGGGTAATTTTGCTTCAACTTTTCTTAGATCCGGTCAAGTTGCTGACAGTAGAGTTTGGCATTGATGGCACAGCCATTCAGAACCAACTCAAAATGCATGATTCCTTCAAAGTTCCACCAAACATACATGACTTTCCTGCCGAATCGATCTTGTTTTTGAACCGATGTTGTCTCTTGCCCTTTCTGAACCCCTCGCCTGTCTCGATTGTGCTTGTCCAAATAGATCCATTTCTCGTTGGATGTGACAATGCGCGTCTAAAAACGCTCGTCCAATGGATTGCTGAGCAATTGACGGCAAATTTCAACTCGTCTGTTGGTTTGTGCTTCGGTGAGTTCGTGTAGATCTTGGCGGGCCTTTTTGTGAACAAAATCAAGTTGCATCAAATGTCAGTGAATTGTCGACTTGCCAACTCCAAGCTCATCAGCCAGTTCTCGAGTGCTCGATGAAGGCGCAATGTCAACCCGGTTTGCAAATCTCCACCATCCAACTTTAACGGCCGTCCCGAACGAGGATTATCTTCAAGACTCATGTCGCCAAAATCGAAGCGCTTGTACCACTTAGAGATCGCCGCATATGCAATTGTTCCTTTACCTTCGGCAAGACAAATCTCTTCTGCAGCTTTTCTGCTTGAAAGACCTCATTAACTAATCAAAACTCGCAGCTCAATTTTATCAATTGCCACCTGGATTACAAAGATGAAGATCACTATAAACGCAAAATTGCATAAAATTTAATTTTTCGCAGTGTTTGCAAAATATTAGGACAAACTAATATTATGCTAGATTTTATTAATACATACATTTTTAATTTAATGTGTTTAATGCTATTTAATAATATATCCTATCTTAGTGTCATCCTTTTATTACTCAGGTTGTTATTCAAAATAAAAATTGGTATTCTGCTATTTAACCCGTAGTTTATGGAGAAAAGGTTAATATTTTCCTCAAAGTATTTAGTGTGAATATAAGTGCAAAGATTGGGACAAAATTCATATTTGGTTTGGCTATTCTACATTTTTTTTTTTAATCATCTCACCCCAAGCAAAGGCATTCCACTGCCACTATTGCGCATGGGGCTACATAGGGGAAGCTAAAGAGAAGGAGTGGATAGACATAGGGAATGTCAGGAGAAAGGTGACAGATTAGTAAGGATAGCGAGGATGAGGGTCGGGCAGATGGGAAGAGTGCTTGATAGAATGGGAGCAGGTTAGTGTGTTAGGAGGTGTGTATTGACCTTACATTTAAACTCCTGGAGATTGTAGCCGTCGGGGAAGCAATCGTTTGGAAGAGAATTCCACAGTCGGGAAGTGCGAGGAAAGAAACTGTTGGAGTAGAAGTCACGGCTGCATTTTATCGGTTTCACTGTAAAAGGGTGGGATCTAGTTGCTAACCTAGTATCTCGTGCAAATTCGTATTTAGGGGGCACTAGTAATCTAAGTTCATCGGAGCAGAAGCCGTGAAAGTATTTATAGAAGACTTTCAAGTCGATAAACATTACACAACTACTCATGATATTTATAAATCAACCAAAAGAACAAACCAACAACGATGATTAATAATAAGATAAACAATCATAAAAAATTCTTATAATGGATAATTTTCTTTGAATTATTTAGTTGAAACTTTTTCAATTATGTATTATTAATTTAATTAGAAACCCACCAGACTAGAATCCTATTTATTTGTTCATTATTTCTATAATGTCAAGGGAAACTCAATAATAATAATAATAATAATAATAACTGGCTCTGGTTAAATATAACAGACAAAGTTTGCAATAAACAATAACAAGTGAAAGAAAACAAAAGGTTAATCATATTAAGCAAACAAAAAATAATAACAAAGTAAAAATGAGAAAGGTATTAATCCGTCTCAACCCCCAGTTATGGGTTAAATATTTTTAACTTTAAATCGTATATATTTCCATTAATATACCGATAAAATGTAATTTCTACTCTAACAGTTTTTTTTCTCTCACTTCTAGCCTGTGGAATTCCCTTCCATATACTTCCTTCCACGACAGCTACAATTTCCAGCAATTTAAATGTAAAGTTAATATACATCTCATATCTCAAAAACTCGCATCCTTTCTCTCAAGCACTTTTCTCTATCCACTCCACCCCCATTACACCGGTATTCTCATCCGTCTATTACGTTCCTCCTGACATCCCCTATAAGCAAACCCTCTTTCTCATAACTTTCCTCCTATAACCCCCTGCGCAACAATAGCAGTAAATCTGGCTTGCTTGGTGTGAAATGATTAAAGAAAATAGTTCAGAAACTAAAAATGGTGTCCACAAAGATACAGACAAGCGATCGTAGCGTTTCGGATTCAAAACAAGAAAGAGTAGATCTGAATATGCTGAGACCGAGAAGCCTTCTTTCTCATTGTTTAGGAAAACATACCAGTATACGTTGGTGTTTTGCCTTATAAATTTGTGGAGGGAGGCGCGTTCACAATCATTCCTACACAGGTTACAAGCATCATAATATTGAAGACAGTTATATCAAAACCTTCATTATCATATATAGAATGATTTAGCAAATTATAAAAGAATGAAAAATTGAAGAACAAGACTATCTTGTATTAGAACTTCACTCATTTGTACAGGATAGAAACTTCTTCAATGGCTAACAATTTAATCAGGTTTGGCAAAGATTTGAAATATCGCTCGGTTCACAGCCGACCCACGTCTATTGAACAGATGAAGAGACTTATCCCTTGTTTCCTGTTCAGGTTGTGGTTTCCGGTTTTTCTCTTCAATCCTTTCACTCTTTTTTTATTATTTTTTTTCAATTGGATTAGATAGTCTAAACTATCACCCGGTTCACACTCCACGCACATCTATTGAACAGGTGAAGAGGCTTATCCCTTGTTTCCTGTTCAGGTTGTGGTTTTTTCTCTTCTCCAATCTTTTCACTCTTACGTAGCCCCCTGCGCATCAGTGGCGTTTTCGCCTTGCTTTGGGTGATATGATTAAAAAAAAATATATATATACCAATTTCTTGGTTTAAATTTTTGAACGAGTAAATAAGCTTAATAAGCCTATAATTCATGTGCAAGGATTTGTGTATAAACACATATTATATTAGATTAAATGTTGGATCATCGTCATTGCTAAATATTTCATTAATGATTTGGAGTAGATAGACTAAACATTTGGAGTAGATAGACTAAATATTTGGAGTAGATAGACTAAACTATCGCCCGGTTCACACTCCACCCACGTCTATTGAACAGGTGAAGAGGCTCATCCCTTGTTCCCTGTTTAGGATGTGGTTTCCGGCTTTCTCTTTTCCAATCTTTTCACTCTTACGTAGCCCCCTGTGCTTCAGTGGCGTTACTGCCTTGCTTGGGGTGATATGATTAAAAAAAAAAAAAAAATTAAGGATCACCAGATAAATCTATGGTAGTTTTGTTATAAAAAATAGAAATTACTTTACATTTTCTTAAATATGTTATCACAGTAAGGTGTCACTAACTACACATTGGTGGATATTTATACAATAAATTTATTATCTGAATATCTTACCGATATAGGCTGCTTCTTAACAATTATTTGTAAGAATTTGTGAAATATTTTCTGTAAAAACCTCGGCAGATTATTAAAATATGTACACTATCGGCCATGATTATTAGCCCACCCCAGTGTTTTAATAATTGATGTATCATATTGCCTAAAGCAATGCAGTTTACTGCCCTGTTTGGCAAGTATATAATAGTATAGACATTGTAATGTAGAATTGATACCCCACTTTATATCAACATTATAATTATATAGAATTTTTTTATAATCATATCGCCCCAAGCAAGCATTACCATCAATATATAAACTGATCTCTCATTTTATGGCCACAGTCATCCTTCTCTTACTAACGTTCTGACACTCCCTATAACCTGTCACTCTTTCTCATAACTTTCCTCCTATGTAACCTCCTACAAAACAGTTGCAGTAAAATGCCTTGCTTGGAGCAATAATATTATGTACAGATAGCGAAATTATGAAAATCAGAAAGTGTCTTTCTCAACAACCGAGATAATGAGTTTGTTACTTGATAGAGCACATCAATAGATATTTAATAAACACCCAACTATTGCTGGTCCAGATTAATTAATTCAACGTTTCAAATTGTCTAAGGAACTTTTCCAAATGATGATTGGTAGAATCTAATTAATGCGTGCTTTCAACATTTGATCAGCTCTACCTACAAAGTGCGATGGACAAATTGTTGTCTAAATAGTACAAAAAAAATAATAAATAAATAAAACAGACATCTCACCTTAACAGGCATATTTACCAACATTACCCAAAATATCTTGAAATACGGAGGAGTAAATATATCAATAAATAGTCATACAGAAGCCACCCATTTTCACCCAGCACAGCAGTACCTTCACAAGGCACTTGATGGAAGCTTCAGTGGGAATATGAATAGATACATTCCTGTAGGTGTGGATTGTGACATGTTTTTTTCTTACAAACAGTGCCCAGCTGACCATCCTATCCTGTGCATTCGACCAAATAATAAAAGAAAATGCATACGCTCTAGCTTAACAAAATAAAATGACGACAGTATTTACATTATTCGGACTATTGTCCTCATCTTTGTTGTTATTTGTACGGCGTTTCAGCCGTTGTATGCTCCGGCCTTCTTCCGGTGCAAGGAATTTCGAACCGAACTCTTTATTATTAGGTATATGAATTCCATTCCTTCGCAGTTTTGCCATTTTTGAATGTCATTAGTTATCTCCCTTTGACCCTGTAAGTTACTTGTTCACCACTGCTGTAGCCTGGTATTAAACTCACAACTCTTTGGGTTAAGTCACATGAACTAACCAACATCTATATCCATTGGACCATGTGTCCTTAAGGACAACTGAATTTTTGGGACTTATAAAGCTAATGTCCAATAACACTTTTTTAAGCAGTGTTCATATTGCAATCTTTTTATTTTAGTCGTTTTCGCTAGTATTTCTCCAGTGATTGTAATAAAGTGTTCGGTTGAAAATTCTTAACACCTGAAGAAGGCTGGAAAGTACAAGGGTTAAATTGTCGTACAAATGACAACAAATATGAGGACAATAGTCCCAATAATGTAAATCCTTTAAATACTACCTCATTTCAGAAATACAGACAAATAGAATGATCTATTATTAAACGTCGTACAAATGACAACAAAGATGAGGACAATAGTCCGAATAATGTAAATCCTTTAAATACTACCTCATCTCAGAAATATAGACAAATAGAATGATCTATTATTAAACGTCGTACAAATGGCAACAAAGATGAGGACAATAGTCCGAATAATGTAAATACTGTAAATACTACCTCATCTCAAAAATATAGACCAATAGAATGATCTCTTATTAAAGGTCGTAGAAATGGCAACAAAGATGAGGACAATAGTCTGAATAATGTAAATACTGTAAATACTACTTCATCTCAGAAATAGAGACAAATACTAAAATGACGACAAATTATCCAATGCTCTTTACATGTACTGTGCATTGAAAATGACAAAATATGCAACTAATATGGTATGGCGTCAGAACACCCATTCAGATAGATCTTAACATTGGTTGGACAATAAACATTTACTAACAGACAGATAATAGCCATTTCAACAAGAAGAAATATATCTTGCAATCCTGGTGCTAACAACTGGCCACGGTACACGCAACAAGACAGGACAATTTTGGGAGCCAATCGCCTTATGTCTTATAAATTGAGACATTTCATATTACGAATGCTAGCTGAGAATTCTGGATTTTATTGATACGATTAGTAAATACTAGAACATATCCAATTTTTTATATTAGAATTGTTTGACCGAGATGTCGGCCTGAAGTTTCTTCCTTCTTACTGTTACTTGGTAAGGCTGCATTATCTTGCAGATTATCCTTGTGGATAAAATGGAAAGAGGAAATTAAATGTGATTGCGCTTGAGATTCTTTAATCCGCCACGAAATACTTATAGTCACATCCAGAATCAACAAGCCATTGAAATATACGTTCATTTTAATAAAGGTCTTAACGTTAATACTCTCAATCAAAATACTAGAGTTGATATTCATTAACTGATTTTGCATCCCGACAACAGTATTACTTTAAATGTTTCCATAGCATCATTTTATTCGAAAATATTTTCTCATTTTTATCGTTTCATCGCAACGTTTTAATCCCTGTGTTCTTCAGACACGCTTCTCTGAATTTCTTAAAGAAGGCGCGGATATTGCACACTTATTAAGGTGTCCTTCACTAATCCTTCAAAGTTTTCATAAACAACTTCATATTTTATCCAGGCTTACGGCCTATCACGTTGAATACACCGGTACTCGCTGGATCACCGAAGTTAAGCAACGTTGAGCCTGGTCAGTACTTAGATGGGTGACCGCTTGCGAATACTAGGTGCTGTAAGCGTATAGTGACGGATGTGCCTTGTGGTGCAGTGGATATAGGCTCGGAAAGAGAAATCGGTGAGCCGAGTTGGAATTCCAGTTGAATACCCTGCATTTACTTAAACACTGGTACCCTTAGGAAAGGTATTAATCCGTCCCTTCCCTCCAATTATAGGTTAAATAACAGGGAAGGACTTGAGGACACTTCCCTTTAAAAACAAATCCCAATGAATCTTGATCCTCGAAAAAAAAATTATTGCTAGCCACAAAACTTGTATAAAAACAACATAATTTGTTGAAAGGTAAAAAGATATTATCAGCAATAAATAAATAAAATTTAGTCAGCAATAAATGACCCACCGAGCTTGATATGCCATACAACAAACCAATAATATTTTATCCACAGGCGTAAGATTTTTTCTCATTCTTTTCAAGTTCTTGCCACGTGGAAGTTTCACAAGAGTAAATTGCTACTCCATAAATATATCCACCTATCACTAAATCTGACGGAGGATGAAAAGTGTGACATTGAGATTTGAAGTCGGATTGGCATGGCCAAAGAAGCATTTCAAGGGCTAAACAGAGTATTGAGAGACAGAAAGATTTCGTTGACGAAAAGAAATGTGTACTGGACTGTTATATGATAACTGCCATCCTATATGGTTGCAAATTTTCAAAAGTGAAGGAGAGTCTCCACGCAACAGAAATGTGGTTCTAAAGATGGATACTGAATATTCTACAGACCTAACATACAAGAAACGACGAGAATTTGGAGAGAATGCAATTGAAAAATGAAAAATTATACTTGCGATCAGAAAGAGACAGCTAAGATTTATAGGACACGCAATTAAAAACAACCTCGTTGTGGTGTAGTAGATATCGGGTCAGAACAAGAACTCAGAGAGCCGAGTTCGAATTCCAGTTGAATTCGTTGCATTCACTTAAGTGTATATACCATTGGAAAACGTAATAATCCGTCTTTTCCCTCCATCTATGGGTTAAATAACCAGACAGTCTGGGTTGTATAACTTTAGTTGTCAACTAGTCTAACGCAGAGAGTAATTCTAATCTACTACAGGAAAATAATCTGACCAGTGATTCATGGTTCGTTCGAGACATGATCGCACAAGCAAATATCACGTATGGCACTTAACTGACTGAATGAAGAAATAGGACTTAAAGAACCTAACACTCCTAGGACGGATGGAGATAAAGGGAGAAAGAAGAAAGCAGTGTGAGAAATGATTGCTGTGCTTGAGCAGGTGGATATCGGAGCGGGGTTTGGGAGAGATACCACGAGGAAAAATATTAAAAGCAAAAAAGGATAGGGCAAGAAGAAATCCATGATTGCCTATTCCTGAAAGGACACGGGACAAAAACAATATCAGTAAATATTCTTATACTTCCTTTCAAGTTTCTAGAAGTTAAATGTTTAGAAATTATATCTGCTTCTAGCACATTCTATTTTCACGATATCAGACTAAACCAGACTTTTATTTCTATCATTTCAGGGGTCGGGCGGCCCAATCCTTACCTTTTAGCACTGACAAAGTCCAAAATTGGTTACGTAGACTTGTGATTCAAAGAAATATTGTTGTCATCAGGGGTGAAGATTACCCTTTGTTTTTCAACCCTGACAGAATTCATTATTGTTTTCCTGACCTTGATGAAATATTTCCCCCCTTAAAACACTTTTTCCATAGACGAAGCAAACGTCTTGATTTTCTAAGGGAAATATTATGAGGAGCTATATTGCTTAGGTTTAACAGCGCATATTTTCACAGTAAACATTCCCCAGGCCACACACACTAATATGAAAAATCCCCATTCTCCTTGTATTTTATTAGTGAGAAAGAATTCCCTTTCGGATAGCTTATTCCCAAGAATACTACTTTGAGATGGCATTCAATCACTACAATCATATCTACTCTCAACCAGTCTAGATCTTATATATAAACATAAACTGCAATTCATCCTCTTACATTCATGCAACAATTTAATTTGGTGACCTTCAATCGTCAGTGCCTCTTGGTCTTTATCATGTATAAACGTGAATAACAAAAGGGCTTGGAGAACCAATTACTAACGGGCAAGATAGAGGGAAAAAGAGACAGGGGAAAGCAGCGGATAACATATTTGAAGGACCTGATTAGGTGGATGACTGAACGAGGGTTGTATGGTGTAACAGGAGAAGGCGTGCTAAGAGCCACGAGGGATAGGGAGACGGGGAAAGCCACGATCACCTACGTCCTGAAAGGATATGGCACATAGAAGAAGAAGAAGAAGAAGAAGAAGAAGAAGAAGAAGAAGAAGAAGAAGAAGAAGAAGAAATTTATACTTAGTATTGAGAAATGGGTAAATATGCATCATATTGACAGGAATTAAAGAAATATTGCCGGGTGTACGTTCGAAAGTATCCGATGTAGGAAAACCGTAGAAGGTCAGAAGAAATGACACAGTTGTTTTAAGAGCAGAATGATAATAAATCTGCTCCGAAAAAAAAATTTAGTAAATATTTGTATTTTACAAAAAGAAGGACAAGAATTGTAATACTCAGAAATGTCGTTGCATTTACATTTACGCCGGAAGCAGTGTTTAAAAATAGAAAACTCAGGCTTTGAGAAAGGAAAATTACTGAAAACAATTGACAATTGCAATAACTATTACCTTATCTTAATTATAACATTTGAAGACCGTCAAAGTTTTGGTATTATTAAATATCCTGGTTCGACGCTTTTCAAGAGACAGGCGCATAAACACTCGAACCCCAGGGAGCACGGCTACTTGGGCATTTAGATAAGAATGTCTTCATATATCATTGTGTATGTGTGACGGATGGAGGGGTATAGGAATCCACAAAAATTGTTCACCATAAAACCTCTCTGAGAAGGAGCTATTATTGTATTTACGGCGAAAGGATGCCGTATATGAAGTATGTGTGTACATGATTAACAAGTTTTATAGTTGTATCATACAAATAAATTGCGTATGTGTATAAATTTATTGTATATAAAAAATCACACGCTCCTACATATGTAAGTATGTGTGATTTAAGCAAATGCATAGAAGCATAACCATAATAATACGATATCAGTTCAGAAATAATCGTGCAACATATTTTTAATGAAATGCAACCTGGCACAGTCTCCAAAGGAGAATCTGTAATGTGATTGATCTCGACCTGGCAGTTCGACTCCAACCACTTTCTCACCGGCGGGATGTGGCTTTCCTCAGTCTCTTCTATAAATATTTTCATGGCTTCTGCTCTGATAAACTTAGGATACTGGTGTCCCCGTCTCAAGAATTTACTCGGGCAACCAGACTGGCAACTAGGTCCCGCCCATTTACATTTAAATCAACTAAATGCAGCCGACAATTCTATACCACCAGCTTTTTTCTCTTACCTCATGTGGAACTACCTTCCATATACTTGCTTTCTTGACGGCTCAAATCTCCAGGAATTTAAATACAAAGTCAATTCCCATCTCTTACCCACTTCACTCTATGCCTTTCAACATCAACCCGTGTATCTCTTTTTTTCTTTCTTTCTATCATTTCAACTGTCTTCACTCCAGTGTTCAAATCTTTCTTGCTCTTTGTCTTTCACCCACTGTAGCTGGTTCGTCTTTGTCTTCACTCTTCTTCTGCCTAAAACTTTAATTCTCTTATGTAGCCCTATGTACATCAGTGGCGGTACCGCCTTGCTTGGGGTGAATTGATTAAAAAAACAAAAACAAAAAACAAACAAACAAACAAACTATGTTTCTTTAGTTCTCTTTGCATTGGAAGTCTACAAAAGTATCCCAGTGTCTGTCCCATATCAAAATTTCTACAAAACCATATAACGGATATGTTTCAACAGACTTCATCCAATTCGCCTTAATGTCATCCACTGTCTAAAATCTGCCTTTTGTGAATTTCGCTTTGGGTTAACCACAAATGCGTAGGTTCAAAATCTGAATTGTAGTGGCGTCTAATGGAATCATGTAAAGCGATACTTGACCAAAACATGATGGTTACATTTTCTCAGTAAAATCAAGACTAAAATAACTACTCTTGAAAGATTCTAATTGTCTGGTTACTTTCTGAATAGATCATAACATCCAGGTAGTCTTTTCCAAATAAACCCTTGTTATTAGCCAATTCCTTCTGTAGACACCTGCTCAGGCATATTTTGAGTTTGATCAACATTCCCAGAGCCTACCTGCGGGTTATACTGCAACCATTCAGAGTGAATGTTGGTTACTGATTCTATGAGAGTGCACTATCTAGGGTGATCAACATTTTTGAACTAGAATATTACACCGAAGTCCTCGGTGACGATGATTAATAAATTAGTGATAAGACAGCAGTTAAAACGTTTGACTAACTTAATTGATTAAAAATGCTTCGGATAAAATGTGGTATGGTTTTCGGACATTTTTGACAGTGTATACGAGTTTGTGCCCTCTCCTCAAGTCAATGGCTTCAAGAATTAATCACCTAGACAAAGCACACGGCTTTTAGTTTATAACACGTCCCATGGTTAAAAAGTGAACGTTCTAAACATATGATTATATACCCATAAAAAAATTATATATATATATATATATATATATATATATATATATATATATGTTAGGCAACAGGTAATATTTGGTTACATGCTATATATATATATATATATATATATATATATTGACGGATGTGCGTTGTGGTGCGATGGTTGTTGGCTCGGAAGGGGAAATCGGTGAGCCGAGTTTACATTACAGTCGAAATCTCAGCATTCACTTACGCACTGGTACTCTTGCGAAAGGTATTAATCCGTCCCTTCCATCCAGTTATGGGTTAAATAACTGAGGTTTGCTGTTCATGCAATCTGTGGCAAATTTCAGCACCAATTTTTTGTTCTCAGCAGTTCCAAAAAGTGTGGATGTTGCTACTCATGTCTTCAACATTCAAAACAATTCTTTGTGTGGAAGGCTAACTGAGTTAGATGCTCATACGTCGAAATCGACGGGACAGTACATAATACAATAATATATATATATATATATATATATATATCCTCCAGGTTTGGGGGTTGTGTGCAGGGCTAACAACTTTGCCCCGTAAAAAAACAGTTTGTTACAGAAACAGCAACAAAAAATAGTTCCTGCCCTATATGAACGATGATGAATATATATATATATATATATATATATATATATATATATATATATATATATATATATATATGAATGAATGAAATGATGTGTTTGAACATTATTTAATTTGACGTCATTTAGAATAATCCTCATTCGTGGTCGAGAGATCTATATATATATGCGCTTCATGTAACCCAGTAATACCTGTTGATTGATTGGTTGCTTTAATACCACTTCTCAACCACTGACAATTTATTTAAAGTTTACAAATATTTTTTGATTGTAAGAAGTTTTGGGTTGGACAGGAGACAGTAATTCGTTACTGATACGAGTCTTAATAATTGATCAAAGCTAAGAAATTAAATATTTCAAGTCATTATCCTTTAAACAATCTGCATATTTAAGCTTACAGCAGTTAGTATTAGCAATGGGTCACAATATAAATTATTGAAAGATTCGAAGTTGCTTAGCTTCAGCGTTTTTTACAGAATATGGCTATTAGCTAATACTGGTTGCATCATCACTTACTCTTCAAGATCTTTTGGTGACGATTACAACTCAAGATCGTGTACGTTTATCAAATGAAGCATAGACTTTTCATATCTGCTGATTTCTATATTCACCAGCCAATGTAGAGACATACTCTCACACACAAACTTTTAACAGATGCTTTTAATCTGTCTTATTTTAAACACTTTAATCTTAGAGAGTACATTTTAATCAATATCATTAATGTCACCGTTGTTAATTGAGACCTCCTTATTACACACCAACCAGGAGGAGGCAAGATTTAATTTCTACTAAAAAAATATAGACTTAATGGTTAGCTCTCTTCGAATATATATCCATTTTCATGTCTAAAATAATAAAAATGTAAGTTTCAAACTGTTGTGGATTCTTGTTGAGAAACCACACAAAATAATAAATAATAAAATCAGATATGGAGATAGAAAATGTAAATTACATTAAACAAAATATACAAACTGGAACACGGGTTGATCAATTCAGGAATATTAGGAATACTATTAGTAAAAACATTATATACAGTATTGTAGTGAAGAAGTAAGTTCAGGTAATGAGTCTGTATCCAAAACACTCTAACTTAATATGCACCAAATTACTGACCAACTAACTCTTACTAACTCTCTGACAACCACTATATTTAGTTGTCCCTCCCACTAAGCGCAGCATGTGACACATGGTCAGTTATGAGTGGGCTTTCCGAACTATATGGCCCGGCCAAAAATACCTGTCTATTTTTCCCGGTGGGTTATTGCTCTCTGCTCGGAAGCAGAGAGCTGACAGTGAGAGATGTAGTCGCAGCGAGCTGGCAACCACTGCCATTCTCAGAATAGGCAGGATTATATGTACACATCAGGTGAGTCTAGTCTTATGTGGAAAAAGGGGTCATTCCAACATCCCCCCTAGCTTCCTTTTTGGGAGGAGCTCGCATCTTTTTCACTTGGGATCTAATATTCTTAACAGCTTCCACAATATTACTTGTTTTTCATCGCGTCAACGTTTTTTGAGAATGACGAGCTTAGCTCTTCATTCCTTTTTTGTTGGTTGATGTGTATCACTTGCTCGCCTGGTTTGCAATTTTTTCCCGTAACTATCGGTGTAATAACTACAGGTTGGATATTCGTCTTTTGCGAGGTTTCTGTTGTGAATTTGTTACTGCTTGGGAATACCTCTTTTTTCAAATCGGAAGTTTCCGTCGTCACGCTTTTTATTATTTTTTACATCACAAGTTAATGGGTAAATCTCATATATTAAATTTCTGCATCCAGTCCGTTTCTACCAGGTTATGTGTGTTTGTTGTAACATAGATTTTTAGTTATTTGCTCTTTCCTTGAAATTTTACATTCACGATAATTTCGCCTTCCAATTTAATCCTTTTTCCGCTTATCGACTTAGCAATTTTATTACTGTGTAACATGGTCGGCCTGTTCCGCCATATCTGTAAATTTATTATTGTTAAGTCGGATCCCAAATCCAATTGTAATTTGGTATTCCTATTCAATATTTTCAGTTCTACATATTTTCTGGTGTTTTCATTGTTTTTTTCCACTCTAACATATCTTATCCTACTATGTTTGTTTTTGTTTCTACATACCGTTGCTTTGTTTGTGGCCCATCTTACCACAGGCTCGACAATTTTTGTACTTTAAAAAACAATCTTTACGCCAATGCCATCCACCACATCTGTAACATCCAGAAGTGGGGGGGGGCTTGTTTTTTAATAGATTCTTGTCAAATGTATATTTGTATCTCATTTCTTTGTCCTTATAATCTTGTTTTCCTTCTAGGGAGGGTACAAAACTTAAATTTCTTTTTATCTTACGAATGTGCGAGACTCCTGACTCTTCAATGTCCTTGCTATCTTTCTTTATACTGAGACATTTCTTGCAATCCTCTGACAGTTTTTGTAGTGTTAGACCTGGCTCGTTTTGAAGTTTAGTCAGCATTCGTTTTCTCATTTCGCTGTTTTTAGCAGCAACTTGTCCTTGGACAAATATGAGACACTTGGAGTTGTCTGGGGTAAGATCCGCCAATTTAAAATCGTCACAGCGTTTGCTGACGATAGCTGCGAATGTAGAATAGTCCTCGTTTTCGTCTTTTCTGAGATAAAAGCATTTCCAGCTTTTATGGAACAAAGAGATTTGGGGGCTAAACTGTTCCGTGAGGCTTGTCACTACCTCATTGAACGTTAAATATTTTTGGGGAGATTATAATCCACGAACTTACTGTGTTCGTCCGGACATCATTTTTTGAGTAAAAGCCTTAGTTTTTTCTTTTCACTCTAGTGCTGGCAGTCGATATTAAAAATATCTTTATATCACTTGTAGTATTCTCCAAAGCATTTGTCTTTCTAAATTGAGTATTTAAAAGTTTCAATAGCGTTCCACATAGCATCTTGCGAGAACGTCACCTCCTTTTACGAGTTTCTTTCTAGTGCTATAATTTTAATAATAGTCTCTTTTGATTGTGATTTTCTTTCTTTATTTTTCTTTTATATTTCCATTTTGTCTTTTTCGATTTCCATATGTATTTCTTCACTTCTAATATTCCTTTCTGAAAGTCCTCCATGATTTGCTGTTTCGATTCTCGTGAAGGGTTTGGATTTTTTTTAGCTATCAATTTCGACAGTTTTTGTCTTCTATCTCTCTGTGATAGTGTAGCCAAATGGTTATTCCTGAGTTCACGTGCTTTTATCGCCAATTTGTTTTTGGCGACTGATGTGAAAACGTACTTTTTCTCTGCGTGAACGTGTTCGAAATCCTTCGTTGCCAATTTACTTGTGGATTCTTGCTGAAAAATCGCACAAAATAATAAATAACAAAAACCGATAGAAAATTTAAGTTATATTGAACAAAAATATACAAACTGGAACACGGGTTAGTCAGTTCAGGAATACTAGGAATACTGTTAGTAGAAACAATATATACAGTCGGGTAGTGAAAAGGTAAGTCCGGGTAATGAATCTATATTCAAAACACTTCAACTTAATATGTACTAACTAACTCCTTACTAAGTCTCTGACAACCACTGCCGTTCTCTGTATAGGCAGGATTACATGTACACATCAGGCAAGTCCATTCTTGTATGCAAAAAGGTGTGATCCCTAACACAAACATAGTTTGAAAATCCGATAAATGTTTTTTTTAAAAATATAGACGTTATTTTCAGTGGGTACGCGTTTTTAAGTTGATAGATTTCTTTATCTTCTTGAACAGTGAAATTAATCATTTCAATTATTTACAAAATTCGGACTGTTGCACTCATTTTAATTATCATATTTCCGACATTTTAACCGTTTTACTCTCCGGCCCTTTTCAGCTGATTGGAATTTATCAGTGGATAAAGGCTTTATTTCTCCCAAATGTTTGCTTCTTAACTTAAAAGTAGGTTATCTATTCAAAGCCTTAAAGGCGTACTGAATAGCAGAGACCCCAAGATATCTAAAATTGACAATGATTTAGAAAGCAGTGAAAAAGCTAGCTAGCATTATATTTCATTTGCGTAGATTAGATAATAAAATTGCGCAAATTTAAGGAAGAAAATAATTATCGTAAATAAAGAAAAATCAAAAAAGATGAAACTATTTTCATTGGAAGTAAATCAAAATATACTCTTCACACCGATAAATGTCTGTAAAAACCCGATTAAGAAAGGTATATTATGATTCAAAATGACAGATTGGCGGGATTTCACTATTGGGACTTGTACAAAGTGTCATAGCAAAAACCACAGACTGTTAAAATATAAAAGAATAACATTCTCTGGAATGTTTGAATCTGTACTAAACAAATTATCAGAGGGGAAAACCTAATTTAATTGTCATAAAATGTGTAGAAACATCTAATACATTCTTGCACGAAAAGTTGAGGATGGACGAATTCGAAGCACTGGAAAAATATCATAAACTTTTCTAAGAAGCAGAGACGACCATTAAAATGAAGGTAAAAGTGGATCATCTTATATCCGACTTACGTGTAAATATGACCTAAAATAATAAGGTAAGTCGGAAATTGAACGAAGAATTGAAACTCTACAGACCATGGATTTTTTACGCTCAACAAACGACAAATTGGGCTGGC